>CM050930.1:18678945-19278945 GCA_027742785.1 Vigna reflexopilosa | reverse complement strand
ATGTAATCCTTTTAAAACTCTCTTATATCGAAATTCTTATTTTATTTATATACTTGTATTATCAATAGTTTGGGTTTTCTTCTCTGTACTTTAAAGCTTGCATTGTATAACTCATTCAGTATCATGATCTTTGATTTTGTCGATACAGAGACGTACGGGGAAATCTAGAACTGAGAAGAATTCTCTTGATTATGAAATATTGCCTAAAGATAAGAATAGGACGGTCAATTGTTTTAAGCTTTTGTCATTAATGCATTAGTAATCACTATGGATACTAGAGATAGTAAACTAGTAATTATGGTAATAGGCTCTTTTCGCCGAGAGATCGGGTTTAGAGTAAATTAGAAAGTTGCATGAACATTGATAATAAAGTTGAACTTAATAAGAATAGTAAATATAGGAGGGTGGATTAGGATGAAATCGTAAACCCCAACAACTCCATTCATTCATATCTTTATTTGCCAATTGATCAAGCTTTTGCATTTGCATCTTTATTTTCGTTTAGCATTACAAACCCTAAATTCAATTTTCATTCAAGTTTGATGAAATCAATTCACATAAACGTTTAGGCCTAAGAGTTCCTTGGGAAACGATATCTGGACTTACTGTCTATTATTACTTGATACGATCTGGTAACTTGCCAGGGTGTTAACAACTACATATCTCAAACAACTTTTGAATATAAAACATATAATGTTTTACCATTTAAAACGATGTATTTATTATAATGAGTTGACAAATGACAAAATATTTTGAACACGCAGTACAAGTTAATGTTTATCAACATCCAAAATATTAAATACATGTACGATAAAGTGTTTTTATGTTTGTATACCGTGTTATTGATATTTGTGCACATCACAAATAACAGAAAGATTTTATCATAAAAACTGCATACAAAATAAAGATGTTGAGAGATAAAATATTTCAACTTTTTGTGATCTGCACAAATATCAATAACAAGGTATACAAGTGTCGAAACATTTTATCATACACGTATTTAATATTTTGAACGTTGATAAACGTTAACTTGTATTGCGTCTTGTATTGCGTGTTCAAAATATTTTGTCATTTGTCAACCCATTAATAAATGCATTGTTTAGTAAAGAATTCATATATGATCATTAGATGGTGTAAAACATTAAATGTGTTTGAGATATGTAGTGTTTAATAGGCTTTTGTTAGACGATACTTATAAGACCCTTGTTTGAATAACATTGTTTGAGTAAAACATATCTTAAGCTTTAATGTTAACATTGAGATAAAAGTTTATGTTCATAAAACACTTGCTTGTAGTTGCTATCAGTTTAGACATTTAGATGTCGTTACTAAAACGTTGTTTGTTACACATATTGTCTATTAGATTATTTTTTTTAATAAATAAACTTTCTTTCTTTAGACGTTGTTTATAAAAATTTGTTCATCAGATAGTATAGTCTAAAAAACATTATCATAAGCTTGTTTTCGTCTATTAAAGATGTTCAAAAATATTTTTCTCTTTGATGTTATTACAACATTTCATTCAAAGCGATATTTCATTTAATGCTTTTTATTAAACTTCAAAACCTGAATTGATAGACAATCTAGTCTCTAGACAATCTTGTTTTAACAAACCAACCTCTTAACTTAGAATTAGCTAAGAAAACAGCCAGTCTCTTAACTAAAATCTATTATGGGAGCAACCAATCTCCTAATTTAGAATACGCTAAAGAACATATAATTTCCTCAAATCTAATAGAGTAACCAACCTCTTAAGAAATAAAAAAGATCTCTTAATATCATATAAGAGCATTAATCTCTTAAAAAATAAAAGAAAACAAAACATTTGATGGGAGCAACTGGTCTTTTAAGGAATAAAGAGATCTTCTAAAATCTTATGAGAACAACTAGAAATATAAAGAAACAAAAATTCGATAGGAACAATTAGTCTCTAAAGAAATTAAAAAAATCTTATAAAATATGATGAAAGTGACAAATTTCTTAAAAGAAATTATCAAAAATTCATAGAAACAATCAATAATAAAGAAAAAAAAATCAAATTTGAAAATTTATAATTTAAGTTTAACATCTTACAATATAATAAAATATGGTTATTAATGAGACATATGTAGAATACTAATGAAATACCAAAATTAGGAAAAGACTTCAATGGATAGTGTTTTGACAAAGTAACGCAAGTTGATACCCATAACCTTCTTTTGGGTACCACTATGGTATGACCAATCAATCACTGGAGCATCTCTCTTAGGACAACCGACCTAAAAATCCCAATTCAACTCACAGGATCAACATTACGTGGTCACCATTATCTCCCAAACACTGAAACTAAAACTCTACTATGCACCATTATACCTTTTCCCTTTTTATTTTGCCTTCCCAGGTGTCAAACTACACTTACCTTAATGATATAATTCTGGAGTAAATTACCTGCTTGAAGGACCCATCATCAATCATGATCTCTTAGGGTTTTCCAGTTTTGTATCCAATCAAGCGATACGTAAAGATGAATTGTTGAATTGAGTAGAAGAATGAAATATATTTGTTTTAGAGTTTTGTGGTATGAAAAAAAAGGTTTTTGATTGATTGTAAGTGATTAGTGGAGAGAGTGAGATGGCACATGATGAAGTGTAGCATAAAGTGCAGTGACAGCTAAATGTGTTAGTGATGGTGGGATTCGTTTTGATGACTTAGTAATGGCCAAGCTGTAAAATCCATCCACCACTGACTGACCATCACTCCTACTTTTTGTCCCCATTTAAACCCTCACAAAAACATTGCACATATGTGACCTAGATTGCCCAACAACTTCATCCCAATCTTTCTCAAATCAAATGTTTCAACATTATCCATATCATATCACAACAATTATCATCATTTTTCTCTTTTCTTTTACAAACCCTATCTTTTTTTTTCTTATTTTAAACAAAACTATTTTTCATTTTCAAAATCCATTCTCTATTCTAAGAGTTAAGCTTTCATTCTCTTCTCCTCTCTTCTTACATACTAAAAATTACATTCATAACAAGATTCTCAATTTACGTTATAAAGATATTATTTTACTTCACTTTAATAACATTAATAATCTTGACAAAAATAATTATAATTTTAAAAGATGCTATTGCCAATATTATTAAGAAAAGGATATTAAATTAATGGCATCCTACTTCTAGATTAAGATCGAGTAAACAGAATCTCATTCTCAAAGACATCAAGAAGAGAATAAAAAATTCAAAATCTTATTTTTTTAATAAAACATGATTTTTTATGATTTAAATAATCAAATTGCTCATATAAATTTTTAAAATTTCAATTTTTAATTTTTTTAATTTAAAAAACATAATTTTTTCTAGTAAAGTGAATAATCATCTATAAAGTATTCTTCCAAACATAATATTAAAATTATATTTAATTCATTTATAAAATTCACCAAAATTTAATTCAGAATAAGGAAATAGTTTTGATTATAATTTGTACAACTTAGTGTTCTATGAAAATTATTAAAATACCCTTGACCTTAAAACTTAGAATCCATGATATATAAGGGTATTTTTGTCTATTAAAACTTGATACACATTGTTAAAATGTACCAACTAAAAAACAGGTATACGCGCGTTAACAAACACACACAAAAAAATATATATATATATATATATATATATATATATATATATATATATATATATATTAAACATTTCAATAACCATTCCTTTTATATATCCTACAACAATTTACTTTATTTAGAAAAGATTCGGACATTAAATTGGACATATAAATTTTATACATATCATATGACCTCCCACTCACTTATAGCTATATCTCACGGCCTAAGTTTTCTCTTCATATAACTAGATAAATTTCATACAACTTGATTGAAACAATTTTTTTCACACCAATTGAGGTTATAACAATAATATGGATTGATTCTCACCATCTAAATATCTTATTATATGCAAATTTGATAATTAGTAAAATTAGGATAATCTTATTAAGAAATCTCCATTCAATACATATTCTAAAACCACTCAACATAGTATTTTCAAGGGATTAAGCAATTCACATCACATATACATTCAATTAATAATCTTAATACAATCTATTAAATTAATTATAAAATTATCTTTAAGAAAAAAAAGCCTCAAAAAGCTTTTTTTATTACTAATATTCCCCTATTAAATTAATTATATATATTTTTTCTATTTCTATCGTTGTTTTTATCCTATTTGTTAAATTTGTATTAGGATTAGAAATGCATCATCTCGTACGATTTTGTTTTTCGGTATTTTTTAATTTATGAGTTTTAAGAGTTTTTTTTCAATATATGTTGATGAGGAACTGGAAATTTTGCTTGGATTGAATTACAAAACTACTAATTAAGTTAGAGTTTAGCTTTTGGTGAATAATGGGGATGAAATCCCTACTGAAATAAGAGAAGAACGTGGGAAAGTTAAATAAAATCAATTATGACAATTTAAAAGATAATTTTGCATGAAAAAAACTTGGAAGATAAATTTTAAATAAAAGACTTCATTCATAAGTTTTCTTTAGGCTTACCAAACCCTTGAGCCGTCCTTAATAGATTGACCTAAACGTTCTGGATTTTGAAATAAGAAATTTTTCTTAACGAGTGGTTAGTTCGTCCAACAAGTCTACATAATTCAGAAAAACACAATAGATATATCAAAGTACAAACCAATTTAAGCTAAGTTTTTCAAAGGCTTTCTCAAGTTAAAAAAAATATGATATATTTGGTCTAAAATAACATCTCATCAAACTACTTTGACCCAATTGATGTATCAATTTGATTACATGCTTTGACAAATCATGTTTTTACATAAACACCCATTGACTTTTACATTTCAATAATAACCAACATCATTATTATTAAAAACTTATCAAAAATTTCATGCATGCCACAATATCATACTATATAACTATAAATAAAAAGAAAATAAATTGTTTCCCTTACTTGGATGAAACCTTATGATCTTATTATAACTCTAAATGCCTCCACTCACATATAATAGAGTACTTTTACATAGAAAACTCATATCAATAATCTGAACATATCCTTGTGATTTTCGACAAACAAATATTCATTTTAAACCCAAAAAAGTAACACACAAACATTAATCTCCATACATATAAATTTTTAAAATGATTATGTAAAGATAAACTTATTCTAATAAAAGTTTTGGTGAGGCAAAATCTCTATGTTCTACATCAAGATTTCTATAACAATATTTGATTTCCAAATAGATGAATAGAAAGATAAAAAATTTAAAAATAAGGTAAATAAAAAAGTCTCAATAAATATATTGATCTTTACAAAATAAAACTCAACTAATTAATTTTTTAATTTATAAATTCTATATTTTAATTATAAAATATTCAAACTCAATTTATAAAAGATCATATATCTACTCTTAACTATTTTTTAAATCCTTACATGAACATAAACCCACCTTATACAAAAAAACTAATCAATACATATTTTATCAAATAATATGAAATATAATAATATATTTTTTAATTTTTGATATGAATTCAGTTTATCAATTAAAATACCTTTGAAATCAATTAAAAATTACATCAGCTCTTAATTTTAAAATAATTATATATTAATCAAATATTTTATGCTAAACAAAATATATATATATATATATATATATATATATATATGCATGAATATATATGTATATATATATATATGCATGATTATATATGTATATATATGCATATATATGCATATATATTCATGCATATATATATATATATATATATATATATATATATATATATATATATATATATTAAATGTGTTGCTTGTATTGGTAGGTTTTGGCAAGTGCATGAAGATATTATATATGAGATATTATGATGGTAAACTATACACGTGAACAACATAAATTTTCTTCTTTAAAGTAAAGAAATATGGTGTGATTGTGATAAGAAAATAATGGAATTGATTTGACATGAACGGTTGAGGAAACACATGAATGAATAATAAATAACGTTGACATGTACTGCACCTATGAATAATTGGAGGATTGTGGGTATAAGGATTTTGGATATGCCTTCTCTTCTATGTCTTTTCTTTCTTTTCTCGATCACACTAACTTTGCTTACCTTATCATATGCTCAATAATAATAAATTTAGGTCTTTAGGTATATTCATTCACGATTAACCTATAATTGCTTCATTTAACTACTAATTACTTTAATTAACAATTATTTTCCTTCTTTCAAATTCTAGTTTCAGTGGAGCAACCTAATTCATAAACGTGGAATCTTTCTAACCATTGCTTTCTTTCATTGTAACTTCTCCATTATCGCAAAGGAAATGTATTATATGATGCTGAGTCAAATGCTAACTTAATTTCACCTTTTCAAATGCCCTTCAACTCCTTCATATTAATTGTTTTTTCTGAGAAATAGACTTGTTTAAAATAAGTATTTTTTCTGTATTTATAGAGTTAATTTTCTTGAAAAACTTTAGTTCATCAATTATTGTTTAAGTTTTAAATTTAAAATATATTTTTATAAAATTTATAGTCTAAAAAAGTTTATTCTCGTTTCCTTTTTGTCAAATCTGCTTATATATTTATTTTTATTTCAAAATATTCAATTTGGCACATTTACACAAAAATGATTAAATTATTTTTCCTATTTTAGATTAAAAAATTAATTTTTAATTTGAAAACCTAAAAGTAAACTTAACTCAAGTCTAAGAAAAAATAATTCTTTTTCTACACATATATATTCCAATAGAAAACATAATCACACCAAATGTTATTTAAAGAGAAACAAACATCTTATAAACCTATATTTCTTAAAAATATTGGTTTTATGTAAACTTTTTTCTAAGAGAAGTTTGTGCTCATATATTTTTTTTCAAGGATAAAGAGTTGTTTATTCAACAATTATTTTAAAATACTAAATTATTGTGTATATTTAATCCTAATTACAAAAACTTTTTGTGGATTTCTAGTGACTGTCTATGATGTATTTAATTATTTTTAATAAATCATCTGGGAGTACCTTATTAAAACTCATCTAATTAGCTACTGTAACTTAAACTATATGTATGATTTTAAAAATGAAAAATTATGACATATTTCGGTAAAGGGTTTCTTTGCAAACAGTCGTTTACATGATTAAAGTATTAAGGAATACGTAAGGTAGACAAATAATTCTATGAAAAATGATATACATAGTTTTCTGATTATCTTTTGATATAAATACTAGATCAAGGACAATAATTTTCATATACAACTTCTTTGACACTTCCCAATCGTTGATTAGATTAAGTTAAATATTGATGGTAGTTTGTGAAAGTTTTGATCGCTTGGCTTATGCTATCTTATTTAGAGATAACATAGGTGAATATATAGTGATAGGTTTTTTGCTTTTTTGGGAGAGTATAATATTTTATATGCTGAAATTATGGGAGTTATTATTGGTATGGAGCATTCTTAGGAGATTGGTTCTATTGTTGTGTTTGCTTATAGGGGATTACTCTTGGTGAGAATGGATAAGGGAGTTACATGTTTGCATAAAAGGATTTGTGTGGATTTGCAGAAATGGATTAAAGCGAGGGAGGTTGGGTGACATCTCTCTAAAATTTGAATATTTGCACATATTGTTAATGTATTTATGAGTATGACCCTTCCTCTTATTCATCCTTTTCATAATAATAATAATAATAATAATAATTATCCTTATTAATTTTTTATTTAAAAACTAATTATTCATATTTTATTTTAAATTAATTAAATTTTATTTTATATTAATTTTAACCATGAGGATAAACTTGTAATCTTACATTAAAATCTATTAAAACATTTTTATTCATATCTATTACATCATTCATATATTATCATAAAATTTTTCTTCAAATCTCTTCACTTTCACGTCTTTATCCCTTAAAACAAACAACACTACAATCCTTACTCTATACTGTCAAACTCATCTATTTGTTCTCCTTCAAATCCATCATTCAGAGCAAACAAACTTTGCATGTATTTGATTGGAAAGTGATACTATATTGTTATGTAAGACGTTTTTTTTTGTTTTCTAAATTATTCTTTAGTCTCTTAGAGTAAAATGTGAAAAATGTTTGAAAATATATAAAAAAAATGGAGTTGAAACGTTAACATATATTTTTTTTAAAAATTATTATGCAAATAAGTTAACTTTTTCAGCATTACAAAATAAAATTTATTATAATTAATGTGATATTGTATAATCTAGAAATGCTTTTGATTTTTTTTTCTAATATATATAAAATGTTAAAGTAGTTTGTTATGTATTTTACATATAGATTTGATTTGATCTCATATTTTTATTTACTTTTTTAATAATATTTTTATATGAGCACAAGTTATTCGTGTGTACTCTACCAAACATATCATAGTACATAATTATGTTTAACATATATGAATAAGGAAAACTGTATGGTTCATTAAACCTATTACACATTTCACATTTTTCTTTTTCTTTTTCTTCCTTGTCAACGGAAAGAAAAATGGTTAAATTTGAACTTAAATAATATATATAATTATCCTGAACGAACCAGAACCAACTTCTCTTTCCCAAGTGATTTGATTATTTAAATATTTTTTCCCCTATAGCTCCAAAGTCAAATCTAGATATTTGCATAAAATATAATTCAGTCTAGATGTGAATTAAATGGTGCTATTTTCTTAAACTTATCTTGATCCTTTTCAGAACATTATATGTGACTTGAGTAATGCGTTTTCCAAGTTATAGTTTATCTTTATAATACTTTTAACAAGTGTAGAAGAATAAACTCACGCATCTTACGAATTCATCTAAATATTTTTTTAGAATTATTTTAGTTAAAAAATGAAGAATAAAAAACAAATACATAACTATGATTGGAGTAATCGATGGAACAAATGTAATTAGTTCATCCTACCATTAGCTCCTAAAGTCACCATCAAACCTACCCAGAATCTTCATTACGGATGAAAAATAGATATCTAACTCAACATCACTACCATCAAGAATGTGATCAAGAGATCAATTATTATATTACGGACCTTTCAAGAAAATTAAACTTTCTAGAAATCAATACATGAGAAAATCATCTTGATTTTTTTTTTCCAATTAGATTGGATTCTTTCACCGTAAAAATACTCTTAAAATACCAAATTGTAATGAATAATTATAACATTTATATACTATATTTCATCAATCCAATAATGAAATCACTATCGTTATTAAAATAAAATAAAATACAAATCATAAAGATATAAAGATGTAAATATTATTTATCTATCGCAACTCAAAGTATATTATGAAACGAAATATTTATAATTCTCTTTATGTATGAGACCATACACACGCATCTAGATAGTTTTCCAAAGTTGTCTCGAATAGTGTCTTTGTATATGTAATTTTATCCCGTTTTATGTTCTTGTGTTAGGACTCATGACCCACAAAAATACAAAAAAAAAACATATTTGCAACATGGGTGTCACATATTATTTAAAAATTGATAAATTTTAAAACTTCACTATAATGCTGAAATATATTTTCAAAGACCTTAACATTTTAAATGACATAATTTATTCAAAAAATAGTTCCAAAAACATTTGTCTAAAAGAAATAACAAAGGAAATAAAACAATTTCAATTACATTGTCTAAAAATTCAAATGCAATAATTTTGAATAAAAATCTTAAGTATGTCCCTTGTCATCTCTCGAATCTATCATACCTCAACACCATCTGCAACATTATCTACTCAATATAACACATTATACGATCATCACGATAATTTCATTCCCAAACACACAACACAAACCACGTATGGGGTAAACTATTGGTAAAATAATCATTGATAACAGGATATAAACATACTAATTGTGTCAACAATAATCAAACACCTCATACATAGTAGTAATAACAATAGGATTCCTAATCCTCTAATATAAACAATTCAATCACAATGAATTACTCGATCCTTGATCCTCGATCTCTAACCCTTGATGTCATCACGGACATCTCACACATAGACCCTTGGTCTATCCACTCATTAGCACTTATGCTAACTACTTACTATAACTATTATAGTGACACCGTTATCACATAACATCACCTAGAGCATCTCAAATACCATGATTACCATCATAGATACACACTAGTGCAAAAATGGGCTATTACGTCGTTTATTTTTGGCCTTTAACGACGCAACTGCTACCGACGTTATAACTTGTGACGTAAATTAACGTCGAATATTATTGGGTGACGTTAATCGAACTGGTTTACGTCGCACACAAAGGTAAATGACGTAAAGTTAACGTCTTTTATGCTCGTCGACATTAAAGTACGTCCTGTAGAATAGAACTTGACGTCCAAATATTTGAATAAATATTTATTTTTAAAGAAAGATTTTTCGTCATATCGTCGGGGAAACTGACGTAACATTGACGTCGGCATTGAAGAATGATGACGTAATACTCACGTCGAAGAGAAAATTTGACGTTAACTTTTTAATAAATATTTATATTTAAAGGACTATTTGACGTCTGTTTTAAGGTGATTGATGTAAGGTCGACGTTGAACATGTTTATAATCGACGTTAATATCGTTGAGCCGTAGAGATCCTCGCCCAGCGTTTTATTGTTATCGTTATCCACTGCATTATATCAACATCACTCGTCGCCGTGATGGACATTAATATATATATATATATATATATATATATATATATATATATATATATATATATTAACGTCAGATAGTTTATAAATTGACGTTACCTTAAGTGTTTTTTTATTAAATTTCGTTCGTTTTAGCTCATTTAACCAAACCTGAAATACAGAAAACAGTTTTCCAATTCCTAAATGCACATAACTAATTAATCTAAACCATGCTATCATTAATTCCAATTAAATAGTAAAATTAAAAGACGTTAATGCTATCATCAAAACTTAAAAGAACCCACTTTTCCATTCATCTATTCACAATATTCATCTATTCTTAGTATTCATCTATTCTCAATAATCTATTCACAGTATACATGTATTCACAGTTAAAAAGCTGCACAAGTAAGCAAATGATACTATCATGAAAGGAAAAACCTAAAACTATAGGTATTTAAAATGTTTATTCAAATATCCTGCCCATGCCTCTCTTATCGTCTTTATTAGTGCATTGGGCAATGCAGAAGTAGTGTTGAATTGCTGCAAAATCAAGGAAGGAAACTTTGCAATTATATTCATTTTAATGTCAAAAGTTTATTGATATTTTAAAGATTTTCAAATGTAAATTTCTACCTCAGTCCAATCTCCTCTGATTCCTGCTCGGATGATTGTCTTCATCCATGACATGATGTAGTAGCCACATGCTCAGGAATCATTCTGCTTATTACACTAAACATGTGAAAGAACCTAGTCAAATGTAATGGTTTAAAATTGACTACGAAAATTAATGGTTAAAGATCAACAAATTCCAACCTTAGGATATATAATCTCAATTTGTTGTCCTCTAGTCCTAGTCAGAACTCTAAACAAATTTGAAAAATTTGAAACATTAGAAACATAAGTTAATATATTGATATCATAATGAATTGATAAGAATGAATGGAATACTTACCTATTTCTCCCACATGCATTGTGATCACATCGAGTTGCATGTATTTTATCGGTTACATCATCAACCTTATTTTCAATGGTTCTCGATGAGAAGGAGCTTGTCTCAAGTATATCTAGAGAGTCTTCATCATCAGATGTGTGCATGGCTCTGCCTTCCAATACCACTGACCATTTATGATTCACTGGGTCAGTGACGTAGAATATTTGTCTTGCTTGACTAGCCATAATAAATGGTTCATCCGTGTAACTCATTTTGTTAAGATCCACCAAAGTGAATCCGAGGTCTTCTGTCACGACACTAGATTTACTATCAACCCATTTACACTTGAAAACTGGAACTCTAAAAGTGTCATAATCAATTTCCCAAATTTCTTGTATTATTCCAAAATAACTGATTGATGCTGTAATTGGATTCTTATCCTTGGAACTGGAAAAGTGTACAGCCTCAGCTTGTAGGGTAACTCCACTATTTTGAACTCTACTTTTATCGTCTTCCTCCTTTGAATAGAACAAATAATTGTTTATGTAATAGCCGCCGAAAGTGATCACATTAGTGTTAGGTCCACGAGCTAGTCTCAATAGATTTTCAGAAACATTCGGAGTGGCATAAATCTTTTTCTTAAACCAAGCTAAAAAGGATTTGTTATGTTCATTAAGTGTCCACTTTTCACTCATACGTGGATGTGCTAACTTAATTTCATCAATGTGCTGTGAAATGTAAGGAATAACATCCTCTATGTTGTTTAAAATATACAAATGAGCTTGATTAACTTCTTTTCCACCAACACTTTCAATCCTTACTCCTCGAACTCCCTTTCCTTCACGTTTGTGTTCATGTACTATTTTCTTTGGAAGTCCTATTGGTTCACAACTTGGCATATAACTTGAGCAGAATTCAATGGCTTCCTCTGCAATGTAGCGCTTTATAATCGAAGCCTCCGGTCTCAATTGATTCTTAACATATCCCTTTAAGATCTTCATGTATCTTTCAACTTAGTACATCCACCTCAAGAAAACCGGCCCACATATTCGAATTTCTCTCACTAGATGGACAATCAAATGAACCATGATATCAAAAAATGAGGGTGGGAAATACATTTCCAATTGGCTCAAAAGTATGATGGCCTCATTTTGCAAATCATCTAACTGTCGAGGATCAACAACTTTCTTGCAAATGGCATTGAAAAACAAACTCAAACGTGTGAGAATACCTCTCATAGAGACAGGTAATATGGCTCGAATAGCTACTGGTAAAAGTTGTTGCATTAAGACATGATAATCGTGGGACTTTAAACCAACTAACTTTAAATCTTTCATAGAAACAAGGATACTAATATTCGACGAATAACCTTGTGGAACCTTCAAACAATGTAAACATTGACAACAAAATTGTTTTTCTTTTTTTGAAAGAGTATGACAAGCTGAAGGAAGATAGGTGCGTCTTCCTATGGACTGCGGATGTAACTCAGAACGGATTCCCATGTCAACCAAGTCTTGTCGTGCTTTCACTCCATCTTTTGTTTTTCCTTTAACGTTTAGTAAAGTCCCAACAACACTATCACATACATTTTTTTCAACATGCATCACGTCTATGCAATGTCGCACATCAAGTTTACACCAATATGGAAGATTAAAGAATATTGATCGCTTTTTCCAAATGTTTTTCTGAAGGGTCATTTTTTTTTGTTTTCCGAAGACAACGTCAATGTTCCTCACCTGGTTGTATACTTCTTCCCCATTACGTGGTCTGCTCACTACATCATCTTCAGGACTTCTATTAAACACTTTCTTCAATCTACGGTAAGGGTGATTTCGAGGAAGGAATCTTCGGTGTCTTGTGTACACAGTTTTCTGCCCATGCTTCAGTTGAAGATAACTAGTATTTTCTTCACAAATCAGACATGCAAAATGACCTTTAACACTGAAACCGCTCAAGTTCCCATAGGTTGGGAAATCATTTATGGTGCAAAACAACATTGCACACAAACATAAATTTTCTTCTGAATATGAATCGAAGACCTCGACACCCTCTTCCCATAACATTTTTAAATCGTCAATTAAGGGTTTTAGATAAACATCAATGTCATTTCCAGGTTGTCTAGGACCCGATATCATCATCGAAAACATCATGTATTTTTTCTTCATGCACAACATAGGAGATAAATTGTATATCATCAAAATAACTGGCCATGAACTATGTTTGCTACTTAAGTTGCCATAAGGATTCATACCATCGGTAGCAAGTGCAAGTCTTAAGTTTCTTGGCTCTGCACTAAATTCGGGAAATGTGGCATCAATGTTCTTCCATTGTGGGGAATCAACTGGGTGTCGAAGAAGATTATCGCATTTTCTTCCATCAACGTGCCACATAAGATTCTTCGCATCTTCTTTAACAGAAAACAATCGTTTCAACCTCGGTACTATAGGTAAATACCACACGACCTTAGCCGGTGGACCTTCATTCTGTTCATCGTTATTTCCATCAAGTTTCTTCTTAAATCGTGACGAACCACACGTCGGACACACCTTCATTGAAGCATACTGATCTCTATACAATACACAGTCATTGGGAAATGCATGTATCTTTTGGTATTCCAAACCCATTGGACATAGAATTTTCTTCGTGTCGTAATTACGTATAGATAACATGTTATTTTCTGGAAGCATGTCCTTCAGTAACTCCAAAAATTCCGTGAAACTTTTATCAGTCCATCCGTTTCTTGCTTTCAAACAAAACAATTTCAAAGTAGCCTATAACCTTGTAAAATTGATGCATCCTGGATACAACTCTTGCTCTGAATCGTTCTTAAGACTATCGTATAAATGAGCTCTTCCAAAATTTTCTTCTCTAACGTCACGTACCATTTCGTCTAAATGATCACTCATCGATTCTTCGACATAATCCGAACCTTTTAAAGTTGTTGGCTTATATAATACTTCTCCATGCCAAGTCCAAACTGTATAACTTCTCATTATTCCATAGATGAACAAATGATCACGGATGTTGTCCAAGTCTTCACGTATTTGATTGAGACAATGAACACAAGGGCAAAAATATGCCCCGTTCACTGGTTTTGCGTGTTCTTTAACATATTGTATGAACTCAGAAACCCCTCAGTCATACTCTTCACTAATACGACGCTCACGAATCCAGCTTCGATCCATACTCTAGGACTCTAAAAGAAAAGAATCTACGGAAAAAAAATAAAAACTAACTTACATAGACGTAGAGAACAAAAAATAAATATCTATCATGGATAAGAGATATTGAAAGAAAAAAAAACATACTTGAAATGGTGTCACTAGAGAAGATGATGAAGTTCGTTGACCACGTACGAAAAACAGCCTAAAGGTAAACGAAAAGCAATCGGTCAACCATACAAATGTGAACCAAATGACATTGAAACAACTTAAAAATAACCTTCTTTCTTTATCACAGTCGTCCGCGAAGAAGAAAGTTCAAGCAGAAATGGAAACGCGAACAAACAGTGAGACCGTGTTATGTTTTTAATTCAATAAATAAATTCCATGTCGCATACATTAAAAATATGACGTTATATTTAAATATAACGTCCAACCCCAAATAATTGACGGTTTCCCTTAAAACATTAGTGCCAATAGAACGTCGAATATGAGGAAAATCGACGTTTTCTCTTAATTAGCCGCCAATATCAGAAAGTACCGTACTTTTGTACCTCTTTTCTTTTCACCCCTCCCATAGAACGTCGAAGGCTGCGGGGTTGGGACGTGAAGGGAATTGAAGTGGTTGGGAGCATTAATGGTGTGCTTAATAGAACGTCAAATTCCATGGGGCTTTGACGTTTTTTTCTTCCGCCAATTTCAAAATTTGGCGCTCTCTTTTCTTTAAAATCATACATGAAATATTTTTTTTTTACTTCTTCCTTAATCAATTCATGTTAGAAATGTACTGAAATTTGCACTTTTAAACCAGTGATCAGTTTTTTAAAGGTCGACGACGATAAAAATTCAAAAAAAACTTAGACCTTTTATTTGGTCAAAATCAAATAAATTACTTTCAAAAATTTAATAGTTATAATAAGTAATTAGTATAAATGATTAAGCTTTAAAAAGTTGACGTCGAATGTTGAGTACCCTCGATGCACTGGCATTACTGACATCAAGTGTAATGGACTTTTAATCTTATGTCGAATGTTAAGGATATTCGACGTTTTATTTTTAAAGAGATATAAAATATTATTTTAAAATATAATATCATGGTGTGTAAATTTATCTTGTAAATTTATTTTGAAACCGGTGAACAATTTTAATTTTTTTTTGAAAACCATTGAACCCTTCCATGGTTTTCCAAACCCATTGAACGACAATGGCTAAAAATAAGCTTCCCTGTCTTTCCCTTTTTTTCATGCTTTTCCAGATCAATGCATCATTATTTTTCTCACATCACAAACCAAACCAATATTTATATATAACTATGCAAAATGTAAACTTGCAAATATAATCAAATATGTAATAATACCTGGGATTTGCGGTGATGTAATAATCAAATATGTAATAATACATGATCATTCACACGCTAACTGTTACATGACTTCTTTTGATATGAGGAAATTCGACGTTTTGACTGAATTATAATTTTTTAATTCTTGAATTAAAATAATGAAGTATACAGGGTGAAAACCGATGTTTAAGTAAGGGCAAAGTTGGAAATTAAACCTAAAATTAAGTGCTGAAAGCCTCATTCTCATTTACATTGCGAAATTAAATAGTCAGGTGCTACACCAACACATACTTGAACATAAAATTAAAAAAGAAAAAACATTATAGGAAAAAAAAAACATTTCAGCCAATGACATGCTCCCACATGACCACCTTGACACATCATCATCATCTTCTCCAACAATCACGTCACAACCACCAGCAACCACCTTGCCGTTGCACCATCGCATCAGGCCAACACCCATCTTCCATCGAACAATCCCAAATCGCTGCTGAACCTCCACCGTAAGCCTCTTCGCCAAAGCGCCGATGCCTTCGTTCTCATCCAAACTCCATGGACGCCGCACCTCCGTCATCAATCTTGCACAACCATGGAAGCTTGCTCCTTCGCACAACCTGCAAACAGAAAACCCAGAATCGTACCACCCAAATAAAACCCTAAATCGGCTTACAACAGAAAAATCCTTGCCATCCCTGCAGCCCACACCGTGCGACACAACAGAAGGATTCTCCAAGGCAACTGCCTCAACAAAACGCTCGACCTGGTCCATGAGGGGCTGAGCGTGGTGGCGAACGAAGACGTGGAGACCGAACGACAACGTGTGCCAGCTTCTCGGTAGTGATGTTGGCGGCATGGAGGATAGACAGACGACCAGGATCGAGGTTGGGGTATACGAGAAAAATGTAGTTGTTGATTGCGAGACTGATAATGGAGACTCCGATGAACTTAAGACGCTCGTAAGATACACCTTTGCTGAAGATGAACTTGAGAGATTCTTCTAGAAGCTTCCGGTATTTGAATCTGTGGCATAAGATTCTCTCTCTACCTTAGCCACTTATGCCACAGATTCAAAAACCTGAATCTTCAAGAAGAAGCTCTCAAGATCATTTTCACCGAAGGTGTTTCTTAGGAGCGTCTTGAGTTCACGGGGTCCCTATTATCAGTCTCGCAATCAACCACTTAAAAGAATGTAAATATTATTATATTTACCCTCGATGCAATGACCTGGAGTTATTCATTATAGACATCGAGTTAACAGTGTACTGAAATTTGGATTTTTTAAGTGTACTGAAATTTGGATTTTTAACCAGTGATCAGTTAAGCTTACGTCGAATTTGTATGATATTCGACGTTTTAGTGTTCTAGTATGACGTCGAATACTAAGGATATTCGACATTTTATTTTTAAAGAGAAATAAAATATTATTTTAAAATATAATATCAAGGTGTGTAAATTTATCTTGTAATAATTACATGGAAATAAAATATAAAAAGATTTGTTGGTGAAATTTAAAGAGAATAAAACTTTATTTCTTTAATATTATTTTAATTTCATATTAAACTTAATTATAATAATAATTTATGAGAACATCTACAGAAGACAGATAGCTAACAAGACTCCAATCACACTTCTGAGGCTACTAGATCCCTATTCTTATTCATGTGAATCCACAAAGTCGTCTTCAGACATATCTTCTTCATTGCAGTGATGTATAATGCGATCAATTTTTACCTCAAGCAAATTAAGCTTGTCAACAATGTTCTAAAGATGATTCATGGCAAGATCTATGCAGCTACTATTAGAATATGTGATCTTTCTTTGCTCACTTGTGATAGAGGTGCTTCAATAAAGATATAATAGATTTTCTTCTCCTTTAAAGCACCATACTCTTAAAGTCCTTGTTAATCCAAATGAGATAAGAGTATTTTGGTTAATCTCATTTCTGCAGTTGCATGGAAACCTCCTTTCACCATCAGTGTTCACACCTTGATTTTCAAGAATTTTGCTGACTAATACTGCATAGGGTAGATGAAGAGACTTTTTCATAGCACTTTCAGTCATATGTTCTTTTAGCACATCCACCCAATTCATTGGAATATCATTCTTAAGAGCATACAACAAGTAGATATCTTCAGCTGTCATATTTGGTTTAGGGATTCTTGCAGGTAGAATCACAAAGGCAAGTATATGAGCCATTATTCTTTCTTCCATCCTTAGTCCTTCATGAGCGAGGTCTTTTTCAAGCAACTCCGATAACCTTGTATTGTCATCAGAATATCTTAGCCACACTTTATAGACATCTCTCGTCTTCAACAACAAATTTGTCGAGTTAAGTAGATGAGATGATACACCCTCAGCTTTTAAATCGACAACATGCAGCCATGTATCATTGTCAATCACAATGTCAACCGCCTTTACTCTAGAGTGAATATCACCATTTACTAGTTTCAGGTTGTGGTAGAACACTTTCACAAGATCAGGATACCAGTATCCTTTCAGTTGAACCAAGGACGATAGTTCCTGAGACTTCAACCAATCAGGAAACATAAACTCTTCTCTTTCAAATAAGCTCAGATCAAGATACTTCGGAGTGACAACAATTTTGATTCTTCCATGGATGAACCTTTCTCTAACTCCATCGTCACTGATCCATCCTGTAGGACTAGTACTTCTCTCAGCCGATGTGAAGATTTTGGTGAGATTAGAAGAGGATGCAGCCATTTAGCAAAGATAAGCAGCCTAGGGTTTTGCTTTCAGCAAGTGTGATTTTGAGTCATTGCTAGTTATCATCACATATTTAAAGGGCGCGAACAAACCAAGCAAAGACTCATTTTAAAAATTCAAATTCAAAAAATCGTTTAACATTTTTTTAAAATTTTGTTTTTAAATTAAAATTATTAAAACTAAAAATAAAAATAAATATAATAATAGTAATAAATATAATAATAATAATAATAATGTAAAATTTTATTTCATATAGTGTAACATATTAAATAATATTAAAAATAAATTAATTATTTGTTAATTTTAGTTTGAAAGAAAAATTTTAAAAATAGGTTAAAAGTTAATATATTAAACGGTTTTTAACTTTTTCACTGAATGATGTTTGAGCGTCGATCCATCTTTTATTATTTTGTTTTCTTTTAAACTCTCACTTTAACGTCCTAGACCCATCGTTCTTTGACATAGTTTTCGTCAATTATTAGTATCGAAAGAGATTTTCAACAATTATTATCAGTATCCAAAGATATTTTGAAGTATTCCACTGAAAGATGTTTGAATGTCGATCAATTTTATTATTCTTTGTTTTTTCTTTTAAACTCTCACTTTAATGTCGTAGTTTTTGTTAGAAGCAATTATTATCATTATCCAAAGAGATTTTTGACAGTTTTTACTTTAATACTGAATGATGTTTGAACGTCATATCGGATGGGAATTGACGTTCATTCAAGTTACTGACCATAATTACACGATCTAATGTCCGTCATCGGATCATATATAAATATAGATTGCATTTCACTAAATGCCTTGCTTCTTGTTTCCGTATTGAACATATTAGGATTCATGTTTTTTTATCTCCTTGTCATTGTCTTCCTGTTAGATTTCGTGACATATCTGTTCTTTGAATTGCAATTTTCTCACTTCAATTTTAAAGTGCCACATTCAGGCCTCAGTTCATATGAAGGTGGCCTTTGAAATTGAAGTCAACATAATGCTTTTTGTAGTACAGAAATGGTTAAGTTATCTTGTGGGAAGGGAAATAGCGAGGAAAAAGAAATATGATTCACAATATGTTTAATGCTGAAACAATTTTGAGAACTAAAATAATTAGATGACACCGTTTCATCTATTAATATAAATGTACTTTTCTTGTATCGCCATCCGTCCTGTTTCGGTATTAAACATATTAGGATTCATGTTTTTTTCTCCTTGTCATTGTCCTTCTCTTAGATTTCGTATCATATTTGTTCTCTAAATTACAATTTGCTGACTTGAATTTGAAAGTGCCGCATTCAGGCCTCAGTATATATGAAGGTGGCCTTTCAAATTCAAGTCAAGAAAATGCTTTTTATAGTACAAAAATGGTTAAGTTATCTTACTGGAAAGGAAATTGCGAGCAAAAAGAAATATGGTTCACAATATGTTTAATGTTGAAACAATTTTGAGAACTAAAATATATTTATGAAAAACTTGTTTAATTTCATCATTTAGCAATATATGATTCTTCTTTTAAATTGTCTTGGATTTGTTTTCTTCCCTTAGATTTCAGAGCTATTTGTTTTCTTATATATGGGAAACAACTTCAAGAGAATTTAAATTTTGAATCTATTTACACATTTGACGTCGAATATTGAGATCTACGATGCACAAGACACCATCTTGAAAAAGAAATCCTTCACTTCAGAATAATTCTAGATCCAAGAACTTGTGAGTGACCACCTCGAAGACATGTGTCCTGTTGTCAAAAAGTTGTTAAAAAAAGTTGTCAAAATATCAGGATCCTTTCTATATCATCCAAATTTGTATCGTGCTTCATCATCACTTATTCAAGCATTTGGACTATCTGTTCTTACAACTTGTGCAGCCTTCTTTTCATGCTGTGAAGATGAAGAAGCCATTGTATAATTCTTTCTATTTTAAGAAAAATTGAAAGTGTTATTATATGTATATAGATAGGGACATCAAACTTTTTAACTTTGATCCATCCTAATCTCACCTTCTTCGCGGGTGACTGAAAAGTAAACAATTTCTTTGGGATGGGGGAAGTCAATTTGTTTTCTTATGAATCAAAACGAGAATCATTACTTTTTGCCTAATTGATGTTTGAACGTCGAATTTCGCCCGGCTTTCTACGGTTATTGACGTTTTCTTCTTTTTTTCCTTTATAAAACCTTTCATAACCTCCCGTTATCATATTTTAAGATAAGATTTACATTTTATTTATATTTTTATATTATTAATTTATGTAAATTTATATTATATAATATTATATATATATATATACATAAGAATAAATAAAATCATATTAAATAATACTATATATTATTAAAAGTTATTTGAAATGAATGTTCTTTTAAGATCCGAACTAACTTTTTTCATATAAAAAATGAAAAATAGTTTGCACCGTAAATAATTTTTTTTTATTATATTCAAAAACATCCCCAAACCTCATTTGCATTTCATAATTTATAACGCTTTGAATCGATTCTTTATTATTGAATCCATGATATTAACGTAGCAAAATTGAAAGTGGAATTATATAAATATATAGGGGCACATCACAGTTTTTAACTTCAATCCCTCCAAATCTCACCTCGGTAATTCAAAAGTACACAATTTCTGGGGGGCGGGGATGTCAATTTGTTATTAATCAAACAACATATATTATTTTTTCTATGATTGATGTTTGAACGTCGAACTCGGCAGGGCCCGACGTTCATAGGACGTGGTGGCATTCAGTTACTAAGCATTATTGGTTCATCTATAAATATAGCTTGCATTTCACATAATCCCTTGCCTCCTGTTTCCATATTGAACATATTAGGATTCATGTTTTTTATTTCCTTTGGATTTTCTTTTCCTAAGATTTTTAAGCATTTTTGTTCTTCATATTGCAATTTGATAACTTTCACTTGAAAGTGGTTCGTTCATCGTCATTGCATATGAAGGAGCCCTTTCAAGTTCAAGTTTACAAAATGTTTTTATTTATATTACAGAAATGGTTAACATATCTTACTGAAAGGGAAGTGCTTAGGAAAAAGAAATATGGTTCACAATATGTTTAATGCTGAAACAATTTTAGGATCTAAAATAATTATATAAAAAAGTTGTTCAACTTCAATATTCTACAATGTATGAATCGTTTTTAAAATTATCTTGGGTTTGTCTTCTACCATTAAATTCAGAGCTATTTGATTTCATATGGTGGAAACAACTCCAAGACAAATTAAATTTATACAGTTGACGTCGCATATTGAGTCCATGGGATGTCTTCTTCAAAAAAAAGCCAAAGGTTTATCATTTTTTATTCTTCTTTTATTTTTACTTTTTAACCATCCAATAGACTTTAAAATCGTAGGGTTTGGATGTTATGGGTGAATTTGTTCTTATTTGAAACAAACGACATTTATTTTTACTTTTTTATTAACTTTTTTACTGAATGATGTTTGAACGTCAAATTCAGATGGTCTTGGAGTTGTTTTCTACCATTAGAATTCAGATCTATCTGATTTCTATTGTGGAAACAACTTCAAAAAATTTTAAATTCAACAGTGCATTCGATGGAAATTCCTGGAGATTGACATCCGTTTTTTGGGATCACCGACGTCCTATATAAACAAAGATGAAGGTATACATTATAACCAAAAACAAGAAGTTAAAAAGAAAAAAAGTTAACAATGGAGAATGTGGGATAGGTTTTCAATGGGTCTATTTGAAATTCATAAGTGTTAACATTTTCCTTTCGTTTTCCATCAATCCTTCATGGTTAACAAAGAAATCTCCTCGTTGTCAATAAAGGAATTGAAGGAAAAAGGAAGGAAAAAAGTTAACATGAATTTGATTACCGAAGTTTTGTAGGATAAGTTCTCAAAAGGTAGAACTTCAAATGAAATCCAAATCTGTTAAATTATTTCTTTGGTTACTCCCTTTATATTTAATTATTTTTTCAATCAAAGAATTATCGTCGAAATCCATTAACGATTTGATGTTGTATTTGTAATAGTAATAAAAGTCAGAGTTTTCGGGGACACGACATGACGGGCATCGACGTGAAGGGATTTGGATTGTTTGGAAGCAATAATTGTTTGCTTTTACCAGAAGCCAAAGGTCGCTCAAATTTTTATTATTTTTTCATTTTTCTTTTAAACACTCACTTTAACGTCGTAGTCCCATAGATATGTGACGTAGTTTTCATCGATTATCAGTATCCAAAGAGATTTTTTCAAATTATTAACCGTATCCAAAGAGATTTTTTACTTTAACATTGAATGATGTTTGAACGTCAATCCATTTTTAATTATTTTTGTTTTTTCTTTTAAACTCTCACTTTAATGTCGAAACCTCTTAGATCTTCGACGTAGTTTTCGTCAGAGGCAATTATTATCAGTATGCAAAGAGATTTTATCAGTAATCCAAAGAGATTTTATTAGTATCCAATGAGATATTTAAGATTCTTTACTATTTCACTGAATGATGTTTGAACGTGAATGCGGTTGCGAATCGACGTTAATTCAAGTGGCTGCTGCTGACCATAATTACATGATTTAATGTCCTTCATCATTTCATATATAAATATAGCTTGCATTTCATTTAATGTGTTTCATATATAAAATATATTTATGAGAAAATTGTTTAATTTCATAGTTTTCCAATGGTAGATTTTATAGTTGACATCGCATATAGAGATCATTTGATGCCAAGGATTGCTCAATTTTTTATTATTTTTTCTTATTTCTTTCTAACACTAACTTTAACGTCCGGTCTCATAATTATTATCAGTATCCAAAAGATATTTTTTACCTTTTCACTGTGAATGATGTTTGAGCGTCCTCCGATTTTTATTATTTTTACTTTATTATTTTATATTTGAACTTTAACGTCCAAGCCTCATAGATATTCGACGTAGTTTGGTCAATTAGAGATTTTTTACATTATTATGAGTATCCAAAGAGAATTTTTACTTTAAGAGATTTTTTACAATTATTATCAGTATCCAAAGAGATTTTTAACTTTTTCACTAAATGATGTTTGAACATCGAATTTGGCTGTGATTCGACGTTCATACCATATGTGCACGATCCAATGTACGTCATTGGTTCATGTATAAATATAGCTTGCATTTCACATAATGCCTTGCTTCTTGTTTCCGTATTGAACATATTAGGATTCATGTTTTTTATCTCTTTGTCATTGTCCTCTTCTCTTGGATTTCGTATCATATCTGATCTTTAAATTGCAATTTGCTGACTTCAATTTTAAAGTGACGCATTCAGGCCTCAGTTCATATGAAGGTGGACTTTGAAATTGAAGTCAAGAAAATGCTTTTTATAGTACATAAATGGTTAAGTTACCTTACGAGAGGGAAATGACGAGGAAAAAGAAATATGGTTCATAATGTGTTTAATGCTGAAACAATTTTGAGAACTAGAATAATTAGACGAAACCGTTTCATCTATGAATATAGATGTGCTTTTCTTGTAACGTCATTCGTCCTGTTTCCGTACTGAACATATTAGGATTCATGTTTTTTTATCTCCTGAGCGCTTTTCTTTCCTTAGATGTTGAAACATGTCAATTCTTCAAATTGCAATTTGCTGACTTGAATTTGAAAGTGCCGCATTCAGGCCTCAGTTCATTTGAAAGGGGCCTTTGAAATTCAAGTAAACAGAATGCTTTTTATAGTAAAGTAATGGTTTAGTTATCTTAGTGAAAGGGAAGTGCTTAGGAAATGTATGATTCTTTTTTTAAATTGTCTTGGATTTGTTTTCTACCGTTAGATTTCAGAGCTATCTGATTTCTTATGGGGGAAACAACTTCAAGAAAATTTAAATTTTAACATTTGACGTCGAATATTCAGATAATTGATGCAAAAGATACCATTTTGAAAAACCAGCTATTCTCGAAATAGAATCCCTTCACTTCTGAATAATTCCAGATCCAAGAATTTGTGAGAGACCACGTCCAATATTGATACCACTGATATGGATCGAATGAATTTAATAGTTAATAATAAATAATTACAATAAATGATTAAGGTTTAAAAAAATACTATGATTAACCTTATGAGAAAAACAAATTTGACCTTCTCGTGCATTATTTCTTTGTTTTTTAGTATTTTAACAAACATGTGATGAATATCAAGCAACGTTGTAATTAATATCACCATAAATAATCATTAAAAGCTCATTTGCATATTTGAATTTATAACGCTTTGAATCGATTCTTTATTACATAGAATCAATTATATTAACGAAGCAAAATTGAAAGTGGAATTATATGTATATAGATGGGGCACATCAAACTTTTTAGCTTCGATCCATCCTAATCTTACCTTGATAATTGAAAGGTAGACAATTTCTGGCCGGCGAAATGTTCAAACGAGAATTATTACTTTTTCTTTGATTGATATTTGAACGTCGAATTCCGCTAGGCATCGACGTTGAAAAGGATGGTGGCAGAGGCAATCATTACACGATGTACGTCATCGGTTGATCTATGAATATAGCTTGCATTTTACGTAATCCCTTGCCTCCCTATTGAACATATTAGGAATAATAATAATTGATGCAGGAATCAAGCATACACGACATGCACCATATGTCGTGTTTATCAGCAAAATCCTGACCCTTCAAGGTGTGGATGTTAGTGATGAAAAGAAATGCTCTTGTGATTGCTCAAATGTGATAAATTGAAACACCTTGACTTCCCATGGCCTTGTGAAGACCGCAAAGGGATGGTGCTTCAAGGATGAAGAGAATATGCTTCAAAGTTATTGAAGCAATTTTGAAAGATTGGTTTTGGAAAAACTCAACAGAATCGAACAGAAGATAGACGCTATGGATCAGAAAAAGAATAACAATGATTCTGCAACTGAAGATTCAAGTGAAGAAGAGTCTAGTGAGGAGGATTCCATGGAAATTTTCTGAATCAGAATAGAGGCTTAGAATTTTGGTATGGAGTCTGTTTTGTGTTTTTGTTCTCTGTCTATTTTGGTTTATTATTTGTTTTGTGTTTGTTTTGCTATCGGCATTATATGCCACATCATTTTGCTTATTTCTAGTTGTAATCATTATGAATATGTCAATGAAATCATATTTCCTTTTAAATCAATGAGTGTGAATGGCTATTTTTTATTGTTGACTTAATCTGAATACTAAGGGTATTTGATGAAGAAGCCATTTGAGAATAGGATTAGAGATTTAGGGGAAGGTTACAGTTTCAATATAAGTTCAGACGTTCATTGGCAGTAAATAGTTCTGGGTGCCACTCTTTTATTCTTTCTTTTTTACTTTTAATACACCAATAGTACGTTGTTTTCTAAAGCCAATCGACGTATTATTGTCAGCTAGAAGCAAAAAGAGTTACCCTTTTTAATTTTTTTTTCTTTTTTCTTTTAAACCACGAAGACTACATTAAATTCTACGGGGATGGACATATTATTTGTTAGCCAAAAGCCAAAGAGTTTCTCCCTTTTTAATTCCTTTTATTTTTAATGCAACAATAAATGAAGAGTTACTCCCTTTTTAATCCAACAAAAAACGAAGAGTTTCTCCATTTTTAATCCAACAATAAAGGAAGAGTTTCAACCAGAAGCCAAAGTGTTTCTCCCTTTTTAATTCCTTTTATTTCTCATGCAACAATAAATGAAGAGTTACTCCCTCTTTAATCCAACAATAAACGAAGAGTTGTAATACTTGGATGACGTATTATTTGTCAGCCAGAAGCCAAAGAGTTTCTCCCTTTTTATTTCCTTTTATTTTTAATGAAACAATAAATGAAGAGTTACTCCCTCTTTAATCCAACAATAAACAAAGAGTTGTAATACTTGGATGTTTCAATATAAAAACCACCAATAGTACGTCGATCGCTTAATCTATCTAACATATTATTATCAGCCAGAATTGCAAAAGCCAAAATATGAATGTCAAACTATAGGGAGATAGATTCAGAGATGAGTTTCTTTCCATTTTGATCGGTGATTTTTCAATCCTTAGAGTCTTTTGTCAATGACTGTGACAACTTTTAATTTACCAGAGCCCCAAGAATCTTGTATGCGGCACTTTCATTTTACCAAAGCCCCTAGAATCTTCTGTTGCGGTCAGGTTTCAATTTATCTGAGCCCCAAGAATCTTTTTAGCGATTCTGACATTCTATATATTTTCACCGCATACAATTTAGCCCACTCATCTTTTTCAGATTTTGTCAAATCTGTTTTGTTTGCACTCTAAGATTCAGAACTGAGATAAAGTTGCTGATGACCAATCCATTTTTAAGTCGATCAGAAAAGAAGGATTTCTCTTTGAAAAATGGATTGGTCATTAGCAACTCTATCTCAATTCTGAATATTGGAGTGCAAAGAAAATAGATTTGACAAAATTTGAAGTAGATGAGTGGGCTAAATGGTATGCGGTGAAAATATATGGAATGTCAGAATCGCTAAAAAGATTCTTGGGGCTCAGGTAAATTGAAACATGACCGCAATAGAAGATTCTTGGGGCTCTGGTAAAATGAAAGTGCCGCATACAAGATTCTTGGGGCTATGGTAAATTGAAAGTTGACACAGACATTGACAAAAGACTCTAAGGATTGAAAAATCACCGCTCAAAATGGAAAGGAAGGTGATGTGAACAAACAGAAGGGATCATAAACTGCAAGAGAAGAATATGGATGTTTGTTGCTTGATTTTAATTTTGTAATCAGTGGCTTCTTAAGCCATCTTTTGTATTGGTGGTTGTAATCATCTTTTGAATATTAATGAAATTCTTTTTTGGCAAACAGTTATGCATAGGGTGATTATAATTGATTAAATATGATAAAATCAATTTTATGATTGCAAATGTCCATTTTAATGTTACATGATTACATTGCATGCAGTATACTCAATCTGGGATAACAGTTATTTCACAATATACCATAGCTCCTTTTTTTTCTCTGTTTTAACACACAAATAATATGTCAATTTATAATGCCACTCGATGTAATAGTAAGATATGAACCTTCATCCAGAAGCCAAATCGCTCCTTCTTTTTCTTTTTTTCTTTTCCCTTCAATAACATATCGGTTGTTAAAATATTCGACGTCCTTTGTATATTCGAAAAATCTATCAACATTTTTCTTTGTGTTTTCTGTACTCCTTCAAACTTTTTTTATGTCCTTGAAGGAGATAACAGAAAACATGAAGAAAAAAATTAACAGATGAGGTTCATAGGAGAAGTTTTATAAAAGGAAGTTGTAAATTGTTGAAAGGGTGCGAAACCACAAAGAAATTGTAGCATTTAGAAAGGGTGCGAAATCCAAATATCAACCTTTTCTTTGAGTTTCTATCACTCCTTCAGGCTTTTCAAAATAACAAAGAATCAAACCACAAAGAAATGACTCGTTTTTGTGACCTTGAAGGAGCTAATAGAAACTCAAAGAAAAAAGTTAACACAAAGAAGAGATTGAAGGAGTTGTTACGAGAAATTTTATAAATGCAGGTGTAGAGGGTATCCAAGGCTCTGAAACTATATTTATAGAAAAAAAAGAATAACTTGCTGGCAAATACAACGTCGGATTCATAAAAGAATATGACGTGGTTGGTTTAAAAGAAAAAAGAAAAGAATAATAAAATAAAGATTGAAGATTTCGAATAAAACGTCCAATATTTGTTAAAGAAACCTTGGAGTTGTTACAAGAAATTTTATAAATTAAATAATTAATGTTGGGAAAGGCCTAATATGGGTCTGATATGGGCTTCAATAATAAAAGGCAGTATACTTAAATGATATATGGAAAAATGCAGTTTGCTGCTAGAAATGAAGAGGTTGACGTCAATTTCTCCGGACTTCCAAAGTTTCTTTTTTCTTTTGGAGTGTGTGTGAGCATTAATTTTGTGTTGTTACCAGAGTGGTTGTGAGCATTAATATTGACTCTATAAATATTATGCTTAACTCTATACAATTCCACAGTTTGATCATTTTTGAATGATTCCTTTTTTAATGTATCTTGAAGTTGTTTTCTCCGAAATCAGATCCACTGATTCTGTAGAAAAGAACTTCAAGATACTTAAAAATTGAATCGTACAATCAAGAAACTTCAAGTTATAAAAGCAGTTCGAGGGGTTCTACAGATTTTGAAAAAGCACTTATCTTAATATTTTTTTTCCTATTAAACCAGAAATCGCAAACTCGTGGTTACGCACACTTCATCGTCCTCCTCCTCGCCTTTTTTGGTGCACTTTTGCTCATGTCTTTTGGTAGCGTATACCTTCTTCCTTTGCTAGTTTCCTTGTAAGAAAAGCTTACGTCTTTTGGTGTCTTATGGGATTTCTACCAAAACCAAACCTGGATCCTTGCCTAGTTCTCATGTCACCGTATTCTTTTTCATTGGCGGTTTGCATGACGTCTAGGCTACGACCCATGTTCGGTTTTGGGTTGAAATGCCATAAGAGATCCAAAAACACAAGCAAAACTACACCAAAACACAACGAAAACACGAGTGGTTATAAATATAATACTTTACTCTATACAATTGCAGAGTTTGATCGTTTTTGAATGATTCATATTTTAAAGTTTCTTGGAGTTGTTTTCTCCGAAAATCAGATCCCTGATTCTGTAGAAAACAACTTCAAGATACTTAAAATCTGAATCATACAATCAAGAAACTTCAAGTTATAAAAGTAGTTCTGTCCCTCCAAGGTTCTATATATTTGAAAAAGCACTTATCTTCTTACTATTTTTCTTTCCCCCAGATTTTTGTTCTTCAAATTCTTCTTCCCATAAAAAATGTGGAATCACCCTTTGGCTTCTGGTGGCATATAAAGCCATTTTCACAGATCGTAGGTTCATTATCTGTTAACTTTCTGCTCTGTGATTCTGAAAGAGTTTATAGAAAAATAAAGAAAAAAGTTAACAGATTGTTATGAGAAATTAAATGAATGGTAACCTCTTCTTTGTTTCTGTTGATCACTACTTCAAGCTTTTCAACATGACAAAGAATCAAACCACAAAGAAATTACTCGTTTTTGTCACCTTGAAAGAGTGGATAGAAAAACAAAGAAAAAGTTAACACAAAATAGGAACATTAAAGTCACAAGTAAGGATGTTTTATCGGTTGGTTTAAAAGAAAAAATAAGAACTAAATTTTTTACAAAGAAAACGTCAATGCATAGAAGAATTCGACGTTCTGTTGTTGGTTTAAAAGAAAAAGAAAAAATAATAAAAAAGGAACTAAATAATAAAACGTCGATGCCAATATATAACTAACGTTTTATGGGTTGATTTAAAAGAAAAATAAAAAAATATCTATTGGCAGTAATATACAACGTCAATCTTTTGTTACGGTTGACGTCATATTAATTATATCAATATTTAGTATTTATTTATTTTGTATTGAACGTCAGCTTTTTCCGTAGCGACGTTATTTGCATCAACGACCATCACGTCGCCCCTCTTGTTCGACGTTTTATATTGGTCTAAACGTCGGGACATTAGGTGTGCGATGTTTTGTTTGGTATAAAAGAGAAAAGAAAAAAAGAATAAAGAAGTGATTCACTTGCTGTCATATAGAACGTCAAATATTTGTAATGGTTGACGTCAAATGTGGGTAGGAGTAATACTGCTGGAAGCAAACCAATACTTCGTTATATTTTTATTTTAAATTAAACGTCAGATGTTTCTTAAGTTGACGCTATGTGATTCTGAGGTCATTGTTTTACATCGATCTGGGCCTTATTTAACGTTAATAGAATTTAGATCATGTCAGTATGGGCCTTGTTTGACGTTAACAAATATTAGACGGCGAACTGTTTTAATAATTGACGTAGAGCGATTGAATTTATTTACGATAATGCCACAAGACATTTTAACGTTGCAAATTGGGCGGTGAGACGTTGACTGCGTGATGTTATAGCCTGTTTTTGCACTAGTGATTTGACGTTTTATATGCCAGCAAGTGAATCCCTTCTTTATTCTTCTTTTCTTTTCTCTTTTAAACCAAACAGAATGTCGCACACTTTATGGCATGACGTTTACACCAATATAGAACGTCGAACAAGATGGGGTTGACGTGATGGTCTTTGGTGCACATAACGTCAGCTACGGAAACAGCTGACGTCCAATGCAAAGTAAATAAATACTAAAAATTGATGTAATTAATATGACGTCAACCGTAACAAAAGATTGACGTTGTATATTACAGGAAACAATTATTTTTTATTTTTCTTTTAAATCAACCCACATAACGTCATTTTTTTTTTACAATTCCTTCAAGGTATTTTTTCGTTGGTAACTTCCCATAATTAATGACTAACTAACTGCCTTTTCGTGAATATCTTCGTTACTAACAAAAGTATTTATCAAGACTGACTAAATACACTTTCCCATATTGGACGTAATTCAACAATGAATCTCTTCGTTTCAATATTGGACGTGAATCTCTTCATTTCAAACACAACATTTATCAGCCGTTTCAAACACAACATTGAATCTCTTCGTGATAAACGTCTAAGACACATATAATTTGACGTAATACTAATGCCTTTTACGTCAAATCCCCCGAGAGTTCGAAGTTCTATTGTAATTTAAAAAGGAAAAAGAAAAAAAGGGAGCGACCTTTGCCATTTCTAAAGTTTCTCCTATGAACTCCATTTGTGCAATAACCATTAGCACAGATTGAGTATGAATGCAATGTAATGATGTAACATTAAAATGTTCAATTAGAATCATACAAGTGATTTAATCAATTTAAACAATTCAATATCCATTCACTAATATTTGCATTAATATTCAAAAGATGATTATAACCAACAAAACAAAAGGTGGCTTAAGAGGCCACTGATTACAAAATTAAAATCAAACAACAAAAATTCATATTCTTCTGTTGCAGAATTAATGTTGATCCCTTTCTAATTGTTCACATCACCTTCCTTTCCATTTTGATCGGTGATTTTTCAATCCTTAGAGTCTTTTGTTAATGACTGTGTCAGCTTTCAATTTACTTGAGCTCCAAGAATCTTTTTAGCGATTCTGAAATACAATCTTTCAATTTACTTGAGCCACAAGAATCTTTTTAGCGATTCTGACATACAATCTATTGTCACCGCATACCATCTAGCCCACTCATCTTCTTCAGTGTTTTTCAAACCTTTTTGTTTGCACTCCAAGATTCAGAGATGAGATAGACTTGCTGATTATCATTGATGAGTCAATATTTTATTGACTTCACTTAGTTTATTGTACTAGAATTAATCAGGGAATTGTGCTTAAATGTCCAGTATTAACTCGTTTTTGCTAATTGTGCTTAATTTGACAAGAAATTCTTATTTTAGTTAATTTGAATTATTTGAGCTTATTATTTTCATTATTGATTGCAGGAAAAATTTTGAAAATACATTTTGAGACATTAGGAAGGATACCAAATAATTGAAGACTCTTCACATATACAGTTTAAAATTAATGAAATTGTAATTTAGTGTTTAGAATTTTTAGACCAACTTTTATATTTTGGCCCAATTTTTGGTAAAGTAGACTAAGCCCAAAAGTAGGAGTAGATGACTTGGCACCCTAGAGTTTTGGTGTGGACCCACCCTCATAAAAGAGGAGAAACTCACGACCTTTGAGCCAGCCAGCCGCCACTCTCTTAGGTTTTGTTGATTTCTTTGCTTTCTTTGAAGAGGAGACGTACTCCATTTGAATGGATCTTGGATATTTATTTTTGAGAATAAAAAAAGCTGCTTTCATTTGGAGAAAACGCTGATTCAAATCATTATTCCAGCACTTTTAATATTATTATTATTCTGTGCACATCTCATTTTCAATTGAAGGCTGTTGTTACATCTTGCAATAGGAGAGCTCCAAAGTTCAATTTGTTCTCGTTGTTATGTCCAGAATTTTATTCTAGCAAGAAAGTGGAATCGCTGATTTACGTTGCTGCTGGAAGAAAGTTACGCTTTCATTTTTTTTCTTCATTCAAACAGAGGCGCTGATTCATCTTTCTTTGGAGAGCACATGCCGTGATTCATTGGAGCTGCTGCTGTTACGTCACAAGGGAGAGCTCCAAAGATTTCTCTTGCAGCTCGTTGCATTTAAAGTGATTCCAGCTGGGAGATAAAAACCGAGGCACTTTTACTTTTCTTTGAGAATGAAGGCTGCTTTGATTTGTGCACGCACTGAACATTATTATGGAATTTTAAAAGCAAACTTCTTTTCATGGAGAATGAAGCGGTGATTTCAGCAGGGGAGTCATTTTGAAGCAAATGAGGTGGCGTCCAGGGATGGGACGTGTCTTAAACTTTGCAGCTGCTTACGTCCTAAAATAAAAAGCTCGAAAGGTCTTAGTTTGATTATTTTTATGTTTGAACCGAGAGGAGCTCAAAAAAGCATTGAAGTGCCTGCTTGATATTAACCTTATTTTAGTTGATTAATCATTTTGCATCTTGCAATGTTTCATTATCTTTTTGCAAATTCTGGTGCAACATTTACTGTTCACGTTGTCCCTTTTTCTTTTAGTACCTTTGCCATGATGAATATGAATTGATAGATTAATACAATCAGCCCTTTATTTTTATTGTTTTTAGTTCTATAGTTGCAATTTTAGTTGTCGCTGCAACGTGTTTTTCCTTTATTAGCTAAGTGTGTTTTTTTACTTCCGCTGGAGCAATTTAATTATTAGCTAAACTTTGCTTCTTTTATTCCAAGCTGCAGGTGCATTTAAATTCTAATTTAGTAATTTTATTTCAAGTTTCGTTGCATTTCAGTTGTTCCCCATGCTAATTGCACATCTTATTTTAGTACAGTTCAGTTTATTCGTTTTCGTTCACTATGTTATCTATTCTTTTCGGTTTTTTTATCTTACTGCATTTCTAATTTCCTCACTTGCTTTAGAGACCGTTCGATCTCAATGTAGAACCGTTCGATCATCTGTAGGACTGTTCGGTCTTCATGCTTTGTTCATTTAATTATGTTTAGTTGTATTTAGTTTCCAGTTTTAATTTAGTTCATTTCTAATCACAAAAACACTTTCACAAAACCTTCCCCCGCTTTGTGTTAGACCTAATTCTTGAATCGTAGTTTGGTCCTTGAGAGACGACCTAGGAGTCACTTCCTAGCACTATACTGCATTTTTAATGCACATCAAATTTGTATGGGGTGAGACAACCCATCAATCATCATTTTTTATCATGGTGAATCCCATAAGTCCTAAATGACCAATCCATTTCTGAAACAGAAAGTCTTCTTTCCTGATCGGTTGAAAAACGACAATCCCAATCCAAACCTCTTTAAGATGGATTGTGGAACAAAATGTTTCATCACTCATCTTTAAGTTGGAGTAGAACACCCTCACCAATTTCAGATATCTGTAAGAAACCACAGTTTTAATCCTCCTTAGACTTAAAAGCTTCCCTCGAATGTCTTCATCACTAATCCTCCCTGTAGGATTAGCATTCCTTGTAATCTGGACAACCTTCCCTTTTCTTCTTGATGATGAAGAAGAAGCAATTTCTGATCATAATTCTAGGGTTTGTAACTCTTCATTTTAGAGAACACTGAGTGCACAATAGGTTGTCAAACCTATTATTTATAAAGTTGTGCATAAAAAATTTTCAGTTTCAGGCCCAATTAAAACTTTCCCAAAAACAAAAAGCCCAATAAAACTTTTTCATCAACGTCACACATCTAAAGGAATCGACGTTTAACTATGCAGTTCAACTGACAATAATACGTCGAATAGCTTAAGCAATCAACGTACTATTGGTGGTTTTTAAATTGAAACGACCAAGTATTACAACTCTTTGTTTATTGTTGGATTAAAAAGGGAGTAACTCTTCATTTATTGTTGCATTAAAAATAAAAGGAATTAAAAAGGGAGAAACGCTTTGGCTTCTGGCTGACAAATAATACGTCGATGATGGGTTGTCGTAGCCCATGCAAATTTAATGTGCAATTAGAAATGCAGTATAGCTAGGAAATGACTCCTAGGTCGTCTCTTAAGGACCAATTTTGCGGTTCAAGAATTAAGTCAGACACGAAGTGGGGGGGTTTGTGAAAAGTTTTGTGAATACGGATGGACAAAATAAAAATACAGACGAATGCAAACACAGAAACGCATACAGAGATGTAGAAATATGGAATCCAACACAGAATGAAAATAAACAGTTGGTCATTAACTTAATTACAATGTTCCAATCACAGATCAACAAAATAAAGTTGCGACCCAAACCTCTAATCCAACAAAGTTAACCAACTAAGCGAAGGTAAACCCTGTTATCATAAAAGCGAACTAAGCGGACGCAGTGTTAATGTCAAATCTAATTTACACCATGCAATTGCATCAACTAAGCGAAGATGTAACACCAACTGGGCAACTAAGCGTATACCCAATTGCAAGTGCAAATACAAATTTCACATTAACCAAGGTCAGAGTAGCTACCACAATTACAGTACATAAATCTCAAGGAAACATCATAATATAGCTAATGACCAACTAAATTAAGTTAAGCTACCATGACAATTAAATTAACACGACCAAACACATTAGACAACATTAAAACAAATTAAAATTCTAAACACCAACACTGTTACAATAAACTATCTAACACAATGAAATTAATTTAAATGAAAACTAAATTAAAGAAACTAAAAATCAACTAATCCTACTATGTAAATTAATTCAAAACAAAGGAATAATCAAACATGCTTTTTCATCTATCAATTATGTGACAATACATGCACCAATTGAAGAAATTCAATTCTTGGAATGGCGCAAAAACCTTAAATGCCGTGACCTCCCTTGCACAAAAGTCCCTTCACTCTCTTCATTCAACAAACAATTAAATATGTGCTTCCTTTTGTCCCATGTGCTTCATTCTCCAAGAAAAGGCATGTGCTACCTATGCTATCATGAAAAACGTGCTTCTTCTCCCTCCATGGAAAGCAAAGTTCGGAAATCACACTTCCAAAGCCAAATTGCCGAGCCACACTCTTCCAATGTTGCAAAACGTTGCTTTCCAAAACCCACACTCCAAAAGGTGCTTTAATCTCTTCTATCAAGACATAAGCAAAGTCAAAGGGAATAAACCACACAATACATCCTCTTCCCCAAAACAAATCTCGGCCAAATGCAACCAAGGAGTCCACACCAAAATGGAAAGATTCCTTCTATGGTAAATGTTCTTTTACATGTGCTTGTCCAAAAGAGGTAAAAATTAAATGTTCCATTTCTCTCTCCTTACTACACATCAATCGGTATTCTTCACTTCTCAACAAACTTCAAAAGCTTTTCTCCACCTCTCATTACCGAGAACACACCCAAGAAACCAAGTCTCCATTCCCAAATAATTTCAAGAACAACAAACCCCAAATTCTAACTTCTACAAACCAACCCAACACTCACTTTTCTTCAAACTTTTGCTAAATACAAAATGCAATACCTAGACCCCTTTTCAACACCGTCCAACCCTCCAAAGAAAATGCAATGTTCCATTTCATACATTACTTCCATTACTCAATGTGAAATATAAGAAGAACAAGGGCTCAAGCTCCCAACAACATCAATCAACTCAAACTTTCTTCACTACAATGCTCAATGGAAACCATATTCTTCTTCATTCAACAAAGAAACTTAGACATAAACATCCAATGTGCAGCAAAAGGGAACGAAAATACAAAATGGTTCTTCATTCAACCAAAGGAAATACCATGAACATGCAAGGAACAACCTCCAAACTCAAGCTCTCAACCTGTAAAACGAAAATATAAGAAGAGAAATGATAGATCTCCATTCCATTAAGCAAGAACAAGTATGGTTGCAAGCAAGAGAATAAGAAAAACGTAGTCTTGTTCATTCCATAGCTCAAAACCATAGGCACACACCAAGGCTCCCAAGAGAGAGTTCATACAAGGCAAAGCAAAATCAAAGTGTAGTGTGCTCCCAATGCTAGGGTCGACCTCCACTCTAAATTGCTGAGAATCCACTTAATGGGTGGGGTCCACCCCTAAAAGAAACCTAGAGTTTGGTGCCAAGTGTCCCACAAAGTTTGGGCCTTTACATAATTGCCACTAAAAAGGGCCCAATGCACATAAAGGTTCTAATCAACTAAGTTACAATTTAATTAAAAAATGAAATGCCTAAATATAGATTCTTTAATGACCACGCCACCTCTTAATGCTACAAAAGATATCTCCAAAATTTCCCTGCAACTAAAAATGCAATTAATCAGTTTAGAAAATTCAAATTAGCGAAAATACGAATTTATGATCAAATTAAGCAGAATTAGGAAAAACGGGAAAATAACGGACAATTAAACATAATTCCCTGATTTATTTAAGTGCAATAAACTAAATAAAGTCAATTAAAAATCAAATCATCAAAATAGACCATACTTAGTCTTTTGCACTCCTGGGCAAAATCAAGACGCAAATCAGGGAACAACTCAGAGGACATTAGGGGAGGTGACAGACTCAATATACAGAAAACTAAGACTCACAAGGACAGACACAGAGTTGCACAGTTCTCAACAAATCTAGACAATGAAAGGAAGTGGACAAAATCCGACACAGAGTCAAGGAAAGCAGATACTCAAGAAATCATCCAAGCATTTCAGAACATGGAAAAACAGTCAATCAGTTCAAAAGGTGAATCAAAAGCAACAGAGCCTCACAGATGCACTATCAGTGTTTCTCTCAAGTGTCTAAGGTAAACAATGTCAACTCAATGCACTCAAGAAAGCAAACAAAAACAGACTTGGCAAGCCTCTAATATCAACACTCAAACACATATGCATGTTCAAATCAAAAGGTCTTTTATGGGTGTAATTGGGCCAAGGACAAGGAAGGTTACATATGGATGAGAAGCTACAAACCAAAGGAAATAGAGGAGAAATGGGGAACAAGTGTAAACACATTCAAACACACCCAAAACCTCTAATTCAATCCTCTTCTTGACTCCATTATTCACACAACAATTTTGTTTTAATTTTCTCATTTTTCTGTATTTTTTTCTCTTTTTTTTTTCATTTTGTCTCTTTTCTCTCTATTTAGAACACAAATCTAAGAGACCTGATATACACATACTTACAAAAACAACACAAGAAGAGGAGTCAACTAACCAAATCATCTGAATCTCCCAAGAGACCACACTTATTCCCAAAACAATTCCAAATTCCAAAATTCCCTAGGGTTAAGGTAATCATGGTTTTTCACTTAGGGCTAGTGTATGAGCTTCAAAACAAAGAAATAGGGAAAGTAAAGGATCAAAGGGGCTATCAATGGATCACAACAAGGTAGGCTCATCTGGCTAGAGAGGCTCAACAACAAAACTGCCTTTATCACTTCCAAACATACATATCAATCAAGAATCATCAACAAGAGTCAAGCCAAGGCATATGTGCAAGCAATCAAGAGACATATCACACACAAGAAGGAACATCAAATGGCTCAAATCTCGCACAGGGTATTTCTGTCACAATCAATTCAACTCTTAAACATCATAATCATCTTCCAAACAGAGAAAAGCAATGATTTTAAGCTAAACAGAGTATCAATGAAGTGAACGACACATTTACAACCTAAACAAAGTCCAGAGATCACGAAAAACATGCAAAACTATATACAAGACACAACAAAACTAACTAGAAAACAAGACCTAAACAAAGAAAAATATCCCCTAATTAAATAGACCACACTTAAACTACACAATGTCCTTAGTGTGTCTCAATCAGCAGATCAACAATCAGAACAGTCAGCAGATATAGACAAAGTGAAATAAAAGTGACGAAGGGAGGAGAAGGGAAAAGGAAACTCCCCTGGTCATGGTGGCAGTTTCCAGTTTTGGATTGTAAGGGAGATCTCTTCCACCACTGTGAGGCCAGTCTTTTTGGGCACAACATGGATTGGGCTCTCCCATTGACTATCTGAAATTGGGTGGATGATCCCAGCTTGCAGAAGCTTGGTCACCTCCTTATTAATGACGTCCATGATCACGGGGTTTTGCCTTCTCTATGGCTGTCTAACTGGCTTTGCTCCATCCTCTAAAAGAATTCTATGCATCTATGTGGATGGGCTAATACCAGGTATGTCAGCCAAACTCCAACCAATAGTCTTCTTGTGCTTCCTCAACACACCAAGCAACTTCTCCTCTTGAACAAAATCAAGGAAGGTGGAAATTATCATCGGTTTCTTCTCATCATTCTCTAAGTACACGTATTTGAGGTTTTCTGGGAGCTGTTTCAGCTCAAGAGTGGGTGCCTGCAAGTTAGATTCAAGTGTACTTCCTGCAACATGGTTAATGCATTCTGACTCTAAAGAATGTACAGGTAAAGGCAAAACACCTATCTCATCAGAATCCAAATCAATGTCAAACACTGATATATCAACAACATTATCAATATCAAGAAAATCATCAACATCCTGGACATCACAATCCTCATCAATATCCACATCATTCTCAAATTCTGATTCAAATCTAGATTCAATGCATGGATGTAAAGAAGATAGAAAAGAATGTTCTTTCTCATGCAAAGAAGTAAAGTCATCAACAACACAGTCATCAATAATGCCATCCAATATGTCAATCATAAAAACAGAATGGTCCTCAGCTGGAAATTTCATTGCATCAAGAATATTAAAGTGAACAACAATATCAGCAAATTCCATAGACAAAGTTCCAGCATACACATCAATCTTGGTTCGGGCAGTTTTCAAGAATGCCTGCCTAGGATAATGGGAGCGGATCCATGAGAGAATCCGTCCTCCATCTCCAAAACATAAAAGTCTGCAGGAAAAATAAGTTCACCAACCCTAACCAAGACATCCTCTATGTAACTTGTTGGGTGGCTAACACTCCTATTGGCCAACTGAATGACCACACCCGTAGGTTGTAACGGACCAAGAGACAGAGATTTATATATAGACAAAGGCATGACATTTATAGAAGCACCTAAATCAAGCATGGCATTTTCAAATTTACTATTACCAATCACACAAGGAATGCAAAATGTACCTGGGTCGTTGCACTTTTCAGGAATGTGTGGGTCCGACTTACCAATAAACGCAGATACATTCCTTCCCATGCTAATCCTTTCATTGCCCTTCATCTTCCTCTTGTGTGTGCACAACTCCTTCAAGAATTTGGCATACTTCGATATCTGATGGCATCAATTAGAGGTATGTTCACCTCTACTTTCCTGAAGGTCTCCAATATTTCCCTATCCACCTCTTCCATCTTTTTGCTAGGAAGTGCCCTTGAAGGGAAGGAAAGAGGGATAGGCCGATCATAGAAAGGAGGAAATGCACTGGTGGTAGTGGTGGGAGAAGGAGAAGGTCCACCTAGCTCAAAATTACTACTTATACCTGCCTGGTCCTCCAAATCTTCATCAGTCTCCTCAAGTGCAAGAGTAGGGGCATATGAGGATGGGAAAGTAGGTGGTGCAATAGTAAACTCATGACTCTACTCCCCATTTCCTATGTGGATGACACCAACATCATCTGGAAGCTGAACAACCTGAAATGGTGATTCCTCTGAAACATAAGACTGTTCCTCAGTGATTTGAGTGGCCATCTGCCCCATCTGATCAGTCAAACTCTGAATGGAAGCTCTAGTCTTTTGCTGGAATTGAATGTTCTCTTTCTGAAACTGCATGTTCTGCATGGCTATCTGCCTCAGTAACTCCTTCAATGTAGGCTCAGAAGTAGTGGAAGGATGAGGAGTTGCTTAGGCAGGCTCATGAAACTACAGCTGTTGTGGTTCTTGGACTAGTGCATACAAGCATTCTGGAATGGTGGTTCTTGATATTGATGTTGAGTAGGGCAGAATCTTTCCAAAAACAGATGCTTAAGATCTTCCCAATTGGCTTTGAATTCTGGAGGAAGATAATAAAGCCATCCCCATGCTGCTTCTTCTACTGAATGCAGGAATGCCTTTAAGAAAATGCGCTCATTTGGGATATGTAGAGGTTTCGTTTCAGAGCAAATGCGTTGGAACCTCTCCAAATGTCTATGTGGGCATTCACCTGCAGAACCATAAAACCTAGGCAGCAAATATATCAGTCCAGAGGTGAGAACGCAATGAACATCATCCTCACTAAGTGAAACTGGCTCCTAAAGAGCACTCTCAAGAATGGGAGGATGAGTCATATTGTTCTCAACATAAAAATCAGCAGAATATGCATGAGAAGCAATATCAGAATCAAATGCAAAAGGAGAATTAAAGTCATGGACCTAGGCAGAAGAAACAGTATTCACAAAATCAAAGTAGGTAGACATGTAGAAAGAAGAGGGAAAAGAAGAATGCCATTTAAATATGCAACTAAAGCTACCTAAATGCAACACACAATGACGAACACACAAATTTGATGGGTTGTCGCAGCCCATGCAAATTTAATGTGCAATAAGAAATGAAGTATAACTAGGAAGTGACTCCTAGGTCGTCTCTCAAGGACCAAATGTGGTTCGAGAATTAGGTCAGACACGAAGTAGGGGGGGCTTGTGAAAAGTTTGTGAATGCGGATAAAAAAAATCAAAACACGAATGCAAACAGAAATGTAAACACAGATGTAAAAACGGAATCAAATACAGAATGGAAATGGTTGGTCATTAACTTAATTACAATGCTTCCTATCACATATCAACAAAATAAAGCAGCGACTCAAACCTCTAATCCAACACAGTCAACCAACTAAGCGAAGGCTAATCATGTTTTCATAAAAGCGAACTAAGCGAACACAATGTTAATATTAAATCCAATTTACACTATGCAGTTTCATCAACTAAGCGAAGACTAAACACCAACTGAGTAACTAAGCGGGTACTCAATTGCAAGTGCAAAAATAGATTTTCACATCAATAAGGTTAGAGGGGCAAATACAATTACAGTCCAGAAATCTCAAAGAAGAAATGCAATATCACTAATGACCAACACAACTAACTTAAACTAACATCGCAATTAAATTGACACAATCGAACAGATCAGACAACATAATGAACGAAAACAATTAACCGAGCATAACATATAGCATGGAAACAGTAAATTGATTAATCCTAAACCAAGATGTGTGAACTATGTAACTGCAGTAGAAAATAAAGAAATGCTTCTAATTCTATTCGAATGCCTCGGGAATTACACATTGCAGCAATAATAAATAAAAATCATGCAAAAGCTTTCCTCAATAAGAAAATGATTTTCACTCCAAAATTCATATCAACATGTGCAAAATAAAATGACAACGTGATGCTTGCTTCATTCAAAGGTGTGTCCCAATTAAAATAAAGCTAAGAGTAAATAAGCCAAATGAAACTAAAGTGCCGTAACATGTTTGCTAAATCAAAAGTGCTAATTCAAAAGGGCTGGAATCAATTGAAATTTAGCGGATTGCGACAACATTATTGAAATGAACTTGCTTAACTAAAAGGGAAATGCTGAAAGGAGTTATCTAGCAATGTACTGTGCAGCTTCTGGAGCAAACCGCGTGCACATTCCAAAAGAAAATCACCGCTTGCAGCTGTTTCTAAATCCAACAACTAGCCCGGCTATGACACTATACTAATCGACTCAAGCTTCAAAGTGAAAATAAAATAAAACGAAAACCCTTTTTGGACTACATTGCAACGTCTCTGCTTCTACCAGAAAGAAGAATTAAATTTCATCCTTTGGGTGGCGGCTACAGCTATGCATATAAGGGTGAATGACCTGCTTCAATGTTGCAAGGCCGTGGACATTCTCAAGCTGGGCCCAAGAAGAAACCAGCGTACACTTGCTGCACCTCCAAAGCTCAACCCCCTTTCTAAAATTCATCAACGTCTCCTTACTTAGGTGGGAGCTGGACGTGGCCGTGAGGTGTGCCATGTGATTTTATGCTGGGCCGTGGTGCCTCTGGATGTAGCAATCTGCTGGATTAGTTGCTCCCGTTGGTGCTGCTGTATGCACCACCATTCTCACCAAATTCATTAAATGTAGCGTGCTGTTGCAACTAGGTCGTGTGGTCTTTTTTCCTTCTCAGCCCAAGTGATTTTTTCCAGGCCGTGAATGCTTTTCATTTGCTCTTCTGTGGCAGCTGTTGTGTGGATGAGGAGTACTGAATGCGTCTTGGCTACTACTGGACTTGTGTGGGTGTTGTGCTTCCTCAGCCCAAGTGTGAGTTTCTGTTGTGCACCTACTTTTTCTTTGCTAGACTAGTTCTTGAAGATTGATTGTTTATGGGCTGCACATCTTCAAACACCTCCTGGACGTTGACCAGGCCGTGACCTGCAGCACCTCCCAAGCTGTTGGCCGTGCCTTATTCCTTGCTGCCAGCGTGGAGGTCCTTACTTGCGTGTGGCTTTTTTTTTTCTCTTTTCTCCAACGCTTTACAATGCAAGATGTGAGCTGCTCCAGAAGATTACTGGATGTCACAATGTAGGCCGCTGGACATGTGTTGCTACTGGGCCGTGTTGCTTACTTCTCCAAGCTTGATGTGGACCTCTTTCCAAGCTGCTGGACGAAAGTTAATTGCCATGGGCCATGACAGCAACCCAAGCTCCAATTGAATTAGAACATGACAACCTTTTCCATTGTGGGTTGTAGCCAATTCTCCATTATGTCTCAAATTGTATTTCCAAAATTTTTCCTGGAGAAGAAGAACCACCGGTAGAGGAAGAAGATCCACCTACCTCAAACGTCCTGCGAGGACCAGACTGGTCCTTTGTCCTATGAGAAGCGGCAGGCGTGAGTGTAGGTGTAGGAGTCAGTTCTGAAGGTGCAACAGTCTGCCTCCTTGACCTGAGGGTTATGGCACTCACATTCTTCGGGTTCTGCATAGTCTGGGATGGTAACTTATCAGAATTCTGAGACTGTGCCTGGTTAAGCTGAGTAGCCATATGGCCCATCTGGTTAGTGAGACTCTGTATGGAAGCTCTAGACTCCTGCTGAAACTGCATGTTCTCTTTTTGAAACTGCATGTTCTGCATAGTAATCTGTCTCACTAACTCTTCCAATGTAGGCTCAGAAGAAGTAGAAGGTTGGGCAGCTGGTTGGGCAGGTGCCTCTTGCTATTGTTGTTGTTGTTGCCTCTGATTTTGTTGCATAGGTGGAGGTATATATCTGTTAGGACCTCCAGCATTCTGGAAAGGTGGCGCCTGCTGCTGATGCTGTGGCGCATTGTTCCATCTAAGATTAGGGTGATTCCTCCACCTTGGGTTGTACATGTTGCTGGACAAGTCATAAGTCTGCTGCTGTGGTTTCCTGTTTGTATATGTTAGTAGCATACGCTTGAGGCGCATCAGGGGCAACAGGGTGCTCTAAAGAAGGACAAGCATCTGTATTGTGGTCACTGGAAGGACATATGGCACATAGTTGTGCAACAGATGCAGATGGAGCTGTAGGTCTCTGGTTGGTTGTCAATTGTGTCACCAACCTCATAAGAGAGTCAAGCTTGCCTTCCAATTTGCTTTCAGCAGATGATAAAGACTGGGCATCAACATCATGTACGCCCCTCACCACAATGGCATCATTCCTGGCGCTAAACTGCTAGGAGTTGGCGGCCATCTTCTCAATCAATTGCCTAGCCTCAACAGGCGTTGTGTCTCCAATTGCTCCACCATTGGCAGCATCAATCATACCCCTATCCATGTAATTGAGTCCTTCATAGAAGTATTGAAGAAGGAGTTGGTCAGGTATCTGATGGTGAGGATAACTTGCACAAAGTTTCTTGAATCTCTCCCAGTACTCATATAAGCTTTCTCCACCAAGCTGTTTATTCCCAGATATGTCCTTTTTGATAGCTGTGGTCCGGGATGCTGGGAAAAATTTCTCCAAGAACAGCCTCTTCAGATCATCCCAGCTAGTGACAGATCTAGGCGTCAAACAGTACAACCAATCCTTAGCAGCACTTTCCAATGAATGAGGGAATGCCTTCAAGAAGATGTGATCTTCCGGAACATCATGCGGTTTCATAGTAGAACAGACAATGTGGAATTCCTTCAGATGCTTATGCGGACTCTCACCTGCAAGACCATGAAACTTGGGCAACAAATGGATAAGTCCAGTATTGAGAACATATGGAACGTCCTCATCACGATATTGGATGCACAAGCTTTTAATATCGAAATTAGGTGCAGCCATCTCCCTAAAAGTCCTCTCACGAGGTGGAGGTTGTGCCATATTGTTCTTAGTGTGAAAAATAACAGAATCAGAATCATAATCAGGTGCAGATGCAACAAATGCAGTAGATGCAGTATGCACAAAGTACTCAGCAGTGGATTTAGATTTAGTAGTAGGATGCACAGTATGTAATGGAATAGACTCAAAAACAGACTCTAAAGACAAATTCCTAGAATGCCTAGCTAACCTATGAAAGGTCCTATCAATCTCAAGATCAAAGGGTGGTATGGGTCCAGGATTTCCTCTAGTCATGCACTAAATCACAACACCCTATAATTATGAAGCAATAGCAAAAAAATTTCAAACCACAGAAAACAACACATGACAACAAAACGACACTATCACAAACACAACACAACACAAGTCACACAACAAAGACACAAGACTCAAAACTGAACCGTTGGTCCCCGGCAACGGTGCCAAAATTTGATGGGTTGTCACAGCCCATGCAAATTTAATGTGCAGTTAGAAATGCACTTTAGCTAGGAAATGACACCTAGGTTGTCTCTCAAGGACCAATTTTGCGGTTCAAGAATTAAGTCAGACACGAAGTGGGGGGGTTGTGAAAAGTTTTGTGAATACGGATGGACAAAATAAAAATACGGACGAATGCAAACACAGAAACACATACAGAGATGTAGAAATACAGAATCAAACACAGAATGAAAATAAACAGAGATGTAGAAATACAGATCAACAAAATAAAGTTGTGACCCAAACCTCTAATCCAACAAAGTTAACCAACTAAGCGAAGGTTAACCCTGTTATCATAAAAGCGAACAACGCGGACGCAATGTTAATGTCAAATCTAATTTACACCATGTAGTTACATCAACTAAGCGAAGATGTAACACCAACTGGGCAACTAAGCGTATACCCAATTGCAAGTGCAAATACAGATTTCACATTAACCAAGGTCAGAGTAGCTACCACAATTACAGTACATAAATCTCAAGGAAACATCATAATATAGCTAATGACCAACTGAATTAATTTAAGCTACCATGGCAATTAAATTAACACGACCAAACACATTAGACAACATTAAAACAAATTAAAATTCTAAACACCAACACTATTACAATAAACTATCTAACACAGTGAAATTAATTTAAATGCAAACTAAATTAAAGAAACTAAAAAGCAAATAATCCTACTATGTAAATTAATTCAAAACAAAGGAATAATCAAACATGCTTTTTCATCTATCAATTATGTGACAATACATGCACCAATTGAAGAAATTCAATTCTTGGAATGGCCTAAAAACCTTAAATGTCGTGTCCTCCCTTGCACAAAAGTCCCTTCACTCTCTTCATTCAACAAACAATTAAATATGTGCTTCCTTTTGTCCCATGTGCTTCATTCTCCAAGAAAAGACATGTGCTACCTATGCTATCATGAAAAACGTGCTTCTTCTCCCTCCATGGCAAAGTTCGGAAATCACACTTCCAAAGCCAAATTGTCGAGCCACACTCTTCCAATGTTGCAAAACGTTGCTTTCCAAAACCCACACTCCAAAAGGTGCTTTAATCTCTTCTATCAAGATGCCACATAAGCAAAGTCAAAGGGAATAAACCACACCATACATCCTCTTCCTCATAACAACTCTCGGCCAAATGCATGCAAGGAGTCCACACCAAAATGGAAAGATTCCTTCTATGGTAAATGTTCTTCTACACGTGCTTGTCCAAAAGAGGTAAAAATTAAATGTGCCATTTCTCTCTCCTTACTACACACCAATCGGTATTCTTCACTTCTCAACAAACTTCAAAAGCTTTTCTCCACCTCTCATTACCGAGAACACACCCAAGAAACCAAGTCTTCATTCCCAAATAATTTCAAGAACAACAAACCCCAAATTCTAACTTCTACAAACCAACCCAACACTCACTTTTCTTCAAACTTTTGCTACAAACAAAATGCAATACCTAGACCCCTTTTCAACACCGTCCAGCCCTCCAAAGAAAATGCAATGTTCCATTTCATACATTACTTCCATTACTCAAAGTGAAATATAAGAAGAAAGAGGGCTCAAGCTCCCAACAACATCAATCAACTCAAACTTTCTTCACTACAATTCTCAATGGAAACCATATTCTTCTTCATTCAACAAAGAAACTTAAACATAAACATCCAAAGTGCAGCAAAAGGGAACGAAAATACAAAATGGTTCGTCATTCAACCAAAGGAAACACCATGAACATGCAAGGAACAACCTCCAAACTCAAGCTCTCAACCTTCAAAACAAAAATATAAGAAGAGAAATGATAGATCTCCATTCCATTAAGCAAGAACATGTATGGTTGCAAGCAAGAGAATAAGAAAAACATAATCTTGTTCATTCCATAGCTCGAAACCGAAGGCACACACCAAGGCTCCCAAGAGAGAGTTCATACAAGGCAAAGCAAAATGAAAATGTAGTGTGCTCCCAATGCTAGGGTCGGCCTCCACTCTAAATTGCCGAGAATCCACTTAATGGGTAGGGTCCACCCCTAAAAGAAACCCTAGGGTTTGGTGCCAAGTGTCCCACAAAGTTTGGGCCTTTACATAATTGCCACTAAAAAGGGCCCAATGGAGAAAAGCTTAATTAAAGTTTATAATCAACTAAGTTACAATTTAATTAAAAAATGAAATGGCTAAATATAGATTCTTTAATGACCACGCCACCTCCTAATGCTCCAAAAGATATCTCCAAAATTTTCCTGCAACTAAAAATTCAATTAATCAGTTCAGAAAATTCAAATTAGCGAAAATACGAATTTCTGATCAAATTAAGCAGAATTAGGAAAAGCGGGAAAATAACGGACAATTAAACACAATTCCCTGATTTATTTAAGTGAAATAAACTAAATAATGTCAAGAAATTATCAACTCATCAGTCGGTCCCCGTAGAATTCACGTAATCTTGATGGTTTAAAAGAAAAAAGAAAAAAGAAATAAAAAGGGAGAAACTCTTTTGCTTCTTGCTCACAAATAATACGTCAAACCTCCCTCGAGGATGACGTTCATCTCTTCGTTTATTGTTGGATTAAAAATAAACAGAATTAAAAAAGGAGAAACTCTTTGGCTTCTGGCTGAAAAATAAAATGTTCATCCCCGTAGAATTTTATGCACTCTTGGTGCTTTAAAAGAAAAAAGAAAAAAGAATTAAAAAGGGAGTAACTCTTTTTGCTTCTGGTTGATAATAAATGTCGTGTGACTTTAGAAAACGACGTACTATTCTAGTATTGGACGTGCTAATGAACGTCAAATTTATAGGGATTGGACGTTTGATTTAAACATCAAGTTTTCAGGGTATTAGACGTGCTATTCTGAAGTTAAATTAAAACTAAATCTATTTCTGAACATATATTGAAACTGTAACCTTCACCTAAATATCTATTCCTATGCTCAAATGGCTTCTTCATTAAATACCCTTAATGGTCAGATTAAGTCAACAATAAAGAATAGCCATTCACACTCATTGATTTAAAAGGGAAATCTGATTTCATTCACATATTCATAATGATTACAATAAGATAGAAGCAAAAAGATGTGGCATATAATGCCAATAGCAAAACAAACACAAAATATATAATAAACCAAAACAGACACAGAACAAAAACACAAAACAAACTCCATACTAAAATTCTAAGCCTCTATTCTAATTCAGAAAATTTCCATGGATTCCTCCCCACTAGACTCTTCACTCGATCTTCAGTTGGAGAATCATTTTTATTCTTTTTTTGATGCAGAGCGTCTATCTTCTGTTCGAGTCTGTTGAGTTTTTCCGCAACAAATCTTTCAAAATTGCTTCCAGAACTTTGAACCATATTCTCTTCCTCGTTGAAGCACCATCCCTTTGTGGTCTTCACAAGGCCAAGGGAAGTGAAGGTGTTTCGATTTATCACATTTGAGCAGTTACAAGAGCATTTTTTTTCACCACTAACATCCACACCTTGAAGGGTTAGGATTTCGGTGATAAACACAACATATGGTAGTTGTCATGGAAATTTGGTTCTTGCATCAATCATATGATCTTTTATTACTTCCACTGAATTGGTAGGAACTTCATTCTTGATGGCATACAATAGAAAAACATCTTGAGTTGTCATTCTGCCTTGTAGAAATCTAGCAGGTAAAATCACCCAAGCAAGAATGTGTGCTGTTATGTTTTATTCTTTATTTAGTCCCTTATGCACATATAATCTTTCAATTGTGTGTCTCCTAGGAAACCTTAACCAATTACTGTTCACGTCCTTTTTCTTCAGCCATCGGTTTGTTTCTGAGTACCGTAACTGAGAGAATAACCCTTCAGCTTTTAATCCTGCAACTTGAAACCAGACATCATTGTCAATGTGAACATTTAATCCTTTTACTCGAGAATGAAGGACACCATCTATATTTCTCATATTGTTGTAGAAGACCCTTACTAAGTTAGGATACCAATCACCTTTCATCTGGACAAGTGTAAAGAGACCTTGAGTTTCAATTTGTTCCTGGAAGTGAAATCCCTCCTTTTCAAATAAGTCCAGGTTCAAATATTTGTGACAAACAATACGTTTATACATCATCCACCTCAGAAACTCTAGACGACTCTCCTCATCACTGATCCACCCGGAGAGATCATCATTTCTTGCAGCCACAACAGCCTTTCCTCTGTCTGTTGAAGGATGTGATGAAGAAGCCATTTGAATTTGGATACCAGATAATTTACCTCAATACTAGGGTTTAGTATCTTTGTACTTAGAGAACAATGAATCAGGGTTTAGAAATAACTCGGTGTACATAAGATTTTCAAATTTAGTATATATAAGGGTGGATATCTTTGTTAAATAAATTCATTCGATCCACGTCGAGTGGTATCAATTTTGGACGTGGATCTCTTCGTTTCAAATAATACGTCAAGTGGCTCTATAACCGACGTAATATTAGTTGTTTAAAATAAATAAAAAATTAAAGAATAGCGCGGTTGTTTATATTGAAACGATGTTGTCTAATTATTTTAGTTCTCAAAATTGTTTCAGAATTCAACATATTGTGAACCATATTTCTTTTTCCTCGCCATTTCCCTTCCAGTAAGATAACTTAACCATTTTTGTACTATAAAAAGCATTTTGTTAACTTCAATTTCAAAGGACACCTTCATATGAACTGAGGCCTCAATGCGACACTTTAAAATTCAAGTGAGCAAATTGTAATTTAAAGAACAAATATGTTACGAAATCTAAGACAAGGACAATGACAAGGAGATAAAAAACATGAATCCTAATATGTTCAATACGGATGAAGTGAAATGCAAGCTATATGTATATATGAATCGATGATGGACATTAGATCGTGTAATTATGGTCAGTAACTTGAATGAACGTCAATTCCCATCCGAATTCGATGTTAAAACATCATTCCATGAAAAAAAAATCTCAAAAATCTCTTTGGATACTGATAAAATCTCTTTGGATACTGATAATAACTGCTTCTGACGAAAACCCTCTTGAGTCAAATAAACCAATTGCAGAAGATGAGGATTATTTGAGGGAAGCTCTTGAAGAGATGTACCTAAACGAGAACTATCCTCTGGAACTTCAAGAAACACCTCAAGCCATTGATCCTAAAAGTTTTCAACAACCAAGAGGACTATCTTTGGACAACATCATAGGAGATATATCAAAAGGGGTAACTACTAGACACAAGCTTAATAATTTCTGTTTAACTGTAGCTTTTGTGTATCAGATAGAACCCAAGAACATTAAGGAAGCTCTTCAAGATGATAAGTGGTGCGCTGCTATGCAAGAAGAGCTAAACCAATTTGAAAGGAATGAAGTCTGGGAACTTATTCCAAGGAAAGATAATTATCAAGTCATAGGAACCAAATGGGTTTTTAGGAACAAGCTTGATGAGGATGGAAACATCACAAAGAATAAAGCAAGGCTAGTTGCAAAGGGCTACTGTCAAGAGGAAGGTATAGATTATGATGAAACATATGCACCAGTGGCCAGGTTAGAAGCAATTAGATTATTACTTGCATATGCATCTTTGATGAAATTTAAATTATATCAAATGGATGTGAAAAGTGCGTTTCTGAATGGTTTTATAAAAGAAGAGGTGTATGTTAGTCATCCTCCTGGCTTTGAGGATTTCAAATATCCTGATCATATTTATAAGTTAAAAAAGGCTTTGTATGGTCTTAAACAGGCACCTAGGTCTTGGTATGAAAGACTTAGTACCTTTCTAATTGATAATAATTTTTCTAGAGGTAAGGTTGATTCAACCTTATTTATAAAGAAAGTAGGAAAACACATCCTGATTGTGCAAGTTTATGTAGATGATATTATATTTGGGTCAACTGATGATTACTTGTGTGAAGAATTTGCAAAAGTAATGCAAGGTGAGTTTGAGATGTCTATGATGGGTGAGCTGAATTTCTTTTTAGGACTACAAATAAAGCAAATAAATGGAGGTACTTTTATCTCTCAAACAAAATATTGTAGGGAAATTCTTAAAAAATTTGGCATGGATACTTGCAAAGAAGCTAGTACACCTATGGCAACTTCTTGCTATTTAGATAAGGATGAATCTGGAAAAGAAGTTAATGAAACTATGTTTAGAGGTATGATAGGATCTTTGTTGTACCTAATTGCTAGTAGGCTAGATATTATGCAAAGTGTATGCGTATGTGCTAGGTATCAAGCCAATCCTAAAGAATCTCATTTGACTGCTGTCAAGAGAATCTTAAAATACCTTAAAGGAACCACTTCTTTTGGACTTTGGTATCCCTCTGATGCTTCACCTAGTCTAATAGGTTATTCTGATGCAGATTATGGTGGTTGTAAAATAGATAGGAAAAGTACTAGTGGAACCTGTCATTTTCTGGGCTGTTCTTTGGTGTCCTGGCACTCAAAGAAACAAGCATGTGTAGCCTTGTCTACCACTGAAGCTGAATACATTGCTGCTGGCAATTGTTGTGCCCAAATTCTGTGGATGAAACAGCAACTGGAAGACTTTGATATTTTCCTTGATAATATTCCATTAAAATGTGATAATACTAGTGCTATCAATCTGACTAAGAACCCCATAATGCACTCAAGAACTAAACACATTGAGATTAGACATCATTTCTTAAGAGATCATATTCAAAAGGGGGATTGTCAAATTGAATATGTTGATACCTTACATCAATTAGCTGATATTTTCACCAAAGCACTACCTAAGGATAGATTTTTTGAGCTTAGAAGAGAGTTAGGAGTGTTAGACATGTCTTAGGATCAATGCTTATGAAAAGTTTTGCATTTTCGTAAAATTAACGCTTCATAATCGATTATCCAAAGGATATAATCGATTATTCAAACTTGAAACTCAAATCTGAGAAATTTTTGAACAGATAATCGATTATCATCAAGGACAATCGATTATCATGCAATATCTGGGCAGTGACTTTTGAGAAGATAATCGATTATCTCGAGCCATAATCGATTATCACGCTGACAGATTAAAAAATTAGAGCCATTGGAGCGTCCCTTAATGGCTATAAACAGCCATAAACGACTAGTTTTTCCATTTTTCCTATAAAAAGCCTCCCATAATCGATTGTTAGTCACTCTTTTACATCCTTACTCTGCTAAAATCAAAATCTAGAGCTAAGTTCTCTCCATTTATCCTTATTTTCTCAAAGTCTCTCTACCTCAAATCTTTTCATGGCGGATTCAAGAAGATATCGCCGCAGAGCTGCTGGAGCATCTTCTTCCTCTCAACCACGTCCTGCAACCATCGATGGTTGGATTTCAGATCAAGGAAAACATGTGGACTATGTTAATTCCTGGCAAGAGAGAAGAAGCATGGCGGTAAAGTATATTCGCCTTGACTTTTTTCGTTTCTATGGATTTCAATTTCCAGATCTGTTTGTTGGTCAAGGACTCACGAATCTGGTGGAGCAAAAAGGTTGCATTTATCCCGATCTCATAAGAGTCTTCTACTTCAACTTAAGATATAGAGATGGGATTATATCCACTAAAGTTAAGGGTGTCCGCATAATTTTAGATGATGATGTGTGGATAAATATTGCCTAACTTACCATATGGGATGATGCTGTAAAAGTCCATCTAGGACTTGAAGATTTCAATAGGTTGATGACTTTGCAATCCTTCTTGCGTCATCTTGAACAACAGGCAAATCGAAGGCAATTGCAAGTTGGGGGTTTCAAAGTTGAAGAAAGCATGCTTCACTACTTGATCGTCTGGATATTGTATCCTAGAGCAACCAACCATGCTCAATGCTCTGAGCAGGATCTGCTTCTTCTGTATGGGATTTTAAATCACATACACATTGATTGGCCTGCTCTCATTGCTGACACAATGGTAAAAGCCAAGAAATCTCATTCCTATCAATTTCCCTATGCTCTTCTTATTTCTAGGATTTTGGAGTACAAAGGTGTAAATATTGAAGGAGAACTTGTCCAAGCCATTCAAGCTGTTGGCTCGGAAATTGGAGATACTACCTTTCGTCAGATGGGATTCATTACCAGAGGAAGAGTTCTCATCCATAAAGATGATGACCATCCTGATGAAGATGAAGATGATGACATCGATACTCATATGGCAGAACCAGTTAATGCTGCTGCTCCTTCTGATGCTGGTCCTTCTACCATGCCCTCATCCTCCACGCTATCTATGGAAGAACATTTTGCTAGACTATCTAAGCAATTGGAGGATATGAGTTTAGCACAAAGTACACACTTTGAGGAGATTTATGAATGGCAACAATCTATTGATGAGTATATGGTTGATCAATTTCTTGATCTTGATGTTCGTTTATCTAACATCGAGAATCACCTTCACATCCAACCTCCTGAGAGATCCCCAAGTCCTGAATTTTAGGAATAGGATTTTTTATTTTGTTGATTGGTTGTTATTCTTTCATCTATGATAAATTTCTGTCCTTTATGTTTCTTATTATGATGTAATCCTTCTTTTCATCAATGAAAATGATCTCTTGATTATATGCATACCTTGATTAATTGAGGGGGAGATCATATTTAGGGGGAGTTTTCTTTTATCTTAATCTTTTTGCTTATGATCAAAAAGGGGGAGAAGTATAGTTTTAGGGGGAGAAGTATAATATAAGGGGAGAGGCTTAATTTAAATTGATACAGGTATTACTAACTTTGTTGTTGTTGTAGCTTGTATAAGTCACAGTTGCTTTTAAAAATTGAATTTTTGATCATCATCAAAAAGGGGGAGATTGTTACCAATAAGGAGCAATTGTAAATCTTGAAGAAATTAGTTTTGATGATGCTACAAGAAGTTTCACTTGAAGAAATGTTTAAAAGCACTTTTGTAGAATATAAGTGTAATAGGAAAGTCTTTAAATTTTGTAAAAACCTGTATTTTTACTGAAATAATCGATTATGAGAAGCAATAATCGATTATCATGAGTCTTTCAGGGATAATCGATTATCACTTCCAAATAATCGATTATCACATTTTGAAAAACTTTTAACGGACTTGAATAATCGATTATCACTTACAATAATCGATTATCAGTGGCAGTTGGGACTTGACCTTTGATATTCAGGGTAGCTGGCTATATATTGGACTTCTGATATTTTCAGAAGTAACGTTTTTGAACAGAAGCTTAGTAGAATACTGCTTGACAGAGGAAGTTCTTAGAAGCTATAGTTCAAAGTTCCCTTGCTTGATCTCGTGAATAGGAGAGGCTCGCGTGTCGTGTGTCGATAGTCGGAGCAAGATCTCTTCGAGTTAGCAAGGTGCTCTGCCTGGTCTCATGAAAAGGAGAAGCTCGCGAATCGTTGGTCGATTGCCGGAGCAGTTCTCTTCGAGTTGGCAGAGTGTTCTTCTTCCGGTTCGTTCGTCGAAGGAAGGTTTATTTTATCAATTGTTATTCATTATATTTGTAATCTGTGAAACAAATTTTTAGGGGAACTGTTAATCACTTTTATAGTGATTAACGACTGGACGTAGATTCTGTTGAATCGAACCAGTATAAAAATTACTCGTGTGATTTTCTATTCCCTACACTCTTTATCTTTTACGTATATCAACTGTTCGACAAATTTTCTGAAAGAAAATTGTTTTTCTAAAAAGGACCAAATTGATTTTAAAAAGGTGACCGAACACGCTTTCCGCTTACTCTAAGTTTTATTCCGCTGCGTTTTACTCTTCAAATCATACCATTTCTGGTACCAACATGTATAGCGTGATATATATCTCTCTGTTAGATTCAGTCATCCATGTTTCAATATATGATTTTCTAAAACCTAATGCGTTTCTAGATGGTTGAATGGTATGAGGTTCAAGACAGCCATAAATTGACGCCCGACCTGATTCTATTACGATGGTGTGCATGTACCTATAAGAATAAAGTTAAGTATATTTATTAAAAGGTAATAATACTAATATACAAATTGGAAAATAACAAATAAAACATTTACATGCACCATAGTTGTACGCATGCAATGTTCAACATTTTTTCTCCACCTATGATCTCAAATGCATCATCAAAATTAATATACAATGAAACATGGCACTCGAGGCTGATAAAGGTTAAAAAATCGTTAGTTTTATACTTAAATTTGACACTAAACACACCCTTTATGACTTAGAAACTAGGTTGAAATCTTGCATTTTACTTAAGTTAGAGAATAAGAGAGTCAAAGGCGGTTTTCTTGGTTTTCCTTGTTTTGGCAGGAATTAACATGAATTGAATGAAGGAAGCTGAAGTAGTAAGGAGTTAGACTCCAGAGAAGAAGGAAAAGTGCTTAAAAGAAGAATCGTAGGCACCGCTGAGCACAATTCCACCGCTGAACGCCAGCTTCGTGGAGGATTTCTCTGGCCAACGCCTAAGCGCCAACACTGAGGGGAAAATCAAGTGTCGCAGCCACCGCTCAGTGCCAATTTCACCGCTGAGTGGTGGTCTTTAGGATGAATCCACTAGACAACGCCTGGGCGTCAACGCTGAGCGTTATTCTTGAGTGTCGCGCCTACCGCTGAGGGGTAATCCAGCGCTGGGCATTAGTATCTTGGGCCTAAGCCAGTTTCTGCTGATTTTCATGAACTATATATTGATTTGCGCGACCCAGAGAGGGTATCTTTTGACAGAAAGAGGCGCATAAACACTTCTTCACCCCTCGGAGGTGGATTTTGGATGCGGAAGCTCTAATATACAACTTTTAGGGTTCTATCTTTCATTCTTTTCATTGTTTTTATCTAGTTTCACCATGTCCATGGTGAACTAAACCTCCATTGTTGTTGCGGAAATGATGTAATCCTTTGAAATTCTCATGTATTGAATTCATTCGTTATTATATTATGCTTTACTTCATTAATTGTAAGGGTGTTTCCTCTATACTCTATGCATGCTTTCTTTAACTCATTCATTTGCATGATCATTGATTTTGTCGATATGGACACATACGGGGAAATCTAAACATGGCGAAATTCTCTCGGGAGCAATATTACCTACACATAGGGATAGGAGGACCGATTGCCTTTAAGTTTATGTGCAAATGTAATGCATGATCAATGCTAAGGAGACAAGACATTGAAAACTAGTAATGAAGGAGTTGAATTCGCAAATACATGAGACTGGATAGAAGAAGTAGTAAACCCCAACAACATAATTCATCCATATATCACTCACCTGCGTATTTTCTTGGTCAATTGATCAACCTTTCCATGCATGTTTACTTTCTGCTTTGCATTCTAAAACTTAAATTTTGTTTGTTAAGTCTTAAATAATCAACAAATCACATGATTGTCTAGGCCAATGAGTCTCTAGGGAAAACGATACTCGGACTTACCGTTTATATTACTTGATACGATTCGGTACATTTGCCAGAGTCTTAACAAGTTTTTGGCGCTGTTGCTAGGGACTCGTGGTTTAACTATTCTATTTGTGTGATTATTGATTAACTTTTACTTAATTTTTGTTTTTGTTTTATTTTTTTCTTAAAAAAAGTGCTTTTTAGGGTTTTGTTTCTTGTGTATGCAGCATACAATTCGAACTAGGAGCAAGAAAAATTCAGAACCTCTTCTTGGCGGTTTGAGTGAAAATAGAAGGAGAAGGAAGGTACGAACATCTAGAGAATTATTTCCTTCTCCAGAGACACTTTTACAACCCTTACCACAAGAGTCTGACCAGAGTAGTGAAGATGGCTGAAGAGAATCCTAGAAGACGCACTCTGTCGAATCACACCATTGTTGTTGGCCCTCATCACTTTAATAGCATTGCAAGGCTGAGGGTCAATGCACTAAACATGGAGGTGAAACTGGTGTTGATACAATTGGTGAAGAGCAACCAATTCAATGGACTGTCTCATGAAAGTCCATATGAACATCTGATCACATTCAACGAGATTTGCAACATTGTGAAGATCAACGGTGTGCTAGATGAGGCGATAAAACTTAGCTTGTTTCCTTTCTCCTTGGGAGGCAATGCTAAGATATGGTTGAGCTCTTTCCCTGAGGATAACTTTACTAACTGGGAAGTTGTGGTGTCTAAATTCTTGAACAAGTACTTCCCACAGTCCAAAATCAACATAAGTAAACAGGAAATTTCTTCTTTCAGGCAAGGCATGGAAGACACCCTAGGCCAGGCATGGGACAGATACAAAAGCTTACTAAGGAAGATGCCCATGCACGGATTTGATGAAGTATCAATAGTCCTTTTTTTCCTTAGCGGTCTTGGCTCTCAAACAAAGCTTATGCTAGATGCCTCAGCTGGAGGTAACGTTAAGTGCAAGACTATAGAGAAAGCTTATGAATTGATAGAAAATATGAGTGTTAATTGAGGTGTTCTCTAGTTGATCAAGATTCGTGTTTGCATTCCGTGGTGATTGCTGTTGTACCTGTTGTGACTACAGGGGTTGGACTCGTGGAGTCTGGTACACTTTGAGGATTGTTCAAAGTGGGTTGCAGATTGAAGGAGAGGGGATATCTTGCTGCAAGTCTTGTTGTGTTGTTTGCGTATATTTTGGTTAGAGGGTCAGAAAGGTGTTTTATATTTTTGACGTGGAGGTCTTCTATAAAAGCCTTGTTGTAAAAACCTTGACCATTATAGTGCAGTTGCTTCCAAGTACTGGAAGGACACTGGATGTAGGCATTGAGGCCGAACCAGTATAAAACCCTGTGTTTGAATTCTGTATCCCTATACTTTTACTTTTAGTCGACTACATTATCTGCGTAGTCTACTTTACTTTTCTGCTGCAAACGAATTTCTATAACTTGCGATTCAAGAAAGTTTGTAAAGTTTTCTACTTTGCTTTAAAAATTGCAAAAAGACTCTAATTTTGAAAACCCACCAATTTACCCCCCATCTTGGTGGTAAAAGGAAGCCTACCTGATTCCCAACAAAAAATAGCAGAAAACTGGCTCAAAACTCGCGTCGCTGGCGCTCAGCGCCGAAATGGAGCTCAGTAGTGGGTGCGACACTCAAAAAACGCTCAGCGGTGAAGCTCAGGCACAAAACTGTGAAAACTGGTGCTCAACGGTGGCGCTCAACGCTACTTTTCTGCACTCTTGGTGACTGGTTGACTTTTTTTGTTGACTGATTGACTTTTCTGGTTGACTGGTTGACTTTTCTTGTTGACTGGTTGACTTTTCTGCATTCTGGTTGACTTTTCTGCACTGCAACTCCTTGATACTTTAACCCTTCTTTCAAATCATTCAATAACCTACAAAATCAAGGGAATTTAGTGATAAAATCATAAAGCATATCCTCAACTCTCTTATTCACAAAACTAAAGCAAAATCATGAGTCCAAGCAAGTTTCAAAGTCAAAAAGAGTGCATTAAGTATCAAAATTAAGTATAAAAATAACGGTTTTTGAATCATTATCACAACCCCAAACTTAGAACTTTGCTTGTCCTCAAGAAAAAAAGATGAAACTTAGTCTTCCACAAATCATCACAATGGTTCAACTCTTTCCAAAACTTTTTCTTTCAAGACAAGTAATCACTAAAATCAGCTCATTAATGGAATTCGGTCAAGATGCACACATGCTTTGATTCATAACAACTCATCATGGTGTTGACACAATCACATAATATCCAACATATGTTATTCTCATGAATGATCAGTTAATTTAGCACAAATGTAATCATGAACTCATGGAATCATTCCTCACTAGATAAAGTGTTTCACTCAATCCCTCAGGTGTTTCAAGTGGTCACTCCTTCCCTCTACTATCCACATGTCACATAAAACAAATTTGCCTTTCATTTACCACAATCAAACATTCTCACACATACATGTCATCAGCAAGACTTTTCAAGGCTTATAATAAGGTTTGGCTAACAAGAAAAATTGGTTTTTCTAGATCACAAAATCCTTGAGTTAACAGAGTCATTTAACAATTCATAATTCAAGTGCAAACTCTCTTTTTACCAATCTCACTCATTCCCAAATTTCCCTTTTCTTTGCATTGAGCTTATCTTTTTCATTCTATCTTTTCTATATTTTTCATCTTTTCATGGTTTTGCTCAACACATTAGCTTAGTGCTCATCTTTTTCTTTTTCAATCTTCCCAACAACCCCAAACTTGAACCTTTATCAACACCACACAATAATTCTTAACTTAAATCAAGGTAAAGATTTTCAAAAAAGGGGTTTCACATACTGTTTAAGGCTTAGGTTTAAAAAGGGTAGAACACATTGTGCTCTTTTTGCTGTGGGACGAAAATGTTTCACTGGCTAAGAATGGGCTTAATAAAAAACGGCCTTGATCATATGACACAAGCAAGCAAGTGATTTAATCATAGAAACCTGGGCGAAGTCATTCATGCTTTCAAAGTAATTGCAATCATTCAATCAAAAACTCTGGAGTACAAAACCTCACATATAAGCTCACTCAATATTCCAAGTATCCCAAATAAACACCCTGCTTAGCATCATAACCACAATCACAATATCATGCATCTGTTCACATATCTTGTGAATATCCACCTGTATATCAGCATATAGTGCACATTCAACATCATCAATATCCAAGCATCATCAAGCAATACCTATCATGCAAAATCAATATCAAACCACTAAATCAGATAAGGTTTCCAACCAAGTACATCAAAACTTATACTACCAACAGAAGCAAATAAGTTCAATAAGACAAAAACAAAAGATAGAAAAATCTTGCTCTAGTGCAAATAGCATCCATAAGTAGATGCTATCTCGTATCCTCAGCCCATGCTATCATCAGAATCCTCCTCCTCTCCTTCTTCAGCATCCTCAAATTCATCGTCGTCATCATCCTCCTCCATGACTAGAGGTTCAGCTCCTCCAACTCCTCTTCAAATTGTGGAGCCAAGTCTGGAATCCATCCCACCTTGCGCTCCATTAAGAGCCTTCTATCTTGGACGATGAGGTAGTGTTGCTCATGTCTACGAGAGAGGAACTTCTTTGAATAACTACGTTCTGGTTCCTTCCTCTTGTTTCCTGCAGTCTTGATCCTCTTGCCTGATGAGGAGGCCATCCTTGCATCAAATACAATTCACAAGACCAAAAGAAATCTCATTAAGAATTAGCAATTCACGCAACACCTTCTAACCACACTGCCTATCATCGCTGAGGGAAAAACGAGGCCCCTCAGCGTCACCTCCACAAAGAAAAAGACAAAAATCCACAATCGGTACCAGTCGCGCTCAACGATAATTAGCGTTGAGCGGTGACAGTTGTTTTGTGCATAACACGTCCTAACTGCTTCTAATCTCCACCCACATGAAATTTTTCCAATTCCAGACCTTAATCATATATTTTAATCGGTCTAAACAGTGAGTTTTTCAACTAATTATGTACAAACATAAAAAAGTAACTAAGGAATCATGCTTAGACAATCATTCTTATATAAAATCATGCTCTCACAACCCTAGAATGTAAAATGTATGTACTTACTTGGGTGGAGATACTCAAATGTGTTCAAGATGCTCAATGAATGTGGAGGAATCAACCCTAAACAGTTGTGCTCTCACAAAACTCCAAACTTGGATGCTAAAGTGATGCAAAAATTTGGTGGAGGAAAGGTTTTTGTAAAGGAGGGAAGGGAAATGTGGAGAGAGTGCTTAGGAGAGTGCTTGGGAAGAATGGAGACTGAAAGTTGAGGCCAAAACGTGCCCTAGGGTTTAAAAAGTGCTTAATGGGCCAACCCACGCTGAGCCGAATAATTTAAAAACCAGAAACTCATTCTGCAGTTCCACCACTCAACGTCAGGTTACCGCTGAGCGGTATGCGCGACCTCAATTCTCCTTTTCCCTAGCTTGCTCTAAGTGCTCTTGACCAATGCCTCTCAATTTTAACTCTCAAATTTTTTGAATCTCATGCAATTTCAACTCACTCCACTCAAACATTTAACAATCAAACCCTAAAATGCAACTAGAACAGAATCAAGAAGAAAAAAAAACAAAAATAAATAAAACAATTGGGTTGCCTCCCAGGGAGCGCTTGTTTAACGTCACGAGCCTGACCCAAACTCTTTCTAGCACCCACTAGTAGATGTTAATCTTTCTCATCTTCTTCAGCATTCATCAGTAAATGATGTCAATGACACCCATTAGTAGATGCCTAATCACATAACATCCTTCAATAGATGCTATTATTCCAGATCCTTATCATGGAAACATCCATCAGTAGATGTTGTAGCAGCATCCTTTAGTAGATGCTATTATCACTGCCATCAGAAGCAGCTTATAACCTAAAAAAACCTCCAACACACAAAGAAAAATCAAATCCAAATCACACAAATAATCAAATTAAAAAAATTAGAAACTGTGTTGCCTCCTAGCAAGCGCTTCTTTAACGTCACTAGCTTGACCCAATTAAGCTCAAACACCTATTAGTAAGTGTTGGTATTCTCCTTGCTTGATATTCTTTCTTTTTCTTCTTGTTCTTTCTACTGAATTTCTTCAAAAATTTGATAAAACCAAGCACTTGTTTCCATGTCTCAATCATAGGAACTTTAATCTCCAATTTCTTGAAGATCTCCATAAAGCACTGAAATTCCTTTTCCTTCCTGTGATACTTCTTTGCATGAGGAAGGAGTTTTTCATATGATCTTTTCTTTTTTCCTCTCATCCTTTTTTTCTTACTTTTCTTCTCCCTCAATTTTCTTCTTTTGTTTTCTCTTGCTTTCTTTTTTATTTTCACACACTTTCTCTTTTTTTCTTTCATCTCAACCACTTCTTTTTTTTTTCTCCTAATCTTTATCTTTCTCACTCAACCTTTCTATTTCTCTTTCCTCTATCTTTTCCTCATCTCTCTATATCTTTTCCTCATCAACAACCTTTTCAATGATGGTGGCTTGACACTTCTCCATTATACGACCAATCTGCATCTCCATCCTTTTGGATGTTGCATCAATACTTTTCTGAATGGAGATGGTATTTTGCGTACATTGTTGAAAAACGGCCTCCTACTTGGCCACTGATAGAGAGTGTTGTTGCTGCCATTGACTTTGATCCATACTTGAGTGAGGTTCCCACCAGTGGTTGAGATCGCCTTTGTAGAATTGAGTGCCCATATAGTTAAATTCTTGTCCAAATTGCATCCTGCAAACATTAGGCACAAAACCATAGAAAACATTTATTAGAACAAAAAAAAAATTCAAGTCAAAGTTAATCAATAATCACACTACTAGAATAGTTGAACCACGAGTCCCCCACAAGTGTACTGAATCGTATCAAGTAATAGTAAGGGGTAAGACCAAGTAACGTTTTCCCTAGAGACTCATTGGCCTAGACTTTCATGTGATTTGTTGATTATTTAAGACTTGAGAAACGAAATTTAGGTTTTTAAATGCAAAATAGAAAATAAACATGCATGCAAAGGTTAATCAATTGACCTAGAAAAAATACGTAGTTGTTGGGGTTTCCGACTTATCCTAATCCACTCTCATAAATTTACGAATTCTACTTTTTCATTAATGTTAATGCCACATTCTAATTTACCCTAATCCCAATGTCTTGGTGAAGAGAGCCTACTCCTAATTACTAGTTTACAATGTCTTGTCTCCCTAGCAATTGTTCATGCATTACATTTGCACAGAAGCTTAAGGCAATTGGTCCACTTATCCCTATGTCTAGGTAATATTGCTCCCAAGAGAGTTCCCCCATGTCTAGATCTACCCATATGTTTCCATATAGATAAAATCAAAGATCATGCTATTGAATAATGTCTTAAACAAAGCATGCATAGAGAATAGAGGAAAAACTCTAAAAATTAATGAAATAAAGCATATGAATAAAGCATCAATTCAATATATGAGAGTTTCAATAGGATTACATCGTTTCCCCAACAACAATAAAGGATTAGTTCACCATAGACATGGTGAAACTAGATGAAAACAATGGAAAGAATGAAAAGATAAACCCTAGAACTTGTAGATTGGAGCTCCCGCATCCAAAATCCACCTCCAAGGGGTGAGAAGTGTGTTTCTGCGTCTGTTTTGCCCAAAGATACCAACCCTAAGACGTCCAGGTCATTAAATAGGGCTGAAAACTGGCCCAAAACTCGCGTCGCCGGCGCTCAGAATCAAAATGGCGCTCAACGGTGGGTGCGACACTAAACAGATGCTCAGTGGTGAAGCTCAGGCGTAAAACAGTGAAAACTGGCGGAAACTGGCGTTCAACGGTGGTGATCAACGCTACTTTTCTTTAGTCTAGTTGACCGGTTGACTTTTCTTCACTTTGGTTGGCTGGTTGACTTTTCTTGTTGATTAGTTGACTTTTCTGCATTCTGGTTGACTTTTCTGCACTTCAACTCCTTGATACTTCAACCCTTCTTTCAAATCATTCAATAACCTGCAAAATCAAGGGAATTTAGTGATAAAATCATAAAGCATATCCTCAACTCTCTTATTCACAAAACTAAAGCAAAATCATGAGTCCAAGCAAGTGTCAAAGTAAAAAAGGGTGCATTAAGTATCAAAATTAAGTATAAAAATAACGATTTTTGAACTGTTATCATCACCCAACAATTTGACGTCGAACAGATAGAGATGTGACGTAAAGTTAATGTCATTTTGTACATCGACGTTAAGATACGTCGACTTGTAAGGAGTTTGACGTCCAATATTTGATTAAATATTTATATATAAATTAAGATTTCTCGTCTCATGTATGGGGGAACTGACGTAATATTGCGTTTGCGAGGAAGATAGCTGACGTAATGTTCACGTCAAATTACACATATGACGTCAATTTTTGAATAATATTTGAATAAATATTTATATTTAAAGGAATATTTGAGGAAAGGACGTAATGTTGACGTCAAACCCTTCGATAGGACGTTACTATTGCTGAGCCGTAGAGATTCTTGCCCAGCGTTGATACATATTTGAACATCGAACAGTGTATAATTCGACGTTACCTTCAGTGTTTTCTTTTTTAATTTTGGTTCGTTTTAGCTCATTTAACCAAACCTGAAATACAGAAACTAGTTTTCCAATTCATATATATGCACAAAATTAGTTAATTTAAAACCATGCTACCATCAATTCATCAATTCCAATTAAATAGTAAAACTAAAAGACGCTAATGCTATCATCACAACTTAAAAGAACCCAGTTTTCCATTCATGTATTCACAGTATTCATCTATTCATAGTATTCATCTATTTCTAATAAGTTATTCACACTATACATCTATTCACAATTTAAAAGCTGCACAAGTAAGCAAATGCTACTATCATGAAAGGAAAAACATAAAGCTATAGCTATTTAAAATGTTTATTCAATTATCCTACCCATTCCTCTCTTATCGTCTATATTACTACATTGGGCAATGAAGAGGTAGTGTTGAACCGCTGCAAAATCGTGGAAACTTTACAATTATATTCATTTTAATGTTAAAATTTTATTGATATTTGTAAGATTATCAAATGTAAATTTGTACCTCAGTCCAATCTCCTCTGATTTCTGCTCGGATAATTGTCATCATCCATGACATGATGTTGTAGCCATATGCCCAAGAATCATTTTGCTTATTACACTAAACATGTGAAAGAACTTAGTAAAAAGTAATGGTTTAAATTTGACTATGAAAATTAAAGGTTAAAGATAAATGAAATCCAACCTTAGGATATATAACATCATATTGTTGTCCTCTAGTCCTAGTCAGAACTCTAAACAAGTTAATATAGTGATATCATAGTGAATTGATAAGAATGAATGTAATACTTACCTATTTCTCCCATATGCCTTCATTGTCATAACATCGACTTGCATGTATTTCATCGGGTACATCATCAACCTTATTTTGAATGGTTCTCGATGAGAAGGAGCTTGTCTCAAGTATATCTAGAGAGTGTTCATCATCAATTGTGTGCATGGCTCTACCTTCGAATACCACTGACCATTTATGATTCACTAGGTTAGTGACATAAAATATTTGTCTTGCTTGACTAGCCATAATAAATGGTTCATCCGTGTAACACATTTTGTTAAGATCCACCAAAGTGAATCTGAGGTATTCTGTCACCACACCAGAATTACTATAAACCCATTTACACTTGAAAACTGGAACTCTAAAATAGACATAATCAATTTCCCAAATTTCTTGTATTATTCCAAAATAACTGATTGATGTTGTAATTGGATTCTTATCCTTGGAACGGGAAAAGATGTACAACCTCAGTTTGTAGGGTAACTCCACTATTTTGTACTCTACTTTTAACGTCTTCCTCCTTTGAATAGAACAAGTAATCATTTGTGTAATAGCCACCGAAAGTGATCACATCAGTGTTAGGTCCACGAGCTAGTCTGAATAAATTTTCAGAAACATTTGTAGTCGCATAAATCTTTTTCTTAAACCAAGCTAAAAAGGATTTGTTATGTTCATTAAGTGTCCATTTTTCACTCATATGTGGATGTGCTGGCTTAATTTCATCAATGTGTTGTGAAATGTAAGGAATAACATCCTCTGTGTTGTTTAAAATGTACAAATGAGCTTGATTAACTTATTTTCCACTAGCACTGTCAATCCTAACTCCTCGAACTCCCTTTCCTTCACGTCTATGTTCATGTCTTTTCTTTGGAAGTCCTATTGGTTCACAACTTGGCATATAACTTGAGCAGAATTCAATGGCTTCCTCTACAATGTAGTGCTCTATAATTGAAGCTTCCAGTCTAAATTGATTCTTAACATATCCCTTTAAGATCTTCATGTATCTTTCAACCGGGTACATCCACCTCAAGAAAACCGACCCACATATTCGAATTTCTCTTATTAGATGGACAAACAAATGAGGGTGGAAAATACATTTCCAATTGGCACAAAAGTCTAATGGCCTCATTTTTCAAATCATCTAACTGTCGAGGATCAACATCTTTCTTGCAAATGGCATTGAAAAACGAACTCAAACGTGTGAGAATACCTCTAACAGAGGCAAGTAATATGGCTCGAATAGCTACTGGTAAAATTTGTTGCATTAAGACACGACAATTGTGAGACTTTAAACCAACTAACTTTAAATCATTCATAGAAACAAGGCTACTAATATTCGATGAATAACCTTATGGAACCTTCAAACTATGTAAACATTGACAAAAAAAATTGGTTTTCTTTTCTTGAAATAGTGTGACAAGCTGGAGGGAGATAGGTGCGTCTTCTTATGGATTGAGGATGTAACTTAGAACGAATTCCCATGTCAACCAATTCTTGTCATGCTTTCACTCCATCTTTTGTCTTTCCTTTAACGTTGAGTAAAGTCCCAAAAACAATATCACATACATTTTTTTCAACATGCATCACGTCTATGCAATGTGGCACATCAAGTTTACACCAATATGGAAGATTACAGAATATCGATTGCTTTTTCCAAATGTTTTTCTCAACGATCTTTTTTTTATGTTTTCTGAAGACAGCATCAATGTTCCTCACTTGGTTGTATACTTCTTCCCCATTACAATGTCTGCACACTACATCATCTTCAGGACTTCCATTAAACGCTTTTTTCAATCTACAGTAAGGGTGGTTTCGAGGAAGGAATCTTCAATGTCTTGTGTACATAGTTTTCTGCCGATGCTTCAGTTGAAGATAACTAGTATTTTCTTCACAAATGGGACATGCAAAATGACCTTTAACACTGTAGCCACTCAAGTTCCAATATGTTAGGAAATCATTTATGGTGAAAAACAACATTACACGCAAACAAAAGTTTTCTTCTGAATATGAATCAAAGACATTGATGCCCTCTTACCACAACATTTTTAAATCTTCAATTAACGGTTTTATATAAACTTCAATGTCAGTTCCAGGTTGTCTAGGACCAGATATCATCATAGACAACATCATGCATTTTCTCTTCATGCACAATATAGGAGATAGATTGTAAATCATGAAAATAACTGGCCATGAACTATGTTTGCTACTTAAGTTTCCATAAGGATTCATACCATCGATAGCAAGTGCAAGTCTTAAGTTTCTTGGCTCTACACTAAATTCGGGAAATGTGCCATCAATGTTCTTGAATTGTAAGGAATCAACTGGATGTCGAAGAAGATTATCACATTTTCTTCCATCAACGTGCCACATAAGATTCTTTGCATCTTCTTTAATAGAAAACAATCGTTTCAACCTAGGTACTATAGGTAAATACCACGTGACCTTAGCCGGTGGACCTTCATTGTGTTCATTGTTATTTCCATCAAGTTTCTTCTTAAATCGTTACGAACCAGACGTCGGACACACCTTCATTGAAGCATACTGATCTCTATACAATACACAGTCATTGGGACATGCATGTACCTTTTGGTATTCCAAACCCATTGGACATAGAATTTTCTTCGCGTCAAAATTACGGATAGGTAACGTGTTATTTTCTGGAAGCATCTCCTTCAGTAACTCCAACAATTCCGTGAAACTTTTCTTAGTCCATCCGTTTCTTGCTTTCGTACAAAACAATTTCAAAGTAGTCGATAACATTGTAAAATTGATGCATCCTAGATACAACTCTTGCTCTGAATTGTTCTTAAGACTATTATATAAATGAGCTCTTCCAAAATTTTCTTCGCCACCGTCACGTACCATTTCGTCTAAATGATCACTCATCCATTCTACGACATAATTCGAAGCTCTTAAATTTGTTGGCTTGTATAATACTTCTACATGCCAAGTCCAAACTGTATAACTTCTCATTATTCCATAGATGAATAGATGATCACGGATGTTGTCCAAGTCTTCATATACTTGATTGAGATAACGAATACAAGGACAAAAATATGCCTCGTTCACTGATTTTGCGTGTTCTTTAACATATAGTATGAACCCAGAAACCCCTCGCTCATACTCTTCAGTAATACGACACTAATGAATCCAGCTTCGACCTATACTACTACTCTAAAAGCAAAGAATCCACGAAAAAAAAACTAACTTATGTAGAGAAAGAAAAACCTATCATACGTAAGAGATATTGAATAAAAAAAAAAACCAAACTTGAAATGGTGTCACTGGAGAAGATGACGAAGTTAGCTGACCATGAACGAACACAAATATCATACGCTCAAGGAAGAAAAAGGAGCTCAGAAGGGGTCAAAAAGGGACCAGAAGGAGGGAAAACATGCAGCCCAGGCGTCTAGAAGCGCAGCTGAAGCGAGAAAAATTGACGTCCGCCGCCCAAGCGGTGGACCTCGACGCCCGGGCGGCGAAGCTTCGTAGCCTGGGCGACCATTTTCGACGCCCAAGCCTTACATGACCCTCAATTCATGCCTGGGCGGTTCCTCTACGACGCTTGAGCATGAATTCACGTGGATCGAGCCCTGTTTTTGCTCTGTTTTGATTCTTTTGGACCGGGCTTCGTTCTGGCATGCCTCTGACACTATTTAGAGGACTCTGGGGCTCTAGGTTTTGCATCCCTGGCAAAGAAGAGCATAGCAATACACTCTTAGCCTATTCTTAATCTTCAATTATCTTTCTTTCTTCCATTGTTCAAAGAGTTCCCCCATGTCTATGGGGAACTAATTTCTATTTGTTGTTGGGGAATGATGTAACCTTGTAAACTCTCATGTATTTTAATTGATTCTTAATTCCATATGCTTTTTCATTAATTGTTAGAGTAATTTATCTGTTTTATTCTTGCCTATATAATAGCATTATTTATGAATTGGATGAGTGCCAAGAGGTTCCTTTTAATTCAGGTTCTTGTTGAATTACTCCTAAGGGTTATATTTCTCAGGGATGAGGGTATGAGTCATAGTCATCTTAACCTCTTGATCTTCACATCTTTTTATCAGGAATGCTAGGAGTTGTATGAACTGGTAATTAAGGACATACTTATTTACCGAGGGATCGGGTTTAAGTGATTTAGTGAGGGATGTTGGCATTAATGCATAAAGAAGAATTCTTATATACATGAGAGGGAACTTGGTGAAATCTAACCCGAACAACATATCCATCTCATATAAATCAACATACGTTCATCTCTGTGCTCCTTTGCCATTGATCAATTGCATTTATTTTATTTTATTATTTTTGCCCAAACCCAATTATCTCTTTTTATTTTTAAGTCTTAATTAATCTTGTTTTCACACAACTGTTCAGCGTCGATATTCCTTTGGGATACGATACTTGGTCTTACCATTTTATATTACTTGTGCGACTTGGTACACTTGCCGATTTGCCCCAACATCTTCGTAACTAGATTGAGGGTTAGTCCATATACAATGCAGTCGACATCCACAATTCACAGATCGTTTACTAAAATAAATCTTCATTTCATTTTAAAATAAAACTGAAAGCAGTACATAAAACCATAGGTGACTTAATAGCCATGATTACAAAATATAAAAAAAAACTTAGAAAAGTAGTCTGTATTCTTATGAAGATGATTCCATTCAATCTTTATCAATTTAGTCATCATCAGAATCTTCGGTTTCAAAGTCAATGCCATTCTTGTTTCCCTTCTTCTCTAGTTTGAAAACAGTCTCTTCAACTCTCTCATCCCTTTCATACTTATTACTAAATTGTTCAACAACATATTTCTCAAAATCAGTTTGTGGAATGTAGGCAGTGTCATCTGCAGCAGGAGTAGGTGTACTTCGAACAGTTTGCTCATCTCTAAAGAACCATCCATTCACAGTCCTTTCCAGCCCAATAGAAAATAGAATTAGTATACCAATTTCTTATGACTTGTTGCACATAAGTCTCTCTTCTTCAAATACATCAACTCTTTGGAGTATCAGTACCTTGCTGATAAATACTCCATATGGCAATTTATGTGCATATTTATCACCTGCACCGATCATATGGTTTTTCAGTACCGCAACCCAGTTGGTTGGGATTCTAGTCTTGATAGCATTCAACAGAAATACATCTTCTGTTGACATTTTGTCCTCGACAAATCTTCCAGGCAGTAGTAGCCAAGTCAGGACATAAGCAATCAATTTCTACTCCTTATTTAAGCCATCATGTAGGTACTGCTTATCCACCTTGTACCTACCTGGATATCTTAAGGAGTTTATATATATAGCTCTCTTTGCTAGCCATCTGTTTGAGTCAGAATCACGGATATGAGAGTCCAAACCTTCAGCTCTCAGTCCAGCAATATTTGACCAAACATTATCGTTAGTGTAATGTTAGCACCTTTTACCCTTGAGTGAATGACCCCATTTGGAACCTTGAGGTTTGAGTAGAAAAGCTCAACCAAATTTGGATAACACTCTCCTTTGATATGGACAAAATCAGTAAGCCCTTCATATGCAATCCATTCTTGAAAAAGGAACCCTTCTTTCTTGAAAAATTACAGGTCCAGATACTTGTGAGGAACTACAAACTTTTGTATGTATCCAGTATAAAAACGTTCCTCGGGTCTTATCATCACTTATCCATCCAGATAAGTTTGCATTTCTTGTAACCTGGACAACCTTCTCTTTTCTTCTTGATGATGATGATGAAGAAGCCATGTTTGAATAGAATTCTAGGCACGTCTTTCATAATCTAGACATTTGAACTTCTGAACTTCTCAGCTTTAAAAATACAACAGATACGTCGAATTCTACAAACAGTTTGAATAAACACATGATACGTCGAATTCAACGGATAATCGACGTTTACTTCTTCAGACTCCCGCCCTTTTGTTTTCTTTTTTCCTTTATAAAACCTCCCATAACCTCCCTTTACCAATATATTTTAAGATAAGATTCACATTTTTTTATATTTAATATTATAAATTTGTGCGAATTTATCTTCTAATATTTACATATTATAAAATATAAGAAAGATTTGTTGGTGAAATTTAAAGAGAATAAAACTTTATTTCTATAAAATATTATTTTAATTTCATATCGAAAATAATAATAATACTATGAGAATTGAGTTTTAGTTATACAACAGAATAATTAAAATCATAATAAATATTATTATATTATTAAAAGTTATATGAAATGAATGTTCTTTTAACATCCCAACTAACTTTTTTCATATAAAAAAGTTAACATAGTCTACATTGTAAATAATTTTTTTGTTAGATTCAACAACATTCCCAAACCTTATATTTCTTTCCTCTCCTCTAAAAGTTTTATGATTAAGATAGGTATGATAAAACATAAATCAAGTCTTCAATGTCTCTTTCTAGGTGTGTGTTAATTTTAGGATAAAGATAGGTATGATTATACTAAAAGACCTTAATTGATTTTTAAAAATTAATACTTTAAATTTCAATAACGATTAACTTGAGTGATAAACTAAAGGTTAAGATAGATTATTGTGATAGTATAGTTAGTAGAAAAGATTGAGACAAGTTAATAAATGAGATGCATCAAACCAAGCCAAAGATCTAGAAGAGACAACATATATCGAGAATAGTTAGGGATTATCGAAGTCCAATACTCGTCCTAGATTAAAGGTCAACACAGACCGATCTGGTTGGGATGGGTTGATTTAGACTAAAGGTTGAGATAGACTAACATAAGTGGAAGGTCGAAACAGGTTGGCCTGAGCCAAAGGTCGGGATGGGATGACCCGAGCCAAAGGTTTGATAAAGGACTATCTCCTGAAGAATAATATAAGAAATTTATACCTATATATAGGGGCACCGAATACATATCTGAACACTTTGGAAGTCATAATATGCATTTGCATTTTTGAGAGTGGATTCTCTTGGTTATTGGTTTATAACTCTGATTCTTATCAAAGATTAACATCTTTGTGGTGTCTCCATCTCTGTCTTATCAACCTGTCTAAGAAAAAGGTCTACGGACGGGTGAGGTCATGATAGAAATTTGGCAGAATTCGACCACAACCAAAATTTTGTTAAGGACCTTAATATGTTAACAACTTTTTGACAATAGACTATGTGTCACTATTTTATTGGTCTGTATATTTGAAACGGATCAATCACGAGCTCACATAAACGGTTATAAAAAAGTTAAATTCAAAAAGTCGACGACGATAAAAATTCAAATGAACTCTGAGACCACAAATTTGGCCACATTCAAATAAATTATTTTACAAATTTAATAGTTATAATAAGTAATTAATATAAATGATTAAGCTTTAAAAAAATATTATGATTAAAATTATTAGAAAAAAAAATTTGACGCCTCTCATGCATTATTTCTGTGCTTTTTAGTATTTTAACAAACATTTGATCAATATCCAACCACGTTGTCATTAATGTCACCATAAATAATCATTAGAAGCTCATTTGCATTTCTGAATTTATGACGCTTTGAATCGATTCTTTATTACTTAGAATGGATTATATTAATGTAGCAAAATTAAAAGTTGAATTATATGTATATAGATGGGCACATCAAACTTTTTAACTTTGATCCCTCCAAATCTCACCTTCTTCGCGGGTGATTGAAAAGTAAACAATTTCTGGGGGGCGGGAAGTCAATTTGTTCTTATATGAATCAAACGAGATATATTACTTTTTCTCTAATTGATGTTTGAATGTCGAATTCAGCTGGGCTTTGATGTTCATACAAGACGGTGGAGTGTGGCAGTTACTAAGCATCATTACATGATGTACGTCATCGGTTGATCTAAAAATATAGCTTGCATTTGACGTAATCCCTTGCCTCTTGTTTCCCTATTGAAAATATTAGGATTCATGTTTTTTATTTCTTTTGCATTTTCTTTTCTTGATATTTCCAAGCATTTAATGCTGAAACAATTTGAAATTCCTAAGTGTTAACATCTCTGGTTATCCCCCATGCCTTCTTAATGGCTATAACAAATTAGTACGTCGAACTGTATGGGTCTTTGATGTTGTCTTCAACCAGAAGCCAAAACTCGTGCCCCTTTTATTCCTTTTTTTCTTTTACTTTTTAATCATACAATATAACCTCACAATATGTTTAATGCTGAAACAATTTTCAGATCTAAAATAATTATATTAAAAAGTTGTTCAACTTCATCATTTAACAATGAATGAATCGTTTTTTAAATTGTCTTGGAATTGTCTTCTACCATTAGATCTTAGAGCTATTTGATTTCCTATGGTGAAAACAACTTCAATACTGTTGGAAACAGGATGACTCAGTTTCAACAGCAAGAGGGGGGTGAATTGGTGATGTTTAAGAATCAGAGTCTTTTCAAAATATTTTTCGCAAAGTATAAAGTTTCATGAATCACAAGGAATAAGAAGTTTAAGTGCAGCGGAAAAATAAAGTTGGCTGTGCAAAATGTAAAGTCGACTGAAAGTGAAGAGTTCAGGGAAAGAGAAAGCAAACACAAAGTTTTTATACTGGTTCGGCCTCAATGCCTACATCCAGTGTCCTTCCACAACCAGGAAGTCAATGCATTATATTAGTCAAGGTTTTTACACAAGATTTCTATAGAGACTTCCACGTCAAAAGTATAGACAATCTCTTTAACCCTCTAACTAAAAGTATAGGCAACAACACAAAGATTTGCAGCAAGATATCCCCACTTATGCAATCTTCAACCCACTTTGAACAATCCTCAAAGTATACATAACTCCACAAGTTCTCTTCCTGTAATCCCAATAGGGCAGTCCAATCTTAAATAGATTGATAAAGTCTTGATCAATATGATGAACACCAGCAGTACAAAATTTGATCAAACAGTAAGCACAAATTTCTTCGTCCTAAAGAAACTCTTCAAAGAAATATCTCCTCTATCTTCTTGATGAGTTCTTGGAGCGTTTTCCACAAAAATCACAATCTGAAACAGTAAATAAAATTGTTAGATCAACCAAAGTCTTTGTGAATTACAGAATCACGTCTATTTATAGTTTTCTATGAAATAAACGCTCTTATAGTCGACTTTGCCACTAATGTTGTCAATTGTGATAACGGTTTGAATACCGTTATTTTTATACTTAATTTTGATACTAAAAAAATGCTTTGTGAGTTAGAAACTAGCTTGAAATCATGCTTTTTTCTTAAGTTAGAGAATAAGAGAGTTGAAGGTAGTATTATTGGTTTTATGCTTGGTTTTCCTTGTTGTGGCAGGATTTAACATGAATTGGATGAAAAAAGCTGAAGAAGCAAGGAGTTGGACTCAAAAGAAGTAGGAAAATAGCACAAAAGAAGAACCAAAGCTAGTGTTCAGCGCTACTTTGCCATTGAGCGCCATTCTCGCTGTGTAGTTCTCTGGCTGATGCTTAAGCGCCAATGCTGAGGCGAAAATCCAAGTTCCGCAGCCACCGCTGAGTGGCACTTTTACCATTGAGCACCAGCCTTTTCAGTGAGTTCACTGCCACACGCCTGGGCGTCAACGCTGAGCGTTATTTAAAGTATCGCAGCTACCGTTGAGCAGCAGTTCCAGCGCTGAGCGCCATTTTCGTGGGCCTGGGCCAGTTTTTCTGTTATTTTTAGAAAGTATATAAGGATTTATTCGACCTAGAGGGTCTATCTTCGGATAGAAAGAGGCGCAGGAACACTCTCTTCACCCTTCGGAGGCAGATTTTGGATGCGGAAGCTCCAATCTACCACTTTTAGGGTTTTATCTTTCATTTTGTTCATTATTTTCATCTAGTTTCACCAGGTCTATGGTGAACTAAATCTCCATTATTGTTGGGGAAACGATGTAATCCTTTGAAACTCTCATGTATTGAATTGATCTTTATTATATATGCTTTACTTCTTTAATTGTTAGGGTTTTTGCTCTTTACTCTATGAATGCTTTGTGTAACTCATTCAATTGCATGATCATTGATTTTGTCGATATGGACACTGATAACGGTTGGAAAACCGTTATTTTTATACTTAAATTTGACATTAAACACACCCTTTATGGCTTAGAATGAGCTTAAGACTCAAGTAAAACACTTAGTTGAGTCACATGAGAGTCAAAAGTTGTTTTTAGAGATATTATGCTTGTTTTTGCATTGTTTTGCAGGATTTTGATGAGAATTGAAGATGGAAGTAAAAAAGGGAGGACTTAGACTCATGAAAGAAGGAGAAAAAGGATGAAAAGAAGAGCTAAGTGCATCGCTCAGTGCTAATTCTAGCGCTGAGCGCCAGTTTCGTGGGTGAAGTCACTATTTCTCGCTTGAGCAGCACCGCTGAGCGTCTTGTGCGATTAGAGGGCCACCGCTGAGCGGCGTATTGGACCGCTGAGCGGTTTTGCGATTAGAGGCAAACTGCTGAGCGGCTAAATTAAGCGCTGAGCGTCCATTAGATGGGCGTGGGCTTAAATTTTGTTACTTTTATGCGCTATAACTTGCCCTAGTGTGATTCTCAAAGAATTCTTTTGGCAGGCAGAGACGTCCAGAGCTGTTCTACACTGCAAACCAATGACAAGATCTTTTGAAATCAATTTATTTAAATGTTGCATATGAATATATGCAGCTCTTTTATGCCATAGCCAAGGATTTTCCTCTTTAGCAACTAAAGATGTTATATTAAGATTAGATGCACTTTCAATATCAATCAGATAAATGTTATTATGCCTAACACCTTGCAAAGCAATATTAGTAGAGTCTTTAAAATAAATAGTGCATTTATCACTCTCAAAGGTTACCTTGTGGCCTTTGTCACATAATTGACTTATGCTTAGAAGGTTATGCTTGAGGCCTTCAACATACAAGACGTCTCTTATAGTCAAAGTTTTTCCTCCTCCAATGTCTCTGGTTCCCATGATTCTACCTTTGATGTTATCCCCATAAGTGACAAATCCTTGTTTTTTCTTCTCAAAAGAGATAAACCTTTTCTTGTCACCGGTCATATGTCTTGAACATCTCCTGTCAAGATACCACAATGACTTCTTTGACTTAGTAGGTTCCTACAACACAAATTGTCAAGAATTTAGGTCCCCAATCTCATTAATGGGTCCTTGGGGTTAGTTTGTGTAAGCATTCATCATTTAACAACTTTAACCCATGCATATTTACCATTTGGAACATCAAAATGTTTAATGTTGCATTTATTTTATGTATGTCCATGTTTCATACAGTAAAAACAACAAACATTATTTACTTTATTTTTAACAAAAGTTCCTTTTTCAACCCAAACTCTACGAGTTCTTCTGGTATTAGACTTTATGTTTTGATGTATGTCCCTATTTCTATCATTGCATCTTTTAAAGTTTGTTTTAACATGTGAATTTGTCTTGGTTGCTCTTGCAAGTAAGTTTTCAAGAATGTCAATATCAAACATATGACTCTTACAAGACAAACATTCAACAGGTTCAACAATCGCATGTGAATCAGACAATTTTGTTTCTAAATTGCTAACTTTATTTCTCAAAACAACTTCTTCATCAAGCAATTTTTCATACTTTAATTTCAATTCATTATGCTCTTTTTTAAGCTTTTTATGTGCAGCATCAAGTTTTTCAGATTCATTCATTAATTAAAAGAAGGCTTTTTGTAAATCTAACTCACTATATTCAAAGCTAGAATCACTTACTTGGCTTCCAGTATCTTCTGAGTCAGCCATTAGACATATATTAGCTTCTTCATCTGAATCACTTAACTTGTAAAGCTAAACACATTGTCTTCCCAAGCTATGTAAGCTTTCTTCTTCTTTGGAAATTTTTTTTCCTTCTTTTCTTCACTTTTCCTATTTTTAGGACATTCGGTCTTCACATGTCCTCTTTCTCTGCATCCATAACATTTAACACTTGAAGGAGATTCTTAATTTTCTCTCCTTTCTGCACGGAATTTATTCTTACCTTTTGTTTTCATAAATTTCGCAAACGTTTTAATCACGAGGCTCATGTTCTCCTCATCATCATCGGAATCATCATCTTCAATTCTTTTTGAACTCTTAACTTTAGAGATTTCGGACTTGAAGGCAAGTGTCTTTCTTTTACCTTGATCTTCTTCAGCAGTTAACCTTCTCAACTCAAGCTCATGCTCACGAAGCTTCCCAAAGAGAATAGCCATAGACATTTGAGTAAGGTTTTGAGACTCCGAGATGGCAGTCACCTTTGGTTGCCAAGACCTGTCCAATGATTTCAAATTTTTTACATTTAATTCATCAGTATCAAAAGTGTTACCAAACCCTGACAAATGATTCACTATGTGAGTGAAACGCTTCTGGACATCGGAGATAGTTTCTCCAGGTTGCATTCTGAACATCTCATAATCCTGAATGAGCGTGTTCTTCCTTGCATGTTTCACATCCTTTATACCCTCATGTGTGACTCTGAGGACTTCCCACATTTCCTGTGCTTTCTTACACACTGAAATTCTATAAAATTCATCAAGTACAACAGCAGATGAAATAATATTACGAGCTTTAATATCAAACTGAGCTCGTCTATTTTCTTCAGTAGTTCAGTTAAAATATTGTTTTTCTACCTCTACACCATTAACTGTACTTTTAGGAATAAAAGGACCATTTTGTATTGCTTCCCATATACCTCTGTCAACAGACCTCATAAATCCATTCTAACTTTCTAGAACGCATAATTATCACCAGTAAAAACTGGTGGTCTGTTAATAGAAGCACCCTCGGCATATACTAGATTTTGATTATGACCGACCTATTTCGAAAATATTGAAAAACTATCAAATCAAGCTCTGATACCAATTGTTTGTTGGTATCAGCCAGAGAGTAATGCAGCGGAATAAAATTAAGTTAGCAGAAAGCGTGTTCGGTCACTTGTTAAAATAAGTATGGTCCGTTTTAAGAGCGAATTTTCTCACAAAAAATTTATCAAACAGTTGATGTGCATAAAACAGTAAAGAGTGTAGGGAGTAGAAAAATCACACAGATAATTTTTGGACTGGTTCGATTCAAAAGAATCTACGTCTAGTCGTTAATCTCTATAAAAAGTGATTAACAGTTTCACTAAAAAAGGTTTCACAGTTTTACAATAAGTGAATGAAAGTAAGAGATAAAAGAACCTTTCTTCCTTCGACAAACGAACCGGAAGAGAACTACTTTGTCAACTCGAAGAGAACCGCTCTGACTTTCGATAAACAAAACGTGAGCTTCTCCTATTCATGAGCCAGACAAAGTACACTTTGCCAACTCGAAGAGAACCGCTAAGACTTTCGACCAATGAAACGCGAGCTTCTCCTATTCACGAGACTAGGCAAAGCACCTTACCAACTCGAAGAGAACAACTCCGACTATCGACCAACGATACGCGAGCTTCTCCTATTCACGAGACCAGGCAAGGGAACTGAGCTAGCTTTTGAGAACTTCCTCAGACAAGTTGTATTCTACAAAAGCTCTTTGTTCAAAAGGTTATCTTCTGAAGTTCTCAAAATACCTATTTATAGGCAGCTAGTCAGAATATGAAAGGTCATAATTCAAAATTGAAAGTTCATAGTCTGAATATGAAAGGTCATGTTACAAACACCAGGAATAATCAATTATTGTAAGTGATAATCGATTATTTAAGTCCGTTATAGGTTTTTCAAAATAACTTGGGCAGTTTTCAAAAACAGACTTGTGATAATCGATTATTTGAAGTGATAATCGATTATTCCAAAGCAACTTGGTTTTTCAGAAAAGCTCAGGATAATCGATTATTGCTCCTGATAATCGATTAAATGCGTGACAGTACCAAAAATACGAGTTTTACATCTTTAAACATATTTGTAATACATTTATGATCTACAAATTCTTTTAAATACAAGTTGTAATATTTTCTTCAAGTCTATATTCTTGCAGCATCAACAAAATCATTTTCTTCAAAGTTTACCAATATTCCTCATTGGTAACAATAAATAGCTGATGTGGATCTCCTCGAATACAATTTAAAAGAAGAATCATACACTTTTTTATAAATATATGTCAGTTCTCAAAATTGTTTCAGCATTAAACATATTGTGAATCATATTTCTTTTTCCTCTCCATTTCCCTTCCCGTAAGATAACTTAACCATTATTGTACTACCAAAAACATTTTGTTGACTTCAATTTCAAATGCCACCTTCATATGAACTGAGGCATGAATGCGGAATTTTAAAATTGAAGTGAGCAAATTGCTATTTAAAGAACAGATATGTCACAAAATCTTAGAGAAGGACAATGACAAGGAGATAAAAAAACATGAATCCTAATATATTCAATACGGAAACAGGAAGCAAGGCATTAGGTGAAATGCAAGCTATATTTATATATGATCCGATGACGAACATTAGATCGTGTAATTATTCTCACTTTAATGAACGTTGAATTCCTGTAGACTTCGATGTTCAAACATCATTTAGTGAAAAAGTAAAAAATCTCTTAGGATACTGATAATAACTGCTTCTGACGAAAAATACGTCGAAGATCTATGAGTCTTGTACTTTAAAGTGAGAGTTTAAAATTAAAAAGAAAATATAATCAAAAATCAGCTCTAAATGAAGATTAAAACGTCGCAGCCCCAACGAATTCGTCGTAATTGGTGCTCTGGTCAAATCGCAGCCAATCACTCAAATGCCCTTCATGTCAATGCCCGTAACATCTATTCTCCCAAAGGCTTCGACGTTTGATTGAAAGAAAAATGAAAAATAAAGGAAGTAACCGAAGAAATAAGTTAAACAGATTTTGATTTCATTTGAAGTTGTACAATTTAAAAACCTACCCTACATACCTTCCCTAACGAAATTCATTTTAAACGATGAAGTTAAAGAACTTTTTTTTATATAATTATTTTAGTTCTCAAAATTGTTTCAGCATTAAACATATTGTGAAATAAAAAACTAATTCCTTATATGGAAACAGGAGGCAAGATATGTGAAATGCAAGTTATATTTATAGATGAACCAATGACATACATCATGTAATAACACTTAGTAATTGACTGCAACCATCTATTTTTAACGTTGAAGCCCTCCCGAATCGGACGTTTAAATATCAATCAGAGAATAAATAACAATTATTGTTTGATCATCTCGCCCCGCAGAAGTTGTGTACTTTTCAATTATTGAGGTAAGATTTGGATGGACCGAAGTTTAAAAGTTTGATGTGCCGTTCTATATTTATATAATTCCACTTTAAAGTTTGCAAAGATATTATAATCGATGATAAATATTAAATAATCGCTTCTAAGCGTTATAAATTAAGAAGTGAAAATGTGCTTTTAATGATTATGACCTGATGACATTAGTGACAACGTGGCTGGATATTGATCACACGTTTGTTAAAATATTATAAAGCATAGAAATAATGCACGATAAAGTTTAATTTTGTTTTCTAATAATGTTAATCATAGTATTTTATTCATATCATAATCATTTATATTATGAATTTATTATATCTATTAACTTTTTCAAAGTAAATTTTTTGAATGTGACCAAATTTTTGGTCTAAGAGTTCGTTTGAATTTTTATCGTCGTCCCTTTTTAAATTTGACTTTTTATAACTGCTTATGTAGTTGTTAACATATCATGGTACTTAACAAAATTTTGGTTGTGGCTGAATTCTGCCTAATTTCTATCGTTACCTGGCCTGGTCGTCTCGACTATTTTGCTTGGAGTGGAGGTTGATAAGATAGAGATGGAGACGTCACAATCTAGTAGATTGATAAGTAAAGGTAGAATAGCCACAAACATGTTAATCTTTATAAGAATCAGAGTTCGAAACAAATAACAAAGATAATCCTCTCTAAAAAATGTAAATGCATATTATGACTTCCAAAGTGGCTACTGTTAACACACTGGAAAATGTACCAAATCGTATCAAGTAATAAATAAACGGTAAGTCTGAGTATCGTCTCCCAAAGGACTCTTAGGCCTAAACGTTCATGTGATTAATGGAAATCATAAGACTTGAGTAAATAATAAATTGAGTTGTATATGCAAAATAAGAATTAAACTTGCATGCAAGGGTTTTGATGAATTGGCAAGAAAAAGATATGGATGAATGGAGTTGTTGGGGTTTACGATTTCATTCTAATCCACTATCAAATATCTACTATTCTTATTAGATTCAACTTTGTTATCAATGTTCATGCAACTTTCTATTTTACTCTAAACCTGATCTCTCGATGAAAAGAGCCTAATCACAACTACTAGTTTACTATCTCTAGTCTCCCTAGTAATCACTCATGCAATATCCACAAAAGCTTAAAGCAATTGACTTTCATATTCCTATCTCTAGGTAATATGTCTTCATCAAGAGAAATTCTTCATGTCTAGACCTAACCATTCGTCTCCATATAGAAAGAATCAAAGGTGATGCATTTGAATAACGTCTTAAACAAAGCTTTGGCAAGAACAGAAGAAAAAATCAAACTATTGAATAACACAAGTATATGAACAAAATAAGAAATTCGATATAAGAGAGTTTCAAAGAATTACATCGCTCCCCAACAACAAAGGGTTTAGTTCACCATAATCATGGTGAAACTAGATGAATTGAATGGAAAGAAGATAAAAGATAACCCTAGATTTGTAAATTGGAGCTCCCGCATCCAAGATTCGCCTCCAAGGTATGAAAATTGTGTTTCTGCGTCCTTTCTACCAAAAGATGACCTCTAAGGGTCACACTGTTCTATTTATAAGCTATGAAGAATTACAGAAAACAGGCCCAAAGCCCAAGTACACCGCTCAGTGATGAGTTCACCGCTCAGCGGTAGGTGCGGCACTCGAGTCCACCGCTCAGCGTTCACTTCCATGTGTTTGGCGGTGCTATCATTGTCGAGGCCACCGCTCAGCGGTGGATCTTCCACTCAGCGGTAGGCGCGACTCTTCTTTGGTGCCTCCTTCCATCTTCTTTGGAGTCTAATTCCTTCTTACTTCACTATCCTTCATCTATTTCTCGTTAAGTCCTGTCAAAACAAGGAAAACCAAGCATAATACCCATAAAACACTTTTGACTCTCTTATATCCTAACTAAGACAAAATGCATGATTTCAAGCTAGTTTCTAAGTCATAAAGGGTATGTTTTGTAACAAAATTAAGTATGAAAATAACGGTTTTTCAACCGTTATCACAACCCCAAACTTAGAACTTTGCTTGTCCTCAAGCAAACAAAACAGAAGTTAGCCTTCCACCTATCATCAAAATGGTTCAACACATTCAAAACCTCTTTCATTCACAACAAGTGATTACTTAATTCAACTTTTCAATGGAATCTAATCAAGATGCACATATGCTTCAATTCATTACAACTCATATAGTATTCACATAATCATATAGTCTTCAACAGATGTTATTCTTATGAATGATCACTTAACTAAGCACAGATGTAATCATGAATTCTTGGAATCATCCTCACCCAATAAAGTGTTTCACTCAATCACTCAAGTGTTTCAAGAGGTCACTCCTTCCCTCTACTATCTTCAAGTAACATAGAACAAAATTGGCTTTCATCTACTCGAATCAACATTCTCACACATAAATGCCATCACAAGGACTTTTCAAGGCTTATAATGAGGTTGGGTTATCAAGAAAAATTGGTTTTGCTAGATCACAAAATCCTTGAGTTAAGAGAGTTATTCAAACATTCATATTCAAGCACAAACTCTCTTTTCACCAATTTCACCATTCCCAACTTTCCCTTTTTCATTTGCATTGAACTTTTCTTTTCATGCTTATCTTCTTTCTTTTCTATCTTTTTCATTCTTTATCATGCAACACATTAGCTCAATGCTTTTCTTTACCTTTCAATTCTCCCAACAACCCCAAACTTGAACCTTTATCAATACCATTCAATTATTCTCAACTCAACTCAAGGTAAAGATTTTTCAAAAAGGTTTTCACATAAAGTGTTTAAGGCTAGGGTTCAAAAAGGGTAGAACACATTGTTCGCTTTACTTTGGGACGAAAATTTGGCTAAGTAAGGGCTTCCAAAAATGGCCTTGATCATATGACATAAACATGCAATTCAATCAATTATAGAGATTTAGGCAAAATCATTATTGCTTTCAAGCAGATAACAAACATATCAACCAAAACTCTGCAGCTCAAAACCTCACTCATAAGCTCAATATTTCCAATATCATAATCATACACCCTTCTTAGCATCATAATCACAATCATAAACTCATCATGCATCTGTTCACACAGTTTGTGAACACTTCACCTGTATATAAGCATGTAAAGCAATCTTAATCATCATCCACATCAAGCATCATCAAGCACACTCATCATGCAATCAACAAGTCAAACCATCATCAGATAAGGTGTTCAAGCAAGTACCATACAAACCTACACTACTCACAGAAACAAATTTAATTCATGTTACAAATTCAAAACATAAAATTCCTGGGTTGCCTCCCACCATGCGCTTGTTTAACATCACGAGCCTGACCCAAACCTTTCTAGAACTTGTTAGTAAGTGGAAACTTACCAACACCCATCAGTAGGTATACCTTCCTATACCCGTCAGTGAGTACCTAAACCCAAAAATTTAAACATTGTTCATGATTACATCACCAAGATTTAAAAATTTAAAGTACAAAAGTATTGTTCTTGGATCACTGGGGTGCTTCCCACTAATACCCATAAGAAATCAGATAGCTCTGAAATCTAACGGTAGAAAACAAATCCAAGACAATTTAAAAGAAGAATCGTTTATTTCCTAAGCACTTCCCTTTTAGTAAGATATAACTAAACCATTACTGTGCTATAAAAAGCATTTTGTTGACTTCAATTTCAAAGGCCACCTTCATATAAACTGAGGCCTGCATGCGGCACTATGAAATTCAAGTCAGCAAATTGCAATTTGAAGAATAGAGATGTTTCGAAATCTAAGGAAAGAAAAGAGCTTAAGAGATAAAAAAAACATGAATCCTAATATGTTTAATACCGAAACAGGACAGATGACGTTACAAGAAAATCATATCTATATTTATATATGAAACAGTGTCGTCTAATTATTTTTGTTCTCAAAATTGTTTCAGCATTAAACATATTGTGAACTATATTTCTTTTTCCTCGCCATTTCCCTTCCGGTAAGATAACTTAACTATTTTTGTACTACAAAAAGCATTTTATTGACTATTGTTCGATATATTATCTTTATTTTATATTTATCTTTTATCTTTAGTTAGTTTGTTATTATTTCTTATTTGTATTTTGGGCTTAGCCCATATTTCTTCTATTATAAATAGAGAACCCTATGTGTGTATTTAACACAAGGGATTAATTCCAATATATAATTTTCATTATATTTAACATGGTATCTAGAGCCTAAGGTTTTTTTTTGAGGAAAAAAAGTTTCTGGTGTCTCTACCACTACATCCATCGCTGCCGGCGGTGCCATTGTCTTTCGCTGCCAATACCGGAGTTTCAGTTTCGACCGACGATAACCATGTCATCAGTGACGCCTTCATTGGAGCTTCTATGCGCTCTCAACGCCTTTTAAAGTTATGGATTTGCTCCCCTTTCCATCATGCATTGTGGCATGTCGAGGTCGCATTCATCGTGTGATGTTGCACGTCCCGTCTCTTGTTAGGTAGCTATTCAGAGCATCGAGGTTGCTCTTTTTCCTTTTTCAGGTGTCTTGTTTGGAGAAATATTTTATTTTTGTAGTTTCTCTTTCCTGTTCATCCATGGCTTCTTCTGCTGTTGTCTTTTCTATCCTCCCTTTTATCACCATTTCATTTGACCCGTCCATATATGCTTTTTTCCCATGGAAAAGATGGTTTGTTGTTAGTTTATTTATAGCCTTGGTGGCTCTCCAAGAATTACCTCTTTATCCACTGGTGGCATTCTTCAAGGGTGATTTGCAAGAAGAGATTTATATGGAGCCACCTCCCAGATTTGTTGCTTAGGGGGAGTCTTCTGGGTTGGTATTTTGTCTTCTATGTTGTCTTGCAAATCATTATCAATTTGGTGTCTCTCGAGTGTAGAAGCAAATATTTTAAGTCTTTATGGATTATATTAGTAACAAGCTTGGTACATACAATTTGTATGCACCAGCTTGAGGGGGAGTGTTAGATATATTATCTTTATTTTATATTTACCTTTTATCTTTAGTTAGTTTGTTATTATTTCTTATTTATATTTTGGGCTTAGCCCATATTTCTTCTATTATAAATAGAGAACCCTATGTGTGTATTTAACACAAGGGATTAATTCCAATATATAATTTTCATTATATTTAACAACTACGATTTCAAAGGCCACCTTCATATGATCTGAGCCCTGAATGCGGCACTTTCAAATTCAAGTGAGCAAATTGCAATTTAAAGAAAAGATGTGACGAAATCTAAGAGAAGGACAATGACAAAGAGATAAAAAACATAAATCCTAATATGTTCAATACGGAAACAGGAAGTAAGGCATTAAGTGAAATGCAAGCTATTCTTATATATGAACCGATGACGTACATTATATCATGTAATTATGCTCACATCAATGAACGTTGAATTCCTGTAGACTGCGACATTCAAACATCATTCAATGAAAAAGTAAAAAATCTCTTTGGATCCTGATAATAACTGCTTCTGATGAAAAATACGTCAAAGATCTATGAGTCTTTGACTTTAAAGTGAGAGTTTAAAATAGAAAAGAAAAGATAATAAAAAATGAGCGACCTTTTGCTTTTGGATGAAGATTAAAACGTCACAACCCCAACGAACTCGTCGTAATTGGAGCTCAGGTAAAGACACACAATTAATGGCCCCAACCTTCATATGAACTGAGGCCTAAATGCGACACTTTGAAATTCAAGTAAGCAAATTGCAATTTAAAGAACAGATATCACTAGTGCAAAATTGGGCTATTACGTCATTTATTTTTGGGCTTTAACGAAGAAACTGCTACCGACATTATAACTAGTGACGTAAATTAACGTCGAATATTATCAGGTGACGTTAATCGAACTGGTTTACGTCGCACACAAAGGTAAATGATGTAAAGTTAATGTCTCTTATGCTCGTCGACGTTAAAGTACGTCCTGTAGAATAGAACTTGACGTCCAAATATTTGAATAAATATTTATTTTTAAAGAAACATTTTTCGGTATATCGTCAAAAACCTTATATTGAAATTCTTGTTTTATTCATATGCTTGCATATGCCTATGTTATCAATTATTGGGTTCCTTAACTTTGCTTAATGCTTTTATCGTTTAACTCATTCGGTAAATGTTGTTTGTCTTTATTGATACGGAGACGTACAATAATGTCATGAACTGGGGAGAATTCTTTGATTAAGCTAATACTGCCTAGAGATAGGGGTAGGACGATCAATTGTATTTTGCTTCCGTTTATCATGCATGATTAGTTACTAGGGGAGGCTAGAGATAGCAAGCCAGTAATTAGTAATAGGCTTTATTCGCCAAGAGATTGGGTTTAGGGTAGACCAAGAAAGTTTGCATGACAATATGATAAATAGGTGAATTAAATAAGAAGAGTAAATATAAGAGGGTGGATATGATGAAATTGTAAACCCCAACAACTCCATTCATCCGTAGTTTCTTCTAGCCAATTAATTCACTGCATTTTGCATGTTTATTTTCGTCTTGCATTCAAAAACCTAAATTTAATTCTTTTCTCAAGTCTTATGCGATCTCTTTACGTGAAAGTTAAGGCCTAAGAGTCTTTTGGGAGAACGATATATGGTCTTACCATCTATTATTACTTGATAGGATTTGGTACACTTTCCAGGGGTTTAACAGACGTCGAACATGTTTACAATCGACGTTAATATCGTTGAGCCGTAGAGATACTCTCCCAGCGTTTTATTGTTATCGTTATCCACTACATTATATCAACGTCACGTCACCAAGATGGACGTTAGGTAAATGACAATCATGGGACTTTAAACCAACTAACTTTAAATCTTTCATAGAAAAAAGGCTACTAATATTTGACGAATAACCTTGTGGAACCTTCAAACCATGTAAACATTTAAAAAAAAATTGTTTTTCTTTTTCTGAAAAAGTATGACAAGTTGGAGGAAGTTAGGTGTGTCTTGTCTTGTCGAGTTTCACTCCATCTTTTATTTTTCCTTTAACATTTAGTAAAGTCCCAACAACACTATCACATACATTTTTTTCAACATGCATCACGTCTATGCAATGTCGCACATCAACTTTACACCAATATGGAAGATTAAAGAATATTGATCGCTTTTTCCAAATGTTTTTCTCAAGGGTCGTTTTTTTTGTTTTTTGAAGACAATGTCAATGTTCCTCACTTGGTTGTACAGTTCTTCCCCATTACGTGGTCTGCTCACTACATCATCTTCAGGACTTCCATTAAACGCTTTCTTCAATCTACGGTAAGGGTGATTTCGAGGAAGGAATCTTCGGTGTCTTCTGTACACTGCCCATGCTTCAGTTGAAGATAAATAGTATTTTCTTCACAAATCGCACATGCAAAATGACCTTTAACACTGTAACCGCTCAAGTTCCCAAAGGCTAGGAAATCATTTATGGTGCAAAACAACATTGCACGCAAACGGAAGTTTTCTTTTGAATATGAATCGAAGACTTCGATGCCCTCTTCCCACAATATTTTTAAATCGTCAATGAAGGGTTTTGTCATTTCCAGGTTGTCTAGGACCCGATATCATCATCGACAACATCATGTATTTTCTCTTCATGCACAACATAGGAGATAGATTGTATATCATCAAAATAACTGGCCATGAACTATGTTTGCTACTTAAGTTGCCATAAGGATTCATACCATCGGTAGCAAGTGCAAGTCTTAAGTTTCTTGGCTCTGCACCAAATTCGGGAAATGTGGCATCAATGTTCTTCAATTGTGGGGAATCAGTTGGGTGTCGAAGAAGATTGTCGCATTTTCTTCCATCAACGTGCCACATAAGATTCTTTGCATCTTCTTTAACATAAAACAATCGTTTCAACCTCGGTACTCTACGTAAATACCACACGACCTTAGCTGGTGGACCTTCATTTTGTTCGTCGTTATTTCCATCAAGTTTCTTTTTAAATCGTGACGAACCACACGTCGGACACACCTTCATTGAAGCATACTGATCTCTATACAATACACAGTCATTGGGACATGCATGCATATTTTGGTATTCCAAACCCATTGGACATGGAATTTTCTTCGCGATGTAATTACGTATAGGTAACGTGTTATTTTCTGGAACCATGTCCTTCAGTAACTCCAACAATTCCGTGAAACTTTTATCAGTCCATCTGTTTCTTGCTTTCAAACAAAACAATTTCAAAGTAGCCGATAACCTTGTAAAATTGATGCATCCTGGATACAACTCTTGCTCTGAATCGTTCTTAAGACTATCGTATAAATGAGCTCTTCCAAAATTTTCTTCTCCAATGTCACGTACCATTTTGTCTAAATGATCACTCATCGATTCTTCGACATAATCCGATCCTCTTAAAGTTGTTGGCTTATATAATACTTCCCCATGCCAAGTCCAAACTGTATAACTTCTCATTATTCCATAGATGAATAGATGATCACGGATGTTGTCCAAGTCTTCACGTATTTGATTGAGACAACGAACACAAGGGCAAAAATAGGCCTGGTTCACTGGTTTTGCGTGTTCCTTTACATCTTGTAGGAACTCAAAAATCCCTCGGTCATACTCTTCACTAATACGATGCTCACGAATCCAGCTTCGATCCATACTCTAGGACTCTAAAAGAAAAGAATCTACAGAAAAAAATAAAAACTAACTTAGGTAGACGTAGAGAACAAAAAATAAATATCTATCATGGACAAGAGATATTGAAAGAAAAAGAAACATACTTGAAATGTTGTCACTGGAGAAGATGATGAAGTTCCCTGACCACGTACGAAAAATAGCCTAAAGGTAAACGAAAAACAATCGGTCAACCATACTAATGAGAACCAAATGACATTGAAACAACTTAAAAATAACCTTCTTTCCTTATCACAATCGTCCGCGAAGAAGAAAGTTCAAGCAGAAATGGAAGCGCGAAGAAACAGTGAGACCGTGTTATGTTTTTAATTCAATAAATAAATTCCACGTCACATACATTAAAAATATGACGTTATATTTAAATATAACGTCCAACCCCAAATAATTGACGGTTTCCCTTAAAACATTAGCGCCAATTGAACGTCAAATAAGTAATTAGTATAAATGATTAAGCTTTAAAAAGTGGACGTCGAAGGTTGAGTACCCTCGATGCACTGGCATTACTGACATCAAGTGTACTGGACTTTTATTCGACGTTTTATTTTTAAAGAGAAATAAAATATTATTTTAAAATATAATATCAAGGTGTGTAAATTTATCTTGTAAATTTATTTTGAAACCGGTGAACAATTTTAATTTTATTTTGAAAACCATTAAACCCTTCCATGGTTTTCCAAACCCATTGAACCCTTCCATGGTTTTCCAAACCCATTGAACGGCAATGGCTAAAAATAAGTAGATGACATGCTGCCACATGACCACCTTGCAACCACCAGCAACCACCTTGCCGCCGCACCATCGCATCAGGCCAACACCCACCTACCATAGAACAATCCCAAATCGCCGCTGAACCTCTACCGTAAGCCTCTTCGCCAAAGCGTCGCTGCCTTCGTTCTCATCAAACTCCATGGATGCCGCAACTCCGTCATCAATCTCGCACAACCATGGAAGCTTGCTCCTTCGCACAACCTGCAAACAGAAAACTCAGAATCGCACCACCCAAATAAAACCCTAAATTGGTCTACAATAGAAAAATCCTTGTCATCCCTGCAGCCCACACCATGCGACACAACGGAAGGATTCTCGAAGGCAACTGCCTCGACAAAACGCTCGACCTGGTCATTGTCGGGCTGAGCGTGGTGGCGGATGAAGACGAGGAGACCGAACGGCAATGCATGCCAGCTTCTCGGTAGTGATGTTGGCGGCACGGAGGATAGACAAACAGCCAGGAATGAGGTTGGGGTATACGAGGAAAATGTAGTTGTTGTTGGTACCAGGAATGGTATGGTTTGAAGAGTAAAGCGCAGCGGAATAAAACTTAGAGTAAGAGGAAAGCGTGTTTGGTCACTATTTAAATTAAAATGGTCTGTTTTAGAAAATTAATTTTCTTTCAGAAAATTTATCGAACAGTTGATATGCGTTAAAACGTAATGAGTGTAGGGATAAGAAAAATCACACAAGTATTTTTATACTGGTTCGATTCAACAGAATCTATGTCCAGTCGTTAATCACTATAAGAAGTGATCAACAGTTCCACTAAAAAGATGTTTCACAAATTACAATAATAGTGAATAAAAACAGATAAATAAACCTTCCTTCGACGAACGAACCAGAAGAAGAACACTCTGCCAACTCGAAGATAACCGCTCCGGCAATCGACCAACGATTCGCGAGCTTCTCCTATTCACGAGACCAGGCAGAGCACCTTGCTAACTCGAAGAGAGCTTGCTCCGACTATCGACACACGAAACGCGAGTCTCTCCTGTTCACGAGACCAAGCAAGAGAACTTTGAACTATAGCTTCTGAGAACTTCCTCTGACAAACAATATTCTACTAAGCTTCTGTTCAAAAACGTTACTTCTGAAAATTTCAGAATTCCAGTATATAGCCAGCTACCCTGAATATCAAAGGTCAAGTTCCAACTGTCACTAATAATCGATTATTGTAAGTGATAATCGATTATTCAAGTCCGTTACAGGTTTTTCAAAACGTGATAATCGATTATTTGGAAATGATAATCGATTATTCCTGAAAGACTCATGATAATCGATTATTGCTTCTCATAATCGATTATTTCAGTAAAAATACAGGTTTTTTACAAAATTTAAAGACTTTCCTATTACACTTATATTCTACAAAAGTTCTTTTAAACATTTCTTCAGGTGAAACTTCTTGTAGCATCATCAAAACTAATTTCTTCAAGATTTACCAATGCTCCTCATTGGTAACAATATCCCCCTTTTTGATGATGATCAAAAATTCAATTTTTAAAAGCAACTTTGGCTATCCTGCAGTTCATACAAGCTAACAAACAAAAACATAGTTAGCAATACTTGTATCAATTTTTACTTCTCCCCTTATATTATTCTTCTCCCCTTATATTATTCTTCTCCCCCTTTTTGATCATAAGCAAAAAGATTAATATAAAGAACTCCCCCTAAATATGATCTCCCCCTCAATTAAACAAGGTATGCATATAACAAAAGATCATTTTCATTGATGAAAAGAAGGATTACATCATAATAAGAAACATAAATGACAGAAATTTATCATAGATGAAAGAACAACATCCAATCAACAAAGCACACAAACATAAAATCCTATTTCTAAAATTCAGGACTTGGGGATCTCTCGGGCGGTTGAATGTGAAGGTGATTCTCAATGTTAGATAAACGAACATCAAGATCAAGAAATTGATCAACCATATACTCATCAATAGATTGCTGCCACTCATAAATCTCCTCAAAGTGTGTTCTTTGTGCTAGGCTCATATCCTCCAATTGCTTAGATAATCTAGCAAAGTGTTCTTCCATAGATAGCGTGGAGGATGAGGGCATGGTAGAAGGACCAACATCAGAAGGAGCAGCAGCACTAACTAGTTCTGCCATATGATCTTCATCAGGATGGTCATCATCTTTATGGATGAGAACTCTTCCTCTGGTAATGAATCCCATCTAACGAAAGGTAGTATCTCCAATTTCTGAGCCAACAGCTTGAATGGCTTGGACAAGTTCTCCTTCAACATTTACACCTTTGTACTCCAAAATCCTAGAAATAAGAAGAGCATAGGGAAATTGATAGGAATGAGATTTCTTGGCTTACCATTGTGTCAGCAATGAGAGCAGGCCAATCGATGTGTATGTGATTTAAAATCCCATACAGAAGAAGCAGATCCTGCTCAGAGCATTGAGCATGGTTGGTTGCTCTAGGACACAGTATCCAGACAATCAAGTAGTGAATCATTCGTTCTTCAACCTTGAAACCCCCAACTAGAAATTGCCTTCGATTTGTCTGTTGTTTAGGATGACGCAAGAAGGATTGGAAAGTCATCAACCTATTGAAATCTTTAAGTCCTAGATGGACTTTTACAGCATCATCCCAGATGGTAAGTTGGGCAACATTTATCGACACATCATCATCTAAAATTATGCGGACACCCTTAACTTTAGTGGATATAATCCCATCTCTATATCTCAAGTTGAAGTCGAAGACTCTTATGAGATCGGGATAAATGCAACCTTTTTGCTCCACCAAATTCGTGAGTCCTTGACCAGCAAACAGATCTAGAAATTGAAATCCATAGAAACGAAAAAAATCAAGGCGAATATACTTTATCGCCATGATTCTTCTCTCTTGCCAGGAATTAACATAGTCCGCATGTTTTCCTTGATCTGAAATCCAACCATCGATGGTTGCAGGACGTGGTTGAGAGGAAGAGGATGCGCCAGCAGCTCTACGGCGATGTCTTCTTGAATCCGCCATGAAAAGATTTGAGGTACAGAGACTTTGAGAAAGTGAGGATAAATGGAGAGAATCTTAGCTCTAGATTTAATTTTAGCAGAGTATGGGTGTAAAAGAGTGACTAACAATCGATTATGGGAGGATTTTTATAGGAAAAATGGAAAAACTAGTCGTTTATAGCCGTTAAGGGACGCTCCAACGGCTCTATTTTTGAACCTGTCAGTGTGATAATCGATTATGGCTCAAGATAATCGATTATCTGCTCAAAAATCAATGCCTAGAAATTGCATGATAATCGATTATCTGTTCAAAAATTTCCCAGATTTGAGTTTCAAGTTTGAATAATCGATTATAGCCTTTTGATAATCGTGATGAAGCGTTAATTTTACGAAAATGTAAAACTTTTCATAAGCGTTGATCCTAAGACATGTCTAACACTCCTAACTCTCTTCTAAGCTCAAAAAATCTATCCTTAGGTAGTGCTTTGGTGAAAATATCAGCTAATTGATGTAAGGTATCAACATATTCAATTTGACAATCCCCCTTTTGAATATGATCTCTTAAGAAATGATGTCTAATCTCAATGTGTTTAGTTCTTGAGTGCCTTATGGGGTTCTTAGTCGGATTTATAGCACTAGTATTATCACATTTTAAGGGAATATTACCAAGGAAAATATCAAAGTCTTCCAGTTGCTGTTTCATCCACAAAATTTGGGCACAACAATTTTCAGCAACAATGTATTCAGCTTCAGTGGTAGACAAGGCTACACATGCTTGTTTCTCTGAGTGCCAGGACACCAAAGAATAACCCAGAAAATGACAGGTTCCACTAGTACTTTTCCTATCAATTTTACAACCACCATAATATGCATCAGAATAACCTATTAGACTAGGTGAAGCATCAGAGGGAGACCAAAGTCCAAAAGAAGTGGTTCCTTTAAGGTATTTTAAGATTCTCTTGACAACAGTCAAATGAGATTCTTTACGATTGGCTTGATACCTAGCAAATACGCATACACTTTGCATAATATCTGGCCTACTAGCAGTTAGGTAAAACAAAGATCCTATCATACCTCTAAACATAGTTTCATTTACTTCTTTTCCAGATTCATCCTTATTTAAATAGCAAGAAGTTGCCATAGGTGTACTCGCTTCTTTGCAAGTATTCACGCCAATTTTTTTAAGAATTTCCTTACAATATTTTGTTTTAGAGATAAAAGTACCTCCATTCATTTGCTTTATTTGTAGTCCTAAAAAGAAATTCAGCTCACCCATCATAGACTTCTCAAACTCACCTTGCATTATTTTTACAAATTCTTCACACAAAGAGTCATCAGTTGACCCAAATATAATATCATCTACATAAACTTGCATAATCAGGATGTGTTTTCCTACTTTCTTTATAGATAAGGTTGAATCAACCTTGCCTCTAGAAAAGTTATTGTCAATTAGAAAGGTACTAAGTCTTTCATACCAAAACCTAGGTGCCTTTTTAAGACCATACAAAGCATTTTTTAACTTATAAATATGATCAGGATATTTGAAATCCTCAAAGCCAGGAGGTTGACTAACATACACTTCTTCTTTTATAAAACCATTAGAAAATGCACTTTTCACATCCATTTGATATAATTTAAATTTCATCAAAGATGCATATGCAAGTAATAATCTAATTGCTTCTAACCTGGCCATCGGTGCATATGTTTCATCATAATCTATACCTTCCTCTTGACAGTAGCCCTTTGCAACTAGCCTTGCTTTGTTCTTTGTGATGTTTCCATCCTCATCAAGCTTGTTCCTAAAAACCCATTTGGTTCCTATGACTTGATAATTATCTTGCTTTGGAATAAGTTCCCAGACTTCATTCCTTTCAAATTGGTTTAGCTCTTCTTGCATAGCAACGCACCACTTATCATCTTGAAGAGCTTCCTTAATGTTCTTGGGTTCTATCTAAGACACAAAAGCTACAGTTAAACAGAAATTATTAAGATTGTGTCTAGTAGTTACCCCTTTGGATATATCTCCTATGATGTTGTCCAAAGATAGTCCTCTTGGTTGTTGATAACTTTTAGGATCAACAGCTTGAGGTGTTTCTTGAAGTTCCGGATGATAGTTCTCGTTTAGGTACATCTCTTCAAGAGCTTCCCTCAAATAATCCTCATCTCCTGCAATTGGTTTATTTGACTCAAGAGGGTTTACCTCAAGGTCCACAATTTCATCAAAGGCAACATGCATTGATTCTTCAATTATCAAGGTTCTTCTATTGAATACTCTATATGCTTTGCTAGTCAAAGAGTATCCTAGGAAAATTGCTTCATCAGATTTTGCATCAAATTTTCCAAGATTATCTTTACCATTATTTAAGACAAAACTTTTGCATCCAAATATTTTTAAATGAGATACATTTGGTTTTCTACCATTCAACAGTTCATATGGAGTTAATTTTAGAATTGGCCTAATAAGCATCCTATTGAACACATAACAAGCAGTACTGACTGCATCAGCCCAAAAATATTTTGGCACATTAGATTCATTCATAAGGGTTCTAGCTAATTCTTCTAATGATCTATTTTTCCTTTCAACAACACCGTTTTGTTGAGGAGTTCTAGGTGCAGAAAAGTTATGTGCAATGCCATGTTCTTCACAAAATTTTTCAAAAGATTCATTTTCAAAGTCACCACCGTGATCACTTCTCAATGTTTTCATTTTCAAATCTTTTTCATTTTGAATACGTTTAGCAAAAGATTTAAAGGCTTTGAAAGCTTCACTTTTCAAAGTTAAGAAGAAGGTCCAAGTGAATCTAATGTAATCATCAACAATTACAAGAGCATAGTAATTTCCACCAAAACTTTTAATTCTAGATGGACCAAACAAGTCCATATGCATAAGTTCTAAAGGTTTTGATGTTGAAATTATGCTTTTGGATGAAAATGAAGATTTTGTTTGTTTACCTTTTTGACATGTAGTGAATAATTTGTCTTTCTCAAATTTCAGTTTAGGTAAACCAATCACAAGATCCTTAGAAATTAACTTATTTAAATGTTGCATATGAATATGTGCAACTCTTTTATGCCATAGCCAAGGATTTTCTTCTTTAGCAACTAAGCATGTTATACTATGATTAGATGCACTCTCAATATCAATCAAATATATATTTTATGCCTAACACCTTGCAAAGCAATAATAGCAGAATCTTTAAAGTAAACAGTACACTTATCACTTTCAAAGATTACCTTTAGACCTTTGTCACACAACTGACTTATGCTTAAGAGGTTATGCTTGAGGCCTTCAACATACAGGACATCTCTTATGATCAATGTGTTTCCCCCTCCAATGTCTCCGGTACCCATGATTCTACCCTTGTTATTGTCCCCATAAGTCATAAATCCTTGTTTTTTCTTCTCAAGGTGGATGATCCTTTTCTTGTCACCGGTCATGTGTCTTGAGCAACCACTGTCAAGATACCACAATGACTTCTTTGACTTAGTAGGTTCCTGCAAAATAAATTAGCAAGAGTTTTAGGTCCCCAATCTAATTATGGGTCCTTGGGGTTAGTTCATGCAAGTGTAAATCATTTCACAATTTTAATCCATGCATATTTACCATTTGGAATACCAAAATGTTTAATGTTGCATTTGTTTGACGTATGTCCATGTTTCATAAAGTAAAAACAACAAACATCATTTACTTTATTTTTAACAAAAGTCCCTTTTTCAACCCAAACTCTATGAGTTCTTCTAGTTTTAGACTTTTTGTTTTGATGCAAGTTCTTATTTCTAATATTGCCTCTTTTAAAGTTTGTTTTAACATTCGAGGTTGTCTTGGTTGTCATTGCAAGTAGGTTTTCAAGTATGTCAATATCAAAGATATGACTCTTACAAGAGAAGCATTCAACAGGTTCAACAGTAGTGTTTGCATCAGATAATTTTGTTTCTAAAGTACTAACTTTATTTCTTAAGACAACTTCATCATCAAGCAATTTATCATATTTCCATTTCAATTCATTGTGCTCTTTCTTTAGCTTTTTATGTGCAGCATCAAGTTTTTCAGATTCATTCATTAGTTCAAAGAAAGCTTTTTGTAAGTCTAATTCACTAGATTCAAAGCTAGAATCACTTACTTGGCTTCCAGTATCTTCTATGTCAGCCATTAGACAAATATTAGCTTCTTCATCTGAATCACTTGAGCTTGTTGAACTGGAAGCGTTGTCTTCCCAAGCTATGTAAGCTTTCTTTTTCTTTTGAAATTTTCTTTCCTTCTTTTCCTCATTCTTCCTGTTCTTTGGGCATTCAAATTTCATGTGTCCTCTTTCTCCACAACCAAAGCATTTTACACTTGAAGGTGATTCTTGATTTTCTTTCCTTTCTTTGCGGAATTTGTCTTTTCCTTTTGCCTTCATAAACTTGGCAAACTTCTTTATCATAAGGCTCATGTTCTCCTCATCATCAGAATCATCATCTTCAATCCTTTTAGAGCTCTTTCCTTTAGAGATCTCGGACTTGAAAGCTAGTGTCTTTCTCTTGCCTTGATCCTCTTCAGCAGTTAGTCTCATCAACTCTAGCTCATGCTCATGAAGCTTTCCAAATAGAATTGGCATCGACATCTGAGTGAGGTTTTGAACTCCGAGATGGCAGTCTCCTTTGGTTGCCAAGACCTGTCTAATGATTTTAAAATTTTCACATTTAATTCATCATTATCAAAAGTCTTACCCAACCCAGTCAAGTGGTTCACTATGTGAGTGAAGCGCTTTTGGACATCAGAAATTGTTTCTCCAGGTTGCATTTCCTAAATGAGAGTCTTCTTCCTTGCACGTTTCACGTCCTCTGTTCCTTCATGTGTGACTCTGAGGACTTCCCACATTTCCTGTGTTGTCTTACACACTGAAATTCTATAGAATTCATCAAGTACAACAGCAGATGAAATAATATTGCGAGCTTTAATATCAAACTGAGCTCGTCTATTTTCTTCAGCAGTCCAATTAAAGTATGGTTTTTCTACCTCTACACCATCAACTGTGCTCTTAGGAATATAAGGACCATTTTGTACAGCTTCCCAGATGCCTCTGTCAACAGACCCCATAAAAATTTCCATTATGACTTTCCAGAACGCATAGTTATCACCACTAAAAAGTGGTGGTCTGTTAATAGAAGCACCCTCGGCATATACAAGGTTTTGGTTGTGACCGGCCATTTTCGCAAATTTTGAAAGATTATCAAACAAGCTCTGATACCAATTTTTGGTACCAGGAATGGTATGGTTTGAAGATTAAAGCGCAGCGGAATAAAACTTAGAGTAAGCGGAAAACGTGTTCGGTCACTATTTAAATTAAAATGGTCCGTTTTAGAAAATTAATTTTCTTTCAGAAAATTTATCGAACAGTTGATATGCGTTAAAACGTAATGAGTGTAGGGATAAGAAAAATCACACAAGTATTTTTATACTGGTTCGATTCAACAGAATCTACGTCCAGTCGTTAATCACTATAAGAAGTGATCAACAGTTCCACTAAAAAGATGTTTCACAAATTACAATAATAGTAAATAAATTCGAAGAGAACCGCTCCGACAATCGACCAACGATTCGCGAGCTTCTCCTATTCACGAGACCAGGCAGAGCACCTTGCTAACTCGAAGAGAGCTTGCTCCGACTATCGACACACGAAACGCGAGCCTCTCCTGTTCACGAGACCAAGCAAGGGAACTTTGAACTATAGCTTCTGAGAACTTCCTCTGACAAATAGTATTCTGCTAAGCTTCTGTTCAAAAACGTTACTTCTGAAAATTTCAGAAGTCCAGTATATAGCCAACTACCCTGAATATCAAAGGTCAAGTTCCAACTGCCACTAATAATCGATTATTTTAAGTGATAATCGATTATTCATGTCCGTTACAGGTTTTTCAAAATGTGATAATCGATTATTTGGAAGTGATAATCGATTATTCCTGAAAGACTCATGATAATCGATTATTGCTTCTCATAATCGATTATTTCAGTAAAAATACAGTTTTTTTACAAAATTTAAAGACTTTCCTATTACACTTATATTCTACAAAAGTGCTCTTAAACATTTCTTCAGGTGAAACTTCTTGTAGCATCATCAAAACTAATTTCTTCAAGATTTACCAATGCTCCTCAGTGGTAACAGTTGTTGATTGCGAGACTGATAATGGAGACTCCGATGAACTTAAGACGCTCGTAAGATACACCTTTACTGAAGATGAACTTGAGAGATTCTTCTAGAAGCTTCCGGTATTTGAATCTGTGGCATAAGATTCTTTTTCTACCTCAGCCACTTATGCCACAGATTCAAAAACCTGAATCTTCAAGAAGAAGATCTCAAGATCATTTTCACCGAAGGTGTTTCTTAGGAGCGTCTTGAGTTCACGGGGTCCTTTTTATCAGTCTCGCAATCAACCACTTAAAATCAAAATCTATTTAGAAAGTTTGACGTCTAATGTTGAGTACCCTCGATGCAATGACCTGGAGTTATTCATTATAGACATCGAGTTAGCAGTGTACTGAAATTTGGATGTTTTAAGTGTACTGAAATTTGGATTTTTAACCAGGGATCAGTTAAGCTTACGTCGAATTTGTATGATATTCGACGTTTTAGTGTTCTAGTATGATGTTGAATACTAAGGATATTCGACGTTTTATTTTTAAGGAGAAATAAAATATTATTTTAAAATATAATATCAAGTTGTGTAAATTTATCTTGTAATAATTACATGGAAATAAATTATAAAAGGATTTGTTGGTGAAATTTAAAGAGAATAAAAATTTATTTCTTTAATATTATTTTAATTTCATATTAAACTTAATTATAATAATAATTTATGAGAACATCTACAGAAGACAGATAGCTAACAAGACTCCAATCACACTTCTCAGGCTACTAGATCCCTATTCTTATTCATGTGAATCCATAGAGTCTTCTTCATTGCAGTGATGTATAATGCGATCAATTTTTACCTCAAGCAGATTAAGCTTGTCAACAATGTTCTGAAGATGATTCGTGGCAAGATCTATGTAGTTGTTGTCAGAATATGCGATCTTTCTTTGCTCACTTGTGACAGAGGTGCTTCCATAAAGATATAACAGATTTTCTTCTCCTTTAAAGCATCATCCACTTAAAGTCCTTGTTAATCCAAATGAGATCAAAGTATTTATGTTAATCCCATTTCTGTAGTTGCATGGAAACCTCCTTTCACCATCAGTGTTCACACCTTGATTTTCAAGAATTCTGCTGACTAATGCTCCATAGGGTAGATGAAAAGACTTTTCAATAGCACTTTCAGTCATATGTTCTTTTATCACATCCACCCAATTCATTGGAATATCATTCTTAAGAGCATACAACAAGTAGATATCTTCAGCTGTCATATTTGGTTTAGGGATTCTTGCAGGTAGAATCACAAAGGCAAGTATATGAGCCATTATTCTTTCTTCCATCCTTATTCCTTCATGAGCGAGGTCTTTTTGATGGGTTGTCGCACCCCATGCAAATTTAATGTGCATAAAAGAAATGCAGTATAGACTAGGAAGTGAATCCTAGGTTGTCTCTCAAGGACCAAATGTGGTTCGAGAATTAGGTCAGACACGAAGTGGGGGGGGGTTTGTGAAAGGTTTTGTGACTGTGGATCAACAAAATTAAAATACGGATGCAAACAAAACTGCAAACACAGATGTAAACAAAAATGGAAATAGAAATGTAAAAATGGAATGTGAAAACAGATTCAAATATAGAATAAAAACGGTCGGTCATTAGCACAATTACTATGATTCCAATCATAGATTAATGACAAGTCCACACTACTCTAATCCAAATCCAACACGAATCACCCAACTAAGCGAAGGGTAACTCGGTTTTCAGAATTGCAAACTAAGCGAATTCAATGCACAAATTTAATCAGTCATGCACCATATAGTCTAATCAACTAAGTGAAGATTAAACACCGATTAGGCAACTAAGCGTGTACCTAATCGCAAGCACACAACAGATTAAATATTGAGCTCAATCAAAGCAGCAGCATGGCAATAAAAATGCAGATGTCTCATGAATAAACTACTCTAACCTCTGATCCAGCAAAACTAACCGACTAAGCGAAGGTTAATCATGCTATCATAATCACGAACTAAGCGAACGCAATACACCTATTCCATCCTTTGTGTTCTATACATATCGATCAACTAAGCGAAGATGCAATCACCAATTTGGGAAACTAAGCGTATACCCATTGCAAGAACACAGTTAGATTTCTTAGAATGTCAGGCAGAGCAGAATAAACATAAAGACAGTCCTGGAATCTCAAGGAAACAATGTAATTATGTTAACAACCAACCAACTAACCTAAGCGAACATCATAGATAAAGTAACACAATTGAACAGAATGGACAACATTGAATTAAAGGTGGAAAAACATGAAAACCGAACGATTCTTCAAAAGGCCGAACGGTCCTATTCACAAGGTCGAACGGTTCTAGCACGAGTGTGCCATATACCAAGAAGTTCTGTTCATATGATCGAACGGTCCTAATGAAGAGACTGAACGGTATTTAAATGCAAACGAAAAATTAATTTTAGCCGAACGGTCTAAATGCAGTGACTGTTCGGTATCAACATAGCAGTAGCGAGATGCAGAAACCTAAAACACAAAATGCACGCAGAATTGTTGGCAAAAACGAAATGCTGGAACAGTAAACGTGCAGAATGCATAAAACGTAAATGCAGCTAAATGTAAATGCACCAATGAACTTAAACACGGAATGAACAGTAACTCGCAGAACAGTAAAACGCACCAGCAAAAATAGCAGCAGATGAACAGTAAAAACGCAGCAATGAAGAAGATAGTGAACAGTGAAATGCAGAAATTGTAAATGAACCAGAAACTTGTGTGCAACAACAAATTCAACCATGGAATTGTAAAGAAATGAGTTCAATACATTAAAAGAGAAGAAAGCAAAACCTACAAACCTCCCCAAAGGGGAGGAAGAAGAAGGAGCTCCCAAGAAAGAAAAGGCAAGTGGCGGCTGGGGCTCTCTCCCGAAATCTGCTTTTAGGGTTTTTATATAACCCCCAAAATACCAAAATGCCCTTCTAATGGGCCTAACCTGAAAGTAGACCAACAATTGGGTCCAAAGTTCTAAACTATGACCCAATGGCCTTCTAAAATAGAATTAGACTACACTATTAATGTGGCCACCCTATTGAAGTCGAAGAATGTGCTTCCAACACTGCCGTTGCGTTCCTCTGGCCAACCGTTCGGTCAATACTAGCTTGCCGTTCGGTGAAACACTACTCTGGAGATTAGTTCACTGGTGCGCAGTGCAGTCTTCATCAGACCGTTCGGTCATGCATCCTTAGGCAACAGTTTCTTGCCGTTCGGTTTGAATTTCTCGGCCATTTGGTGCAAGCTCACAGACCAATCGGTATGGACTTAGGCAAGTCGTTCGGTCTAGCACACTTTGTCAGACCGTTCTGTCAAGACTCACATGCAGCTTCCAAGATCGTTCGGCCAAGTCCTTAGAAGACTGTTCTCTCACGCATTTGTTCCAAAGTCGTTCGGTCTGTAGTGCTCTACAGGATCAGAAACTGGTGATCGGTGCAGATTCCCTAAAGACCGTCCGACACATAACTAATCAGACCGTTCGGTCAAGCCTTCCGCAGACCGTTCAGTCAAGACTAGCCATCTTCAATGGACTCTTTCTCAACCTTTCAATTGTGATTGTCCTGCACAAAATGATTGAAATAATTAAGCCCAAATAATTCAAATTAATCCAAATAAGAATTAGTCTTGAAATTCAGCCTAAATAGTGAGAATGAGATAAAAATGGAGAATTAAACACATTTCACTAATACAATATGGTGCGAAAAGCTAAGTGAATATTAGAAAATAATGACTCATCACTTTTTCAAGCAACTTCGATAACCTTGTATTGTCATCAAAATATCGTAGACATCTCTCATCTTCAACAACGAATTTGTCGAGTTAAGTAGATGAGATGATACACCCTCAGATTTTAAACCAACAACATGCAACTATGTATCGTTGTCAATCACAATGTCAACCCCCTTTACTCTAGAGTGAATATCATCGTTTACCAGTTTCAGGTTGTGGTAGAACATTTTCACAAGATCAAGATACCAGTATCCTTTCAGTTGAACAAAGGACGATAGTTCCTGAGACTTCAACCAACCAGGAAAGATAAACCCTTCACTTTCAAATAAGCTGAGATCAAGATACTTCGGAGTGACAAAATTTTTTATTCTTCCATGGATGAACCTTTCTCTAACTCCATCGTCACTGATCCATCCTGTAGGACTAGTACTTCTCTCAGCCGATGTGGAGATTTTGGTGAGATTAGAAAAGGATGCAACCATTTAGCAAAGATAAGCAGCCTAGGGTTTTGCTTTCAGCAAGTGTGATTTTGAGTCATTGCTAGTTATCATCACATATTTAAAGGGCGGGAACAAACCAAGCAAAGACTCATTTTAAAAATTCAAATTCAAAAGATCGTTTAACATTTTTTTAAAATTTTGTTTTTAAATTAAAATTATTAAAACTAAAATTAAAAATAAATATAATAATATTAATAAATATAATAATAATAATGTAAAATATTATTTAATATAGTGTAACGTATTAAATAATATTAAAAATAAATTAATTATTTGTTAATTTTAGATTGAAAGAAAAATTTTAAAAATAGGTTAAAAGTTAATATATTAAACGGTTTTTGAAAACCGTTTAACCTTTCAAAGAAAATCGTTTAAGCTCTCAGCAATTTTTCAAAATGGTTAAAGTCTTAAATGTATTTCCCAGAAATCAAATTTTAATCTTTAATAAATCCATGCTATCCATGTAAATATGAACTATAGTGTGTTATCTACGTAAATTTAAAATAATACTATGTTATATAAGAAAGTAAATCAAAACATTTAATATTACGCAGATAGCATACTCTGCTTTATATTTACGTAGGTACACTAGTGGAAAAACATTTAATGTCACCCCAATGACGTCGGTTAGCGAGTAGCCCGACGTATATGAGTGCACGTTGGCATTAGCGTAAATAAGTTGGTACCTAGACATCGGTTTCAAGGGGACGTGACGTCTATAATATAATACACGTCCGCTCTTTCCTAAACCGACGTCTAATGTAATGAGGTAGGCGAGAAGACAGACTTTTCCTACGCCATTGACGTCGCTTTTGATGGGGGCCTGACGTGTACTAGAGTGCAATTAATGCTTGTCACCTGATTCACAGGCGTTTAGATGTCGAGTTCTCAACCACCGATGTCTATAGCTTGTCCGGAAGGTGGGAAGACAGAAATTTCTGCAAAAAATAGACGTCGCGGTCCCCGAAAAGTGACAGGAAATGAAACGTCAATCAGTTCAGCGCCCTAGACGTCGAGCCCCATAGAGACCGACGTCTAATGGCTATCAAAAAGTCACTTTAAATGTTATCTTGGACGTCGAATTAGTTAGATAATCGACGTCTAGGTGACTATAGACGTCGGGTCCTGGTGGAACCGATGCCCTTTTCATTTTAAATAAACCGCAGACCCTTCGCGGCATTGCAGTTTCTGATATCATTGCGTGTTCCTCCTCTCCTTTTTCTCTCTTGCGGCTCCTCTCCTTTTTCTCTCTTGCATCATTGCATTATTATTTCTAATAACATCATCGTCTTCCTCCTCTCCTTTTTCTCTCTTGCGGCATTGCATCCCAGGTGCATGTTTTTATGGTTACCGTTTAAACTTTGTTCAGTCTTTCATCGATTATCTTCTGGTTCTGGTTCAACTCATAAAATTTGTTTTCTTGTTTTGTGTTTTAGTGCAGTTTTGTTCCTCTCTTGGGGTAACGCAGTACCACATTCTTCCTTTGCTAGCTCCCTCCCAGAAAAACTGGCGTCTTTTGGATTTCTCGTGGCGTTTCGACCCAAAAACGACCCTGGGTCGTCGTTGCCTAGTTATCGTTTCACCTTAATTTTTCCCTCTTGCGGTTGAAAATGCAACTAAGCAAAGACCCAGGTTCGGTTTTGAGTTCAAATGACATGAGAAATTCAAAAGACGCAAGCTTTTTTTTGGGGGAAACTAGCAAAGAAAGAGTGTGCTACTGGACTATCCAAAGACAGGAACAAAACTGCACTAAAACACAACCACTACATTAGACGTAGGTTAATGCTTACACCGACGTCTATAGTGATTTTATACGGCGGTTAGTGACATGTTCGATGTCTTTATGTGCTCTTAGACATCGGGTATTGCGCTCTCCAACGTCTATATATTGCCTTTAGCCGTCGGTTTACACGCCTGCACCGACGTTTAGTGACGTCGGACATTGCACCAACTGACGTCTGTATAGACGTATGTTATGTGGATGTCCGACGTCCCATTGACGTCACCGGCTATGACGTCGGGTGTAAATGAGACGTTAAAAGCTCAAAATAACCGACGTTAAACAGCGTTTTTCCACTAGTGGTAGCACACTTTTCTTTTTAAGGTGAGAATTCGGTTTGCGGGAAACCAAATTCTAAGTTATATTTTCTTTTTATTTTTCTAATCTTAGGTTACAATTCAATTTCTAATAAACGGAATTCTAAGTTATATCTTTTTTATATCTTAGATTGTTTAGTTTATTTTGATGACATTTAATAAATTTTATTATTTTTATAATAATTATTAAATTAATAATAAAAATAATAATCCTAAAAGTAATAATAAAATAATAATAATAATAAATAACTAATATATAATGTTATCTAATATATTATAAAATATTAATTTAATAATTATTATAAAAATAATAAAAATTATTAAATTTCATCAAAATAAGCTAAACAATCTAAGATATAACTCAGAATTCAGTTTCTCAGAAATTGAATTGTAACCTAAGATTAGAAAAAAAAAAGAATTTTATAAAATCGAGAAAAATCCGAAAAAAAAATCGAGAATTGAGTTATAGTTATACATCACAATACTTAAAATAATAATAAATATCATTATATTATGTGAAAACATCTAAATTAACTTTTTTCATATAATAAATATATTTTTTTATTAGATTAAACAACATTCTCTCACCTTATATTTCTTCCTCTCCTTTTAAAAGCTTTATGATTAAGATGGGTATGATAAAACATAAATCAAGTCTTCAATGTATCTTTCTAGGTATGTGTTAATTTTAGGATAAAGATAAGTATGATTATACTAAAAAATGTTTATTCATTACAATAAAATAGTACTTTAAATTTAAACAAAAATTAAGTTGAGTGATAAACTGAAGGTGAGGATACATTATTGTGGACAAAAACTAAGATATGTCAGTTTAGAAAATAAGATTGAGACAAACCACTAAGATGCATCAAACCAAGCCAAAGATCGAGAAGAGACAACGTGTATCAAGAATAGTCGGGGTCTATCGAAGTCCAAAACTCGTCGTGAATTACATGTCAAGACAAATCGATATGGGGAAAATTAAGACATAATGGGTTGGGTTGAAGATTAAGCAAGTTAAGTTTGACTAACAGTCGAGACTAGTTGACCCTAAAATGAATGTTGGAATGTTTGTTTCACACTAAAGGTCGAGACAGACTAACATATGTAGCCACTTTGGAAGTCATAATATGGATTTTCATTTTTGAGAGATGAATCTCTTGGTCATTTGTTTAGAACTCTAATTCTTATAAAGATTATTAATATATTATTCATAGTTATAATAAGTTATTAATATAAACGATTGATATTAAAAAAATACTATGATTAACATTATTAGAAAAACAAATTTGAACTCTCTCTTGCATTATTTCTATGCTTTATAATATTTAAAAAAAATGTGTGATCAATATCCAGCCACGTTGTCACTAATGTCACTAGGTCATAATCATTTAAATACATTTCTTAATTTATAACGCTTTGAATCGATTATTTATTATTTAGAATCGATTATATTAACTTAGTAAAATTGAAAGTGGAATAATATAAATATAGAGGGGCACGTCATAGTTTTTAACTTCGATCCCTCCAAATCTCACCTCGGTAATTGAAAAGTACACAATTTCTGGGGGGGCGGGATGTCAATTTGTTATTAATCAAATGACATGTATTACTTTACAAAATGTTTTTATTTATATTACAGAAATGGTTAACATATCTTATAGAAAGGGAAATGCTTATATAAAAAAGTTGTCGAACTTCATCATTCTACATTTTAAATGAATCGTTTTTTAAATTGTCTTGGGTTTGTCCTCTACCATTAGATGCAGAGCTATTTCATTTCCTATGTAGTTCACGTCGCATATTGAGTCCATGTAGAAACCAAAGGTCTTGCACTTTTTATTCTTTTTTTATCTTTCTTTCAATCAAACGTCGAAGCCTGTTGGGGTATAGACGTTAAGGGCATCGACGTGAGGGGCATTGGAGTGGTTGGGAGCATTAATTGTGTTAGAGATTGGGGTCTGAACCGTCTAAATCCTGTTCCATTTAGTCATCTGGACTTTGATCTTCTTCGGTCACTCAAATATTTTTTCTTTTTTCTTTTAAACACTAACTTTTACGCCCTAGTCCACTTGGGTTTTGCGACGTAGTTTTCGTCAATTATGAGTATCCAAAGAGATTTTTTACAATTATTATCAGTATTCAAAGAGATTTTTAACTTTTTCACTGAATGATGTTTGAACGTCGATCCATCTTTTATTATTTTTTTTCTTTTAAACTCTCACTTTAACGTCCTAGTCCCATGGTTCTTTGACGTAGTTTTCATCAATTATCAGTATCGAAAGAGATTTTCAACAATTATTATCAGTATCCAAAGTAATTTTGAAATTTTCCACTAAAAGATGTTTGAACGTCGATCAATTTTTATTATTCTTTGTTTTTTCTTATAAACTCTCACTTTAATGTTGTAGACTCAAGATATGAGACGTATATTTTGTCAGAAGCAATTATTATCAGTATCCAAAGAGATTTTTAACATTTTTTCCTTTAATATTGAATGATGTTTGAACGTCATATCGGATGGGAATTGACGTTCATTCAAGTTACTGACCATAATTACACAATTTAATGTCCGTCATCGATTCATATATAAATATAGATTGCATTTCACTAAATGCCTTGCTTCCTGTTTCCGTATTGAACATATTGGGATTCATGTTTTTTATCTCCTTTTCATTGTCTTCCTGTTAGATTTCGTGACATTTAGATGTCGAAACATGTCAGTTCTTCAAATTGCAATTTGTTGACTTGAATTTGAAAGTGTCGCATTCAAGCCTCAGTTCATTTGAAGGGGGCCTTTGAAATTCAAGTCAACAGAATGCTTTTTATAGTAAAGTAATGGTTTAGTTATCTTAGTGAAAGGGAAGTGCTTAGGAAATGTATGATTCTTTTTTTTAAATTGTCTTGGATTTGTTTTCTAGCGTTAGATTTCAGAGCTATCTGATTTCTTATGGGGGAAACAACTTCATGAAAATTTAAATTTTAACATTTGACGTCGAATATTCAGATAATTGATGCAAAAGATACCATTTTGCAAAACCAACTATTCTCGAAATAGAATCCCTTCACTTCTGAATAATTCCAGATGCAAGAATTTGTGAGAGACCACGTCCAATATTGATGCCACTAACGTGGATCGAATGAATTTAATATTTAATAATAAATAATTACAATAAATGATTAAGCTTTAAAAAATACTATGATTAACCTTATAAGAAAAACAAATTTGACCTTCTCGTGCATTATTTCTTTGTTTTTTAGTATTTTAACAAACATGTGATGAATATCAAGCAACATTGTAATTAATATCACCTTAAATAATCATTAAAAGCACATTTGCATATTTGAATTTAGAACGCTTTGAATCGATTCTTTATTACATAAAATCGATTATATTAACGAAGCAAAATTAAGAGTGGAATTATATGTATATAGATGGGGCACATCAAACTTTTTAACTTCGATCCATCCTAATCTTACCTCGATAATTGAAAGGTAGACAATTTCTGGCCAGCGGGATTTTCAAACGAGAATTATTACTTTTTCTTTGATTGATGTTTGAACGTCGAATTCCGCTAGGCATCGACGTTGAAAAAGATGATGGCAGAGGCAATCATTACACGATGTATGTCATCGGTTGATCTATAAATAGAGCTTGCATTTTTCGTAATTTCTTGCCTCCCTATTGAACATATTAGGAATAATAATAATATTTCCTTTGCATCTTCTTTTCCTCAGATTTCGAAGCATTTAATGCTGAAACAATTTGAAATTGATAAGTGTTAACATCTTTGGTTTTTCCCCATGCTCATGATTAATAGCTCGCTCGAATCTATAACAAATTAATTTCTAATTAATTGTGATTTTTATACAGAAGACCAAGCATACGTCGCATTCTACCGTTGTTCGACGTTTTCTTCTTTCCTTATTCATTAATAAAATCTCCCATAACCTCCCGTTATCATTATATTTTAAGATAAGATTTACATTTTTTTTATATTATTAATTTATTGAATTTTATCTTCTAATATTTACATATTATTAAATATAAGAAGAGATGTCGGTGAAATTTAAAGAGAGAAAAACTTTATTACTTCTAAATATTACTTTATTTTCATATGGAAAATAATAATAATAATAATTGTGAGAATTTAGTTGTAGTTATACATCAGAATAATTAAAATCATATAAAAAAGTTAACATATTGTACACAGTAAATAAGTTTTTTTATTAGATTCAACAACAACATTTCCAACCTTATATTTCTTTCCTCTCTCCTTTTAAAACTTTTATGATTAAGATAGATATGATAAAACATAAATCAAGTCTTCAATGTCTCTTTCTATAGCTAGGTGTGTGTTAATTTTAGGATAAAGATATGTATGATTGTATAAAAGATTTTAATTGAATTTTATGATAAGGATAGGTATCATAAGATTGATACAAGTTAACAATTAAGATGCATCAAACAAAGCTAAAGATCGAGAAGAGACATATCATATCGAGAATAGTCAGTTTGTATTGAAGTACAACGTTTGTCATCGTTTAACATGAATTTGGTTAGGGAAGCTATGTAGGGTAGGTATTCAAATTGTACAACTTCAAATGAAATCAAAATTTGTTTAACTTATTTCTTCGGTTACTTCCTTTATGTTTCATTTTTGTATCGATCAAACGCCGAAGCCTCTGGGGAATAGACGTTATGGGCATCAACGTGAAGGGCATTGGACTAGTGGCGACGATTTGACCAGAGCACCAATTACGAAGAATTCCCTGAGGATGCAACGTTTTAATCTTTATCAAGAGCTCATTTTAGAATATTTTTTCTTTTTTATTTTAAACTCTCACTTTAAAGTCAAAGACTCATAGATCTTCGACATATTTTTCGTTTTGAGGCATTTATTATCAGTATCCAAAGAGATTTTTTACTTTTTCACTGAATGATGTTTGAACTTCGAAGTCTACAGGAATTTGATGTTCATTCAAGTGAGCATCTAATGTTCCTCATCGTTGGTTCATATATAAATATAGCCTGCATTTCACATAATTCCTTACTTCCTATTTCCGTATTGAACATATTAGGATTCATGTTTTTTCACTCTTGAGCGCTTTTCTTTCCTTAGATTTCGAAACATCTTTGTTCTGCAAATTCCAATTTGCTGACTTGAATTTGAAAGTGCTGCATTTAGGCCTCAGTTCATATGAAGGACGCCTTTGAAATTCAAGTGAACAAAATCTTTTTTTATAGTACAGTAATGGATTAGTCATCTTACTGAAAGGGAAGTGGTTAGGAAAAAGAAATATGGTTCACAATATGTTTAATGTTGAAACAATTTTGAGAACTGAAATATATTTATAAAAATGTTTCATTTCATCATTTTTCAATGTATGATTCTTCTTTTAAATTGTCTTCGATTTGTTTTCTACCGTTAGATTTCATAGCTATCTGATTTCTTATGGGGGAAAGAACTTAAAGACAATTTAAATTTTGAATCTATTCACATAGTTGACGTCGAATATTGACATCATTGGATGAAAAGAAACCATTTTGAAAGACCATCCATTCTTGAAAAAGAAACCATTCACTTCTGAATAAGTTCAATTAATAGATTTATTTTCAATATAAACAACCGCGCCATTCTTCGATTTTTTTTATTTTAAAATACAAATATTACGTTGATTCTATATATTTGAAACGATTTCATCCACGTCAAATATTGGTACCACTTGACGTTGATTGATCCACCCTTATATATACTGAATTTGAAAATCTTATGCACACTGAGTTGTTTTTAAACCCTGATTCATTGTTCTGGAAGTACAAATATACTAAACCCTTGATTTGACGAAAATTATCTGGTGTCCAAATTCAAATGGCGTCTTCATCACATCCTTCAAGAGACAGAGGAAAGGTTGTTGAGGCTGCAAGAAACGATGATCTCTCCCGGTGGATCAGTGATGGGCAGAGTCGTAAAAAGTTTTTGAGGTGGACGAGGTTTAAACATATTGTTCCTCACAAATATCTGAACCTCGACTTACTTGAAAAAGAGGGATTTCAGTTCCAGGGATGGATTGAAACTCAAGGTCTCTCTACACTTGTCCAGATGAAGGGTGATTGGTACCCTAACTTAGTAAGGGTCTTCTACAACAATATGAGAAACATATGTGTTGTCCTTCATTCTCGAGTAAAAGGACTAAATGTTCACATTCACAATGATGTTTGGTTTCAAGTTGTAGGATTAAAAGCTGAAGGTTTATTCTCTCACTTACGATACTCAGAAATAAAAAGATGGCTGAAGAAAAACAACTTCAAGATACCTAAAAATTGAATCATACAATCAAGAAACTTCAAGTTATAAAAGCAGTTCGAGGGGTTCTACAGATTTTGAGAAAGCACTTATATTTTTTTTCTGTTAAACTAGAAATCGCGAACCCGTGGTTACGCACACTTCATCGTCCTCCTCCTTGCCTTTTTTGGTGCAGTTTTGTCGTGTATTTTGGTAGTGTATACCTTCTTCCTTTGCTAGTTTCCTCGTAATAAAAGCTTACGTCTTTTGGTCTCTTATGGGATTTAAACCAAAACCGAACCTGGATCCTTGCCTAGTTCTCATGTTACCATGTTGTTTTTCATTGGCGGTTTTCATGACGTCTAGGCTATGACCCAAGTTCGGTTTTGGGTTGAAATGCCATAAGATATCCAAAAGACACAGGCTTTTCGTACGATGAAACTAGGCTACCCAAAAACACGAGAAAAACTACACCAAAACACAACGAAAACTCTGTAGACGTCGAATGCATAGAAGAATTAGACGTTAAGTAGTCGTTTTGAAAGAAAAAGAAAACATAATAAAAAAGGAACTCAATAATAAAATGTCAAAGCCAGTATAAAATGACGTTATATGGGTTGATTTAAATGATGTATGGGAAATTGCAAGAGGTTGACGTCAATTTCTTCAAGATACTTAAAAACTGAATCATACAATCAAGAAACTTCCAATTATAAAAGTAGTTTTGTCCCTCCAAGGTTCTATATATTTGAAAAAGCACTTATCTTCTTACTATTTTTCTTTCCCCCAAATTTTTGTAGTTCAAATTCTTCTTCCCATCAAAAATGTGGAATCACCCTTTGGCTTCTGGCTGGCATATAAAGCCATTTTCACATATCGTAGGTTCATTATCTGTTAACTTTCTGCTCTTTGATTCTGAAAGAGTTTATAGAAAAACAAAGAAAAAAGTTAACAGATTGTTACGAGAAATTAAATGAATGGTAACCTCTTCTTTGTTTCTGTTGATCACTACTTCAAGCTTTTCAACATGACAAAGAATCAAACCACAAAGAAATTAGTCATTTTTGTCACCTTGAAAGAGTGGATAGAAAAACAAAGAAAAAGTTAACACAAAATAGGAACGCTAAAGTCACAAGTAAGGATGTTTTATCGGTTGGTTTAAAATAAAAAAATAAGAACCAAACTTTTTACAAAGAAAACGTCAATGCATAGAAGAATTCGACATTTTGTGGTTGGTTTAAAAGAAAAAGAAAAAGGAATTAAATAATAAAACGTTGATGTCAATATATAACTGACGTTTTATAGGTTGATTTAAAAGAAAAATAAAAAAATATCTATTGGCAGTAATATACAACGTCAATCTTTTGTTACGGTTGACGTCATATTAATTATATCAATATTTAGTATTTATTTATTTTGTATTGGACGTCAGCTTTTTCCGTAGCGACGTTATTTGCATCAACGACCATCACGTCGGCCCGTCTTGTTCGACGCTTTATATTGGTCTAAACGTCGGGACATTAAGTGTGCGACGTTCTGTTTGGTATAAAAGAGAAAAGAAAAAAAAAATAAAGAAGTGATTCACTAGCTGTCATATAAAACGTCAAATATTTGTAATGGTTGACGTCAAATGTGGGTAAGAGTAAATACTGCTGGAAGCAAACCTATACTTCGTTATATTTTTATTTTAAATTGAACGTCAGATGTTTCTTAAGTTGACGCTATGTGATTCTGAGGTCATTGTTTTACGTCGATTTGGGCCTTGTTTAACGTTAATAGAATTTAGATCACGTTAGTATGGGCATTGTTTGATGTTAACAAATATTACACGGTGAATTGTTTTAATAATTGACGTAGAGCGATTGAATTTATTTACGGTAATGCCACCGGTCATTTTTAATGTTGTGAATTAGGCAATGAGACGTTGACCGCGTGATGTTATAACCCATTTTTGCACTAGCGTATGTTATGAAATCTAAGAGAAGGATAATAACAAGAAGATAAAAAACATGAATCCTAATATGTTCAATATGGAAACAGGAAGCAAGGCATTAAGTGAAATGCAATCTATATTTATATATGAACCGATGACAGACATTAGATCGTGTAATTATGGTCAATGACTTGAATGAACGTCAATTCCCATCCGATATGACGTTCAAATATCATTCAGTATTAAAGTAAAAAATCTGAAAAATCTCTTTGGATATTGATAAAATCTCTTTTGTTACTGATAATAAATGCTTCTGACGAACACTATGTCGCATATCTTGAGTCTACGACGTTAAAGTGAGAGTTTAAAAGAAAAAAACAAAAAATAATAAAAATGGATCGACGTTCAAACATCTTTCAGTGAAAAACTTCAAAATATCTTTGGATACTGATAATAATTGTAAAAAATCTCTTTGGATACTGATAATTGATTAAAACTACGTCAAAAGAACCATGGGTCTAGGACGTTAAAGTGAGAGTTTAAAAGAAAAAACAAAAAATAATAAAAAAAGGATCGAGGTTCAAACATCATTTAGTGAAAAAGTTAAAAATCTCTTTGGATACTGATAATATACGAAAACTACATCGCACAACAATGGGACTAGGGCGTTAAAATTAGTGTTTAAAAGAAAAAAAAGGAAAAAATAATAAAAATATGAGTGACCTTTGGCTTCTGTTAAAATCACACAATTAATGCTCCCAACCACTCCAATGCCCTTCACGTCGATGCCCTTAACGTTTATGCCCCTAGAGGCTTCGACGTTTGATTGAAAGAAAGATAAAAGAAAAATAAAAAATGCAAGACCTTTGGCTTCTGGTTGACGATGAATGAACCACTTTCAAGTTCAAGTTATCAAATTGGAATAAGAAGAAGAGAAATGCTTACAAATCTTAGGAAAAGAAAAAGTAAAGAAAATAAAAAACATGAATCCTTATTGTTCAATTTGGAAACAGGAGGCAAGGGATTATGTGAAATGCAATCTATATTTATATATTAACCGATGACGGACATTAGATCGTGGAATTATGGTCAATAACTTGAATGAACGTCAATTCCCATCCGATATGACGTTCAAACATCATTCAGTATTAAAGTAAAAAATCGCAAAAATCTCTTTGGATATTGAAAAAATCTCTTTTGTTACTGATAATAAATGCTTCTGACGAAAACTACGTCGCATATCTTCAGTTTACAACGTTAAAGTGAGAGTTTAAAAGAAAAAAACAAAAAATAATAAAAATGGATCGACGTTCAAACATCTTTGAGTGAAAAAGATCAAAATCTCTTTGGATACTGATAATAATTGTAAAAAATCTCTTTGGATATTGATAATTGACTAAAACTACGTCAAAAGAACCATGGGTCTACGACGTTAAAGTGAGAGTTTAAAAGAAAAAACAATAAATAATAAAAAATGGATCGAGGTTCAAACATCATTTAGTGAAAAAGTTAAAAATCTCTTTGGATACTGATAATATACGAAAACCACATCGCGCAACAATGGGACTAGGGCGTTAAAGTTAGTGTTTAAAAGGAAAAAAAGGAAAAAATAATAAAAATATGAGCGACCTTTGGCTTCTGGTAAAATCACACAATTAATGCTCCCAACCACTCCAATGCCCTTCACGTCGATGCCCTTAACGTCTATGCCCCTAGAGGCTTCGACTTTTGATTGAAAGAAAAATAAAAGAAAAATAAAAAATGCAAGACCTTTGGCTTCTGGTTGACGATGCATGAACCACTTTCAAGTTCAAGTTATCAAATTGGAATATGAAGAAGAGAAATGCTTAAAAATCTTAGGAAAAGAAAAAGTAAAGAAAATAAAAAACATGAATCCTTATATGTTCAATTTGGAAACAGGAGGCAAGGGATTATGTGAAATGCAATCTATATTTATATATGAACCGATGACGGACATTAGATCGTGTAATTATGGTCAATAACTTGAATGAACGTCAATTCCCATCCGATATGACGTTCAAACATCATTCAGTATTAAAGTAAAAAATCTCAAAAATCTCTTTGGATATTGATAAAATCTCTTTTGTTACTGATAATAAATGCTTCTGACGAAAACTACGTCGCATATCTTGAGTCTACGATGTTAAAGTGAGAGTTTAAAAGAAAAAACAAAAAATAATAAAAATGGATCGATGTTCAAACATCTTTGAGTGAAAAAGTTCAAAATCTCTTTGGATACTGATAATAATTGTAAAAAATCTCTTTGGATACTGATAATTGACTAAAACTACGTTAAAAGAACCATGGGTCTAGGACGTTAAAGTGAGAGGTTAAAAGAAAAAACAAAAAATAATAAAAAATGGATCGAGGTTCAAACATCATTTAGTGAAAAAGTTAAAAGTCTCTTTGGATACTGATAATATACGAAAACTACATCGCACAACAATGGGACTAGGGCATTAAAGTTAGTGTTTAAAAGAAAAAAAAGGAAAAAATAATAAAAATATGAGCGACCTTTGGCTTGTGGTAAAATCACACAATTAATGCTCCCAACAACTCTAATGCCCTTCACGTCGATGCCCTTAACGTCTATGCCCCTAGAGGCTTCGACGGTTGATTAAAAGAAAAATAGAAGAAAAATAAAAAATGCAAGACCTTTGGCTTCTGGTTGACGATGAATGAACCACTTTCAAGTTCAAGTTATCAAATTGGAATATGAAGAATATAAATGCTTAAAAATCTTAGGAAAAGAAAAAGTAAAGAAAATAAAAAACATGAATCCTTATATGTTCAATTTGGAAACAGGAGGCAAGGGATTATGTGAAATGCAAGCTGTATTTATATGCAAGCTGTATTTGTAGGTCATGTTTTATCCTAGCTGTGTGGGGCATCGTAGAAGCTTTCTTGTGAGCTTGATAGTCAACTAAAAGGTAAGGGGAGCTAGGCCTTTTTCTGAAATTGATTGTTTAAATTTTTTTATATATAAGTATGTGCTTAGTTCTGGGTGATGTGCTGTTTGAATTAAGTTATGCTTTCTATCAGATTTTACTACATGAACTGAACTGTCAAGTTCTGTGATGCTGGAAATCATGACTGTGTAGCTGTTTGTATGAAGTGAATACTTGAATTTGAGTATGTTGATGTATGTGTCCTGTTGCTTGAATGATTAAATGGAAGGGATGGGAAGTATGCACTATATCGATTAAATTGGTATTGGTTTTAGGCCCTGTTTAGAGGAAGTGAGGGGGTGACTTGTTAGGGGTCTAAGACAGAATGGGACTATTGGGACACCTTAGGCAAGTCATTTATGACTTGTTAGGTATGTTAAACTGGTCTAAAACATGTGCATAGTTGTAGATTTAGAATTGGGTTGCCTAGTTGAACAAATTGGTGTTTTTAGGCATGAATTGAATCTTAATCAACTTAGAATTATAGTAATAATGTTTTGAAACAATTAGATAGGTTTAATCAAGTCTTAATCACGAATCAGGGGTCTTAGAAGTTGGCTAGAAGGTTTACAATTGGTAAAGAGGGAGGGAGATGCTCAAAATTTGCAGAATTGAGTTTTGTAAATTATGCAGAGTCGCATAGCGCACTGGACGCGTTATGCGAATTATTCTGGAAGGCTCCCCTCCATAGGGAAATTTGCCTAGCGCACAAGAGGGGGTGCGCTGCGCGAAATCTACTGATTTCGCCTTACGCGTGCGCTGTGCGACCAGGTCCAGCGATTTTCACTCTTTTCTTCTTCTGTTTGAGGTGTTTGATGTTGTTGGATTGTTAGGGTGCATGTATGTCCATATACTTGAATTGTGTGGCTTGAAATAATATGAATGCAAATTGAAATGATGAAATTGAGTATGAATTGGACATCTCAGGGTGAGATGATTGTAAGTGATTGGAGGGGTGTTGTTGTTCTTCTGTATAACTGTATGGAGCTTTCAACTGGTATGTCTATCCCTACACTCAAAGCATTGTTCATGCTCAAATAGAGAAGAACAATGTGAGTGGTGAGAGTAGAGGGAGGTCCTCGTCTATAGTCTTAGAGTTTAGACATACACAGATGGGGGGATTTACCTTGCATAGTGTTGGGAGGGCCAGCTGAACTATGCAAGTGCAAAGACGACCAATAGTTCGACAGTTATACCAATCCGGATGAGTCGTGTTGAGTGTTTGAGTCATGGTTTGAAGGGTATGCTTTAATTTTTCTTTTCATATGTGACTAAGCATGATGACATTAATTTTGATGAATGTATATTGCTTGTTTACCTAGCTCACACTTGCTTTCTTTTTGTGTGTTGCTTGTATACGTTTTCTTTGCGATGATCATCCACTTAGATAGGAGCAGATGTTGTTGAGGAAGTCCCCTTGGAGCAAGAGTTAGAGGATGATGACGTTACAACTTAGTTTCTTAGGAATTTCATATTTCAATTTCAGTCATTTTGAAATACTCTAGTACTCTGAATATGCTGTTTTGAAGTACTTCTTTGTCTTTAAGGTTTAAATTCTGATTATCTCTAGGATAACTGTAAACTTGAGACTTAATTGCGTGTTTATTTCTAACTGTTCTCTTTATTGGAATGATGATGTCTTTATTATACAATTTTGTTATATATTTGGGGATGTCAAAATAACTATAACTCAATTCTCATAAACCTCTGTTTTTAGGTTTACTAAAATTTGAATTTTTAAAATGACTCTTTGCTTGGTTTGTTCGTGCCCTTTAAATATATGATAACTAGCAATGACTCAAAATCACAATTGGTGAAAGCAAAACCCTAGACTGCTTATCTTTGCTAAATGGCTGCATCCTCTTCTAAGCTCACCAAATTCTCCACATCAGCTGAGATAAGTACTAGTCCTACAGGATGGATCAGTGACGATGGAGTTAAAGAAAGGTTCATCCATGGAAGAATTAAAATTGTTGTCACTCCGAAGTATCTTGATCTGAGCTTATTTGAAAGATAAGGGTTTATGTTTCCTGTTTGGTTGAAGTCTCAGGAACTATAGTCCTTGGTTCAACTGAAAGGATACTGGTATCCTGATCTTGTGAAAGTGTTCTACCACAACCTGAAATTGGTAAACGGTGATATTCACTCTAGGGTAAAGGGGGTTGACATTGTGATTGACAACGATACATGGCTGCATGTTGTCGGTTTAAAAGTTGAGGGTGTATCATCTCATCTACTTAACTCGGAAACAAATTTGTTGTTGAAGAAGAGAAATGTCTACAAAGGGTGGCTAAGATATTCTGATAACAATTCAACATTATCTGAGTTGCTTGAAAAAGACTTCGCTCATGAAGGACTAAGGATGGAAGAAAGAATAATGGCTCAATGATTTGCCTTTGTGATTCTACCTGGAAGAATGCTTGAACCAAATATGACAGCTCAAGATATCTACTTGCTGTATGCTTTTAAGAATGATATTCCAATCGATTGGGGTGATGTGCTAAAAGAAAATATGACTAAAAGTGCTCTGAACAAGTCTCATCATTTATCCTATGCAGTATTAGTCAGCAGAATTCTTGAAAATCAAGGTGTGAACACTGATGGTGAAAGGAGGTTTCCATGAAACTGCACAAATGAGATTAACCAAAATACTCTGATCTCATTTGGATTAACAAGGACTTTAAGAGGATGATGCTTTAAAGGAGAAGAAAATCTGTTATATCTTTATGGAAGCACCTCTGTCACAAGTAAGCAAAGAAAGATCGCATATTCTGATAGCAACTGCATAAATCTTGCCACGAATCATCTTTAGAACATTGTTGACAAGCTTAATCTTCTTGAAGTAAAAATTGATCGCATTATACATCAGTGCATTGAAGAAGATATGTCTTCAGACGACTCTGTGGATTCACATGTATCAGAATAGGGATCTAGTAGCCTCAGAAGTGTAATTTGAGGCTTGTTAGCTATCTGTCTTCTATAGATGTTCTCATAAATAATTATTATAATTAATTTTAATATGAAATTAAAATAATATTAAAGAAATAAAGTTTTATTCTCTTTAAATTTCACCAACAAATCTTTTTATATTTAATTTCCATGTAATTATTACAAGATAAATTTACACAAATAATTAAAATAAAAATATAAAAAAAATCTTATCTTAATATTGATGTGTGGGGACTTATGAGCTGGAGTCTAATTTATGAAAAATAAATTGTCGAATATCCTTAATATTCGACGTCATACTAAGGATTCTGGTGATGAAGACTCAATGGAATCTTCTTCATAATAATAGGGACTACTTTTCTAAGTTTTTTTTTTTGTAATCATGGTTATTAAGCCACCTTTAGTATACTGCTAACTTGATTTTAATAATGAATAACTAAATATAATGGAAACTCAATTCTCATAAATTATTATTTTTAATATTAAACTAAAATAATATTTTAAAGAAATAAACTTTTATTCTCCTTAAATTTCACCAACAAATCTTTCTTATATTTTATAATATGTAATTATTAGAAGATAAATTTACACAAATAATTAAAATAAAAACATTAAAAGAATTTTAAATCTTATCATCAAATATAATATAACGGGAGGTTATGGGCGGTTTAAAAGAAACGGGAGAGAACAATAAAACTTCGAATATCCTTAATATTTGATGTAAGCATCTATTATAACTCCAGGTCCTTGCATCGACGGTACTCAACATTCGACGTCAACTATGTAAATAGATTCTAAATTTAATTGGCTTATTGCGAGACTGATAATGGGGACTCCTATGAACTCGAGATACTCGTAAGAAACACCTTCGGTGAAGATGAACGAGTGAGAGCTTCTTCTAGAAGATTCCAGTTTTTGAATCTGTGGCATAAGTGGCTGAGGTAGAGAGAATCTTATGCCACATATTCAAATAACGGAAGCTTTTAGAAGAAGCTCTCACATGTTCATCTTCACCCAAGGTGTTTCTTACGAGCATGTTGAGTTCATCGGAGTCTCCATTATCATTCTCGCAATCAGTAACTACCTCTTTCTTGTATACCCCAACCTCGATCTTGGCCGTCTATCTATCCTCCGTGCCGCCAACATCAGTACCGAGAAGCTGGCACGCATTGTCGTTTGGTCTCCACGTCTTTGTCCGCCACCACTCTCAGCCCCTCATGGATTAGGTCGAGCATTTTGTCGAGACAGTTGCCTTGGAGAATCCTTTCGTTGTGTCGCACGGTGTGGGCTGCAGGGATGGCAAGGATTTTTCTGTTGTACCCCGATTTAGGGGTTTCTTTGGGTGGTGCGATTCTGGGTTTTTTGTTTGCAGGTTGGGAGAAGGAGAAAGCTTCCATGGTTTTGCGAGATTGATGACGAAGGTGTGGCATCCATGGAGTTTGGATGAGAACGAAGTCAACGGCGCTTTGGCAAAGAGGCTTGTAGTGCAGGTTCAACGGCAATATGGGATTGTTCTGTGGAAAATGGGTGTCAACCTGATGCGATGGTGCGGCGACAAGGTGGTTGCTGGTGGTGCGGCGGTTGTTGACGGTGCCCTAGGGTTTGGTTTGGAATTAGGGTTTCAGATTGTTGGAGAAGATGATAATGACGTGTCAAGGTGGTGATGTGGCAGCATGTCATTTCGCAATGTAAATGAGAACGAGGCTTTCAGCACTTAATTTTAGGTTTAATTCCCAACTTTGCCCTGACTTAAACATCAGTTTTCACCCTGTATACTTCATTTTTTTAATTAAAAAATTAAAAAATTATAATTCAGTCAAAACGTCGAATTTCCTCATATCAAAAGAAGTCATGTAACAGTTAGCATATGCATGATCAACTTCAACAATCATACAATCGATTAAAATTGATTAACATAGATTCAATCATGAAATGTAAAGCGACTGGATTTAAACCAAAAATGACTTCCCGCAACCCAAAATTGTCTGCTTTTCTATCTCCTGCGAAGAAGGTGACATTTGGAGGGATCGAAGTTAAAAAGTTTGATGTGCCCTCTATATTCATATAATTCCAATTTCAATTTTGCTACGTTAATATAATCTATTTGAAGTAATAAAAAATTGATTCCAAGTGTTATAAATTAAGAAATGCAAATGAGTTTTTATTGATTATTTATGGTGACATTAATGACAACATGGCTGTATATTAATATATGTTTGCTAAAATACCAAAAAGCAATGAAATAATGCATTAGAGGGATGTTTTTTCTAATAATGTTAATCATAGTATTTTTTAAAGCTTAATCATTTATACTAATTACTTATTATAACTATTAAATTTTTGAAAGTAATTTATTTGATTGTGACCAAATAAAAGGTCTAAGATTTTTTTGAATTTTTATCGTCGTCGACCTTTTAAAAATTGATCACTGGTTTTAAAAGTGCAAATTTTAGTACACTACTAACGATTAAGGAAGAAGTAAAAAGAAAAGATTTCATGTCTGATTTGAAAGAAAATAGAATCATAACAGCGCCAAATTTTGAAATTGGCGGAAGAAAAAAACGTCAAAGCCCCATCGAATTTGAAGTTTTATTAAGCACACCATTAATGCTCCCAACCACTTCAATTCCCTTCACGTCCCAGCCCCGCAACCTTCGATGTTCTATGGGATGGGTTAAAAGAAAAGAGATCCAAAAGTACGGTACTTTCTGATATTGGCAGTTTACTAAGAGAAAACGTCGAATTTACTCATATTTGACGTTCTATTGGCACTATTGTTCTAAGAGAAACCGTCATATAATGTGGGGTTCGACGTTATATATAAATATAACATCAAATTTTTATTGTATGCGACGTGGAATTTATTTCTTGAATTTAAAACTTAACACAGTCTCATTGTTTGTTCGCGCTTCCATTTTTGCTTGAACTTTCTTCTTCGCGGAGGGCTGCGATAAAGAAAGAAGATTATTTTTAAGTTGTTTCTATCTTTGTAATGTCATTTGGTTCACATTTCTATGGTTGACCGATTGCTTTTCGTTTATCTTTAGGTTATTTTTCGTACGTGGTCAGCAAACTTCATCATCTTCTCTAGTGACATCATTTCAAGTATGTTTTTTTTCTTTCAATATCTCTTATCTATGATAGATATTTATTTTTGGTTTTGTACGTCTACGTAAGTTAATTTTATTTTTTTCCGTAGATTCTTTTCTTTTAGAGTACTAGAGTATGGATCGAAGCTGGATTCATGAGCGTCGTATTAGTGAAGAGTATGAGCGAGGGGTTTCTGATTTCATACTATATGTTAAAGAACACGCAAAACCAGTGAAAGGGGCATATTTTTGACCTTGTGTTCATTGTCTCAATCAAGTATATGAAGACTTGGACAACATCCGTGATCATTTGTTCTTCTATGGAATAATGAGAAGTTATACAGTTTGGACTTGGCATGGGGAATATTTTATGCAAAATATTTTCCAGATAGCATGAAATATGCTAAAGAAGATGAATTCTTACAGTTAGTCCAAGGAGGTATGTCGATACGGAGTATGCTGAGAGATTCAAACATTTGATTCGGTTTCACACCTTGAGTATGGATGAAGAATGGCAGTGTAGGAAGTTTTAGAAATGCTTGAGGGCAGACATTAAGTTTATGATCTCTGCACTATGTATCAAGGAATTTCCTATTATGGTAAAAAGAGAAAAAGTACTTGAGAAAATGAAGAGTGAAGTGGAGAAGCAGCAAGAACAGTTTCAGTTAACGAAAGGATCATCAGGGTCTAGAGTATGTCAAGAGGAAAGCAAAAAGCCTTACTCTAAACCTCATTTTCAGGGATCAGGTAGAATTTCTTCACATCAGAAGGTTCAGTAGACTAGTGTTTAGTGTTTCAACTGTGGTGGAGTGCATCGAAGGACTATTTGTTCACAACTGAGAAGTGTAAAGAAGTGTTTCAGTTGTGGTCGGGAGGGGCATATGGTAAGGGATTGTCCTTCAGTTAGGAGCACCACCCAATCAGCACAAGCAGTTCAGTCACAATACAGAAGGGGGATAGTCCTCGAGCTTCAGGTAGGAGGTAGGCCATGTTAGGTGCAACGTCGTTTGGACCAGGTAATATTTTTGTTGTATTTCGATGTCAACTGTTAGCTCATCTTATTGTTGTATGTTTAGGTATCAATATTCTTCTATGTGCTAGAAGTTTATATGTAAGGATAGAATGAGGGAATCGTAGTACGGTAAAGTGATATCTACTACTGCTCTAGTTTGGGCCAGGGTTTTAGGTATGGTGTCGAATATTTGGTGGTATTATTGGAGCTTCAGTTCAAGGAAGAAGAAGTTTTCAAGAAAAGTGGAGTTTGATGGCTAGAATAAGAAGTTAGGTGGATAAGCATTGGTGTAAAAAGGTTTGAGAAAATCAGTTTGGTTTTGTATATCAACAACGTCGGAGGTCAGAAGAAAGGAAAGTGTTGATGAGAAAAGGAGTAGCATTGAGTGAGATTGGCAACATCGTTTAATATTTCAAGTATGTTTGATATTTAAAGAAGAAAGGTAGTGAAAGGTTTAAAGCTTGAGTTAAGAAAGGATTAAGAATTTAGAAGTGAACCAAGGGACAAAGGAGTAGTTGTGTAGAGCCAATTTTCCAAGAAGAGAGAACGTGAAGTCTTTTAGGAGAATTGAAGTATTGTAAGGGTTGTGAGCTGAGTAATGATCAGATGGAGATGGATAAGTATTAATATCAAGTGGAAATATCATTGGTTCGAATAGGAGAAATTTTTAATCATGGGTTGGAATGGAAGATTTCAAGCACGAAAGGAAGAAATACATCAGAATGTCAGTTTTGTAAGAAAAAGTAAGGTAAGATAATTAAGCGTGATTATTTAGGAAATGAGATGACAAGGTTATCGAGGAAGAGAAGAGTTATAAGAGTCTTTGCAACATCGTCACAGTTTTAAAGAAGGTTCTTCTATGGTGAATCTTTGCGGGTTACAATTGGCATAAAGAGAGCACTCTTTCAGTAAATTCATGAGTATAGGTATTTACTTTTGTTCTTTAGATGAAGAATTTTATCCATCAAATTTGTAGTTTTGTTCTATCACTATTCATGTAAATGTTCATTTTAGTAGTTTTATATTACTAAATTGGGATGTTACATGTTAATCGATTAAGGTCATCAGACAGCTTAAGCTTTAAATTGTGGCATAACAAGTTTTAAATTGATTACGTTAGTGGTTAAATCGATTAAACTCATGTGTTTGCACAAATATTTTTCAAAGAGTGTTGTGATGGATTTTGAGAAGAAAATTTTTCAAAATATGCTAAGTGACAACTTAATCGATTACATGGATTATGTATTCAATTAAGTTAGTTAAAGTTTTGAAAATTGTTTCATTGCTTGACATAATTGTCACAACGGTCATATTTTTAAATATGTTGACCAAGAATTTATTGCAAATCGATTACATTAATTGAGCATTCAATTAATTGCTTTGACTGTTGTTAATTTGTTATAATTGTGAAATGATTTTGATTAGATTAATAGAGTAATCGATTAAAATGCGTATGATTTGACTTATACTATAATTATAAGCATGATTTGAATTTTTTAAGACAATTGTGATTTACGCTTTCATATCTGTTTCAGTTTAAAGCTTTGAGGTTTTACAAAAGAGAGAAAAGCTCCAAGAAACAAGAATTGTCGTGGTGTTCAAGTCTTGAAGGTTTCTTGAGAAGCAAGATTGTTTGATTCGTAAAGTCTGACAAAGGTGCTTACTGCTTGATCAAGAGTTATTGCAAATGCTGAGAGTTGTTGTTTGCCTGTGGTGCATACATGAAGAAGAACGTGGCTCTTGACTTTGAGGAGGATCTCAAAGGGTTGACTGCAGGAGAGGGTTGTTCTTGCTGCTAGTTGTTTTTGTATATACCTATTTTAGATTAATGAGTTAGAGAGGTGATTTACATTTTGATGTGACGTCGCTGTAAAGCCCTTGTTGTAAAAATTCAGGTCTTTATAGTGCATTGGCTTCCAATCTCGGGTTGAGTGGAACGACACTGGATGTAGGAAGATTGGCCGAACCAGTATAAAAATCAGAGTTTGAATTTTCTTCTCCCTATATCTCTGCATTTAATCGATTGCATATTATCTATATTCGAATACGCATATTGTTACGTTGCATACATTTTTACTTGCGATTCAAGAAAAGTTTAAAGACTTACAGTTTTGCGAAAAAGATTTAAAAAGCGATTATTTTATACAACACCATTTCACCCCCCCCCTCATTTTAGTGTGAGAAACAAAGCACATTTTTTCTAACAATTGGCACCAGAGCTGGTTTTCAGAAGATATTTGAAAAACAAATCGAGTTATTTTTTGTGTAATCGATTATTCGATCCTGAAAATGGCTTTTGTTTCTCAAACATTTTGTGTAGGTGAAAACTATGTTTTCTGGAAAATTAGAAAGCAAATTTTTCTTGAATCAGTAGATAAGGGTGTACGGGATGCAACTCTAAATGGTCCATTTTAACTCACTCATGTTGTTAATCGAAAAACTGTTTTAAAAAATTTCTCTAAGTGGAGTCAAGATGAAACCCGGAGAGCACAGTATGATGTAAAAGCTCATAATGTAATTGCCTCTACTGTCACAATGGATGAGTTGTTCAAGGTCTCTCATTGCAAGACAGCAAAGGAAATGTGGGAGGTCCTGGAAGTCATACACGAAGGAACAAATGAAGTAAAGTGTGCCAGATAGAATTCTTTGGTACAGGAATACGAAATGTTAAGGATAAAAGCCGGAGAAACCATTTATGATGTGGAGAAAAGGTTCGCACACATTGTCAACCATCTGATGGCTCTCGGAAGGCATTTGAGAAAGAAGAAATCAATATCAAAATCTTGAAAAGCTTGAACAGAAGCTGACAGTCTAAGGTAACTGCTATATCCGAATCTAAAGATTTGACTAACATGAATATGGCAACCTTGTTTGGAAAGCTCAAAGAACATGAGCTAGAGCTTGGTACATTGAGGAAGGAAGAAGAGAATGAGAAAAAGCAATTGATTTCCCTCAAGGCTACAAATTAAAGATCCTACAAGAAAGTTGAGTCTGATGATGAGTCGGATGCAGAAATGCCAAAAAAAGAGATCATGAACATGATGGTAAAGAAGTTTACAAAATTCATGAGAAATAGAAATGCTACAACTGACAATGCAGGTTATTCAAGAGGAGGAATGAAGAACTTCAAGAACAACATTGTCACATGCTATGAATATGGCACGGATGGTCATATAAAGCTCGAATGTCCATAACTGAAAAACAGGTAGAAGGCTAACACCAAGTATCCATAGGAAAATAAGAGAAGCAAGCAGAGAAAAACTTATATCGCCTGGGAGAACAATGATGATGATTCATCAGGTGATGATGACCACAGTGTTGAGGAGGGGTCCAATCTATGTTTCATGGCGGGATCCGTACATTCTGAAGACAGTGATAGTGACTTTGAAAGTGAGCCAATTGAAGTAATGATACTAAATGAACCCTTTTTGATTTAGAAACTTGCTTAATCTATTATTTTTGGTTTAAGTTGTGAATAAAGAGAGTTGAGGATAGAAATTATGATTTTTATCTCTAATTCCCTTGATTTATTAAGAAATTGGAATGATTTGGAAGAGGAGTTGAAGTACCTAGGAGTTGGAAATCAGAAAGGACTGAGAAAGCACCAGAAAAGAAGATTGCAAGACGGCGTTGAAGCCTCGCATTCACACCTGGGCACCCTTCCTGGGGCGCTGAGCGCCACTTCAGTGTGTCGCACACCACCTGGGCTGAGGAGCTCTGAGCGCCATCCTCTCGCACACAAACTCTATATCAATCTAGTTTTTGATGATGACAACACTATGCTTAATAACAGTACACATGTTGTTGTATCGCATGTTCTTATTCTGAACTGATTATTATATCTGCTGAACATGTTTTGATGTACTGTGTTGTATGTTCCTATGTTAATTGTGTGATATATTTGTGGAACATGCTTATATGATTATGTGCAATATGAACTGCTGTATCAAAAATATTTTACTGCACATTCTGGAAAGTGAAAAATCACAAGCACTTTTATAAACTTATAATTGTATGACAAAGTTCTAGTCCATTCGAATACATTTGTAATGGATTCGACTATTCTAAAACCTTTGTACAAATTTTGAGAATCAGTGCTCTATGATGTTTTGAATTAAAAAAATTTCAAAATGTTTTTCCATGTGTCAGTCGACTATGTCCAGAGTACATTCGACTGTATTATTGATCTACTTTAGAATTATGTTATGCTCACACGCTCCAACGGCTATATTTTTAAAAGTTAGTTAAGCATTGATGAGTTGGTCAACTGTATTAAATGTGTGTTGATTTTCGTTGACTGAGAGCTACTATGTTGACGTTCTGTTATAACTATAATAATGCAGTCGACTGAATTAGTAGTCTATTCGACTGAGAAACAATCTGACTGACAGAAATCTATAAATTGGTTGAACATGATTTTTTCAGAGACTTGGACGCTCTAACATTTTCATTCCTTGTTTCAGATTGAATTCTCTGTGTTAACAGCTCCAAGAAGACGGTGGTGATATATCTTGAGAGAGATTCAAAGGGAGAAGGCTTATGCGCTGACTGTGTGATCAGAAACTGCACAAAGAAGGTGCTTCCTGATTGATCATTGTAGGTTTGGCATCCTGTGAAGACTGTTGCGTTGTTTGAAGGCTTGGCATCTTGTGAAGAGTGCTAGAATTGACCTGTTGTGATACAGGGGTTACAAGTTGAGGATTGTTTGACGTGGGTTCATATTGCAGAAGAGGGGATTCTTGCTGCAAGTATGGTTTTGGTTATTGCAGCTATATTTTGGTTTTGGGTTAGAGAAGAGATTTATATTTTTGACGTGAGGTCTTCTATTAATTCCTTGTTGTAAAAACCGCAACCTATATAGTGCATTTTCTTCCTGGGTTGGAAGGACACTGGATGTAGGCATTGTTGGCCAAACCATTATAAAAACCAGTGTTTGTTTTTCTCTATCCCTACACTCTTTATTTCAGTCAACTATATCTATTACGCAGTCAACTATGTTTTTCCGCTGCATAGAAATTTTCATTACTTGCATTTCAAGAAAGATCAAAAAGCTTTATACTTTTGATTAAATATTGCGAAAAGATTTTGTTTTTGAAACAACACCAATTCACCCCCCTCTTGGTGTAAAACCGAAGCCTACCTGTTTTCCAACAGGTCTTACCAATTATTATTACTTGATATGATTCGGTACACTTGCCAAGGTCTTAAAGATCAGTACAGTCTGAAGACAGTGGTAGTGACTTTGAAAGTGAGCCACAATTAAAGTAAAGTATGACTTGTTGTTGGATGTTGTTCAAGAGATACACGCTGAAGCCATGAAATTTCAATACAAGGTAAATCGATTAAGCTCAGAAAGAAAAGCTTATGAATATCGTATTGATAACCTTGTTGAAGATAATGAGAAGCTTAAAAAGGAATTAGAAGCTACTTTACAATCTACTATAACTGTTAAAACTGAAGTTAAGATTGTAGAGAAGAAATGTGAAAATTGCCTTGTACATCTAGAGAAAATTGATTACTTGACAAGCACTCTATCAAAATTCACTCTAGGAAGAGATAACCTAGATGATGTTTTAAGATCTTAGGGTAGAGCAATAAACAAACAAGGTATAGGTTACAAAGTCAAGAGTAATAGAGTTAATCCTAATAAATTCGTTGATTTGCATAAACCTATTACAAATGATTGTTTTTATTGCAATACTATAGGACACACAGTTACAAACTGTTACTACAAAAAGGTTGGAGTTCCTAAAGGGAAATATAACTGGATTCCAAAGGAACAATCTGTTGTAACTGACCACAAAGGACCCAAGTTTGTTTGGGTACCTACTTCAAAACCTTTCAACTGTATTGCAGGTAAGTAAGCTGCTGCTGAAACAATGCAGTGCTCAAGGATGGACTGCAGTACAACATTTCACAAATTCTTGAGTATCTCTATTGGTAACAAAAATAGTTATTTTTCATGCACTCATGCATTAAAAGTTTGTATGTGTATGTGCATGTTTGATGAGTGTCTGTCTGATTAATTTGTTTGAATGAAAAATTGTTTTTCACGATTAGGTTAAGTGTGGAATCAATTATTGTTTTTGTGTGTTTCTCTATTTTAAGTGAAACTCTGTTAATCACGGAATTGAGTCTGATAGTAAAAAAATCGATTAATTTCCTTGAACTGGACTTTCATTGTCACCCACACTTTCTCTGCAAACACTGTGATCTTTCTCTCTTGGGTATTCTGAAATTCAAATTTTACACACTACATCTATGGTGTCTTCATCGTCTCAAAGAAAGAGAATTAAAACACTTGGGAACAAAAACATACGACGAATGCCAAATATTGATGGGTGGATAAGTGACAACAGTGTATAGTCAAATTTTCTGGATAGCTGGAAAATGCGGAAACTCATCTCACACAAATATCTGAAGCTGAGTTTCTTCAGAAATGAAGGATTTATCTTTCCTGTTTGGCTTAGTGGACAAGGTTTGAAAAAGTTTGTGGAAATGGCAGACCCACGGTATCCAGAACTAGTGAGAGTTTTCTATTCAAACTTAAAGATCAGTGATGGAACTCCCTGTTCTAGAGTAAAAGGGGTTGACATCAAACTGACAGATGAAGTTTGGAAAGACATTGCTTTGAGTGGAGAAAAATGCCATCTCGGTATGGAAGGTTTTCATAAGTTCTTTGTATATCAAGATTGTTTAAGAAATCTTGATGAAGTGAGGGATTCCTCTCATTATAGGACTAATGGAATGAAAAAGGATGATTGGCTATGTGTTTTTGTCATCTCTTGGATACTGATGTCAAGAGGAAGCAATCATGCATAGGGCATAACTAAGGACCTATACCTTCTGAAGGCACTTAAACAAAATATTCAAGTGGATTGGCCTTCTGCAATGCTTCCTTATTGTGTCTTCATCTCAAAAATATTGATTCACTTTGGGGTGGAGTGTGTAAATGAGTCAAGTGAGTCTTATGGCAGAACTAATATGATTGATAAGTCTACCTTACAATGTGTGGGACTCCAACATGGTCTGAATAGTTGGTTATTCAAATATGAGTATGCTAGTAAAGAAGAAGAAGCTTCTGGTTCATCTTCTGCACCTTATCGACCTCACTTTTGAATTTAAAAAATTCATAGTGAAAGAGATACGATCTATGAAGGTTCTTTGCCAAGAAATAAGACAAAATGTTTTGAAAATCAATGGGCATTTGAACTTGAGTGATTCTGAAGAAGAGGTTGAAACTGAGGAAGAGACTAGTGAAGAAGAAGAGAATGAAGAAGAGGAGAATGAAGATGACTGTGTTGCTGAGGAAAGTGTCAGTGACAAGCTTATCTGCAACTTTAAGAAAAAGAAAAATAAGAAGAGAGTCTACGAATAGTTTCTTAAATCTTTGGTTATTTTGTTCTTATCTTGTTGTTTTTCTTTTGCTAATGGCATTGAATGCCATATAATCTATTTTCATCTGGTTGTAATAAAATCATATATGAATGAAAATTAAATTTAATTTTAATCAATCTGAGTATGAATTGAATTTATGATTGATGACTTGATCTGATTGATTAATCGATTAAACAGTGTGTATGTATGCAATTTGATAATTTCATTGTAACATTCTTATCATTTCATATTCATAATTTAACTGTGATGATCATTGTATTGCATTGATACTAAAATGCTTGATCTAGATAAGCATGAAGGGTTATGTAGGATTACAGTTTGCTCACTGAGCTAAGATGGAAAATCAACATTACTTTGTAGTAAAAATCGATTAAGATGAAGTTTTAATCGATTGGTTTTCGTCATTGGGTTTGAAGTGTCTATACTTCTGATTTCTAATACTTCGAGCCATGACTTATTATATGTTACATGTTTATTCATCTTATATCTCTTTGTGATGATCCGCTATGAACATGTCTTGAGATTATAAGAGATTAATTGCGTTTGAAGTGTTTTAATTGTTTCAAAATGATAGGGGGACTTTTGTATATTGTTTAATGCTTCACATGTTACTAAAAGGGGGAGAAAATGATAAATCATGTGAAGATTATTGATAGGGGGAGCATCAAATTTATTCTGTTATACTGACTGATGCATCTTGATTTGTGTTATTATCTCTATTTCAATTACAGTGTACTAAATGTCCTTTTTTGCTAATGCCCAAAGGGGGAGAATATTTGATGTAACTGAACTGTGTTTTTTTAGATAATTGAACTGTGTTTTATTGTGGACTATACAGCATGGTTTTATTAATCATGGTTGTGCATCATCAAAAAAGGGGGAAATTGTTGAGATTGTTGATAGGGGGAGCATAGTGTTAGCTAAACCCACAATCTCTGTGATATTTGTTTTTGATTATGACAACCAATTGTCAATAAAAACACATGTGTATGTACTATGTTACATGTATTATATACTTATGCTTACTGTGAGATTTGTACAAGCATTATTGTGGACATATTGTGATGATTATTACATACTATTGTGTTTGAAATGTGATTATATTCGTGTATGCATAATATGTGTTTTGTAAATGAAAAACCACATGCACCAAACATATATGCATGACTTAATCGATTACAATGGTGTGTTAATCAATTAAGGTCATCAGACAACTTAAACTTTAAACTGTGGCATAAGAACAAGTTTTAAATCGATTAGTTAGTGGTTAAATCGATTAAAACTCGTGTGTTTGCACAAATATTTTTCAAAGTGTGCGGTGATGGATTTTGAGAAGAAAAGTTTTCAAAATATGTTAAGTGTTACAACTTAATCGATTAGATGGATTATGTATTCAATTAAGTTAGTTAAAGTTTTGAAAACTGTTACATTGTTTGACAAAACTGTCACAACGGTCATATTTTTAAATATGTTGACCAAGCATTTATTGAAAATTGATTACATTAATTGAGCATTCAATTAATGACTTTGACGGTTGTTAATATGTTATAACTATGAAATGAATTTGATTAGATTAATAGCGTAATCGATTAAAACGCGTCTGATTTGACTTATACTATAAATAGACGCATGATTTGAATTCTGTAAAACAATTGTTGTTTACACTTTCATATATGTTTTAGATTAAAGCTTTGAGGGTTTACAGAAGAGAGAAAAGCTCCAAGAAACAATAATTATCGTGGTTTTTAAGTCTTGAAGGTTTCTTGAGAAGTAAGATTGTTTGATTCGTAAAGTCTTATCGTTCTGCACAACAGGGGTGCTTAGTGCTTGATCAGGAGCTGTTGCAAACACGGAGAGTTGTTGTTTCCCTATGGTGTATACAGGAAGAAGAACGCAGTTCTTGACTTTCAGGGGAATCTCAAAGGTTTGAATAAAGGAGAGGATTGTTCTTGCTGCTAGTCATTTTTGTATTTCCCTATATTAGATTAATGAGTTAGAAAGGTGATTTACATTTTAACTTGAGGTCACTATAAAGAACTTGTTGTAAAAACTCAGATCTTTGTAGTGCATTGGCTTCCAATCTCGGGTTGAGTGGAAGGACACTGGATGCAGGTAGATTGGCCGAACCAATATAAAAATCAGAGTTTGAATTTTCTTCTCCCTATGTTTCTACATTTAATCGATTGCATATTATCTGCATTCGAATACGCATACTGTTACATTGCATACATTTTTACTTGCGATTCAAGAAAAGTTTAAAGACTTACAGTTTTGTGAAAAAGATTTAAAAAGCGATTATTTTTATACAACACCAATTTATCTCTCTCTTGGTGTGAGAAACAAAACACATCTTTCTAACAATATTTATTTTTTATCTTTAATTAATTTATTATCTTTTATTTGTATTTTGGGCTCTCATATTTTTATTAGTCATATATATATATATATATATATATATATATATATATATATATATATATATATATATATATATATATATATATTTTATATTCAACAAATTATATTCAAAGTAAGTTCATTTGAGGTTTTTCTAACTTGAAATTCCTTAACTTTAATTGTTATGTTACCAAAACAGTACAATTAGGGAGGTTAATTGGAATACTACTTATTAGATGAGATATAAAATAGATTAATCAACCAGAAATTATCCAGGTCACTCTTAAAACTGTGGAAAATTTTCATGGGTTGAATGTTGATATTTTAGAAACTTTCCTAGCACATGATGAATCTTTCCAGATCTTGAATCATAATTTATTGCAGCTTCATAGCAATTCAAGAATTCAATTCAAAATGTTGGAATAAGTCATGGATTGAGAGTTATTATATACTTATTCAATATGTTCACTAGTGGAAAAACGTTGTTTAACGTCGATTATTTTGGGCTTTTAACGTCACATATGGAACCGACGTCTATTCAGGTGATGTTAATTACACATCGAACAGGATATGACCGACGTCTATGTAGACGTCAGACTATATAGATCAGACGTCTATATAGACGTCGGACTCTATAGGTCAAACGTCTAAAATATCGCCGTATTTGATAGGATCTTTCTCCGCTTGAGGCCTCTCGAGATGCTCCTGGCTTATGGTGATTCGAGTTTACAACTTTATATTTTAGTTGAAGAGAATGGATTCTACGTTTTTTTTTGTATTGGATGGTTTTAATAATGTAGTGGAGGGAATTAGAGGAGTGCAAAACACAAGAAATCGTCGTCCAAGAACGCTGCCGAAGGACACGAGCAAAACTGGACAAAACTCAACGAAAACGCATTTTAATTGGGTGAAATGAAAGATAATTCATCAAAGAGTAATGTAATCGAAGTAAAATTAATTTTAAACGGTGCAAAAGTGAGAAAACAAACCTGAAAAACGTAGCCCGAGGAGAGAAAACGCGAGGGCGATGATGAACAATGAGTGCGCGTAACTGCTGCCTCGCATTCGCAGTGCTTTAATGCAGACATTTAGAAGTCGGTTCCCCCTATAACAGACGTCTACAGACGTCAGTTCCCCCACAACAGACATCTAAAAGGCTTTAGAAGTCAGAGTGGCGGAATCAGACGTCTATATGGAGTCAAAAAGTGACTTTTTAAATTTTTGGATTTAGGGTTTAGACGTCGGTTCCTCCAATAACTGACGTCTAAAGTGCTTTAGAAGTCGGAGTGGCAGATCAAACGTCTATATGGAGTCAAAAAATGACTTTTTAAATTTTTGGATTTAGGGTTTAGACGTCGGTTCCCCCCATAACAGACGTCTATAATATTTTAGACATCGGGGCTCTCCCAACTAACGTCTATATGTCTGGCAGGTAGGTGAATAGCCATTAATTTCTGCCATATAGACGTCGGGGCCCCTCCTAACTGACGTCTATATGACTAAAAGAAATGACTTTTCACCCACCTGTCAGACATATAGACGTCAGTTAGGAGGGGCCCCGACGTCTAAAATATTATAGACGTCGGGACACCTTCTAACAGACGTCTATATGGCCAACTTATTTACGAAAATGCCACCGGTCATCAATATACGTCGTGCTTACCCTTAACCGACGTCTAAGGGGTGACGTTAAATAGCATTTTTGCACTAGTGATTTTTTTTATAAAGTGGATGCAGTTTACATTATATATATATATATATATATATATATATATATATTTTAAAGGATGCTTATATTTTCTTAACATTTATTCATATTTTTATTCATACACACTAAAACGATTCATCAATACTTAATATATAGTTAAAATGAAATTAAAAAAGAAATATATATATATATATATATATATATATATATATATATATGTTATGATATGATACGAGAAAAATATATAAAAGAAAAATAAATATATAATAAGTGTACATAAAAAATAAAAATAAAGTGTATTTGTATGATTGTTGTGACTCATCTTATTTTAAAGAAGAAAACGAATAAGAATGTGATAATGTTGTCATCCACTTGTCCTTACAATTTTATCCATATATATGTAAAGACATGCTTTCAGGTTATTTTGTGTTCACTTTTTCATTGGATGAAACGGGAATCTCCTAGTACAATTGTACAATCTTGCTTCCTCTTGTTTTTCAACACCCTTTTATTTTCTAGGCGAACTTGTCTGCTGTATTTTCAGTTGAGAATAAGATATCAAATTTATTTTTAAAAGTTGTTGTTTTTAAGAGAAAAATAATAAATGGGATAAATATGTTTTGAGTGTCTCATTAATTTTTTTTTATAAATTTTAATATATTTTAATTTTTATACTTAAAAATAAATATATATATATATATATATATATATATATATATATATATATATTAATTATGTTAAATGTTTTCTAACATGCGAAACATGTTTTTCTATTGATATTAAAGTAAGAATTCAAAGTAAATATATGAAACGACACAAAAAAAATTAAAAATTAATGTAATTGAATTAAAAATAATTATATTAATTTATTTTTAAAATTTGAAAACAAAATATATAAAATTTTTAATTATACAAATTTTAATTTTGCGTAAAAATTTAAGATTTAAAAATATATTTAATCTAATAATAAATTATCTTTGAAAATTATATTGTAGATATGCTTAGACAAACTTTTCTATAAATAATTTTAAATGAGAAAAAAAAATTAAATAAATATTTTCTACTTCAAATTAATTTGTACATGTATTGAAAGAATGATTTTTTGAGGTTGATTATTAATAAAATAAACATGAAACTTAAGTCCAAATAACATAAAAAAATTAACACCGCTTCTAATATAAAATGTTAGGATTGAGTTTGAGTATTAATATATATATATATATATATATATATATATATATATATATATTAATATGAGACTTTAGAATAACGACGAGTCTTTTTTACATTAGTGCATCCCTAATGTAGAATATTATACATTATTAAAATCTTTGTAGAAGAAAAAGTTTTAATATAAGAATCATATTATATCAAGTTTGAATAAGACAAATCATCAGAGTTTTGATATTATTAATAGATTTTTTTTAAACTATTAATAGTAAAAATATAACACTAATAAAACTCGAGTAAATTCACATAATTTTTTTTAATTTTATTAATTTTATTTGAATTCGATTAATAAGTGATGTATCGTAGTAAGTGATGTATCGTAATGTAATAAAGTTTTATTAATATCTGTTTGATTTTTAACAATTATCATATTAAAAAATTAATATTAATATTTAATAAAATTTAAATAAATTATTTATCATTTTTTAATTTGAAATTATTAATATTTTTTAAGATTAATTACATATTAATATTAATTTTTTTCTTTAATAATACGTACATTAATTTAATTTCTCTTACATTCAATAATATTAACTGTTAATAAAATTAAAATTAGAGTTAATATATTATAAACAAAATATCTTTATTATTATTATATTGTAATGATTATTTATCGCAATAAGGACTGGCTGCTACTCCATCATTATTGTGATTAAGGCAGCTAAATAAAATATTGGTTTGACAATATTTAATTCTATACAAATTTGAATCGGTAATCATACTATTCGAAATTTAATTTAATATAATTAATTAAATTAAAATAAATATGGATTGCGTATTTTTATATTTAAAAAATATAAAACTAATATTCATCTTTAGAAATCACTTTACTTAACGTGCTGAGATAGTTTTAAATTGATTTACCAAAAGTACTTTAGGTAAGAATTTAGAAAACAGAGTGTTAGAGTTGATAGGTGTATTAAAATAATGAGATCGATTATTTTATTTTACAATATCCTTATAATATAAATAGAATTTTATAAACGCGTTTCATTACTTTAAGAATCACTTTTTTTCTCTAAAAATCGTTTCTCTTCGTTCTTCTCACTTTTCTCTACAAATTCTCATTCATTGATCCATTGTTTGACGATCAGGAAGTACCTAGATGATCCACAACGTTGAGGTCTACTTATTTGTCCAAACAATTTCTTGATTTGAGCAGGTAAATAGTTCCTCTTTTCTAGGTTTTCTTGAGGTTGTGTTGTGCAAAGAAATTATGTCTTTGCATGTGATTAGGGTTTTCTTCTCTTGATTCTTGGTTTAATTTAAGTTATAAGAGTTTTTTTCTATCACCAATTGGTGATTTGTAGGCGATTTTAGAATTTCCTTGTGGTGCAAGCAAACTATCGGGGTTTCTTTGAGCTGTGCTTTTGATATGAGGTAAGGGAAGCTAGGTGATCACTTTTTTTAATTGTATGCATGTTGTGAAAATGTATGGTATGAGAATATCGAATTGTTTGAAATGTGAATGCAATTGGTGTTCTTGATAAATTTGGGGTTTTTATGAATTTGATAAATGGTATGATAATGAGTAGTGGAAATGAAAGTAGAACATGTTTTATGTATGTTTGTGATGCTGTAATTTGATGTTGGTGAAGTGAATTGGGATAATTGGGATGTTGAAGAAAAAGGTTAAAATTTGAAGATTAATTTGTTAACATTGGTGGTTTAGTGTGGAAAATTGTTGAGCAAGGGGGATGAACTGAATTACTGCATTAGAGGTTAGTTATGAGATGGTTGGAGGCAGGTTTAATACTTTGGAAGTGGTAGAAATCTGAGTTGTAGGTAGGTAATTGGGATGAAGTAGAGTTCTACTTGTGTTAGAACTGAAATTGGAGGAAGTGAGGTAGTGAAAACTTGAATTTGGAGTTCTGTGTACAAATGATCAGTTTGGGCAGTATTGGTAAGTCAATTGGGACTTGATAGAGTCCTTAAGTTGCTTGGAATTATGCCACAAATGGTAGAATTCAATTTGGGTCTCTAGGTTGAGTTTTTGTGAGTTTTTGAGTGAGATCTTGAGTTTAATTTTTTAGATTGAGGTTAGAAGTGCTTAGATAACATTGGTTAAGTATAATTAGGTATATAAAATAATTTAGATGAGTTAGAAGTTGGGAAAAATTGTTAAAATTGTTAAATGTGGTATGAGTTGCATAATTCTGCAGAATTCATGATATAAAATTATGCAGACTTGCTAAGCGAATTAGGTCGCTCAACAAGTGGTCATGAGGACTGACTCTTTGTTTATTGATTTGCACAACGAATTAGTGCGTTGAGCAAATGATTGAAGGGGTTGGCTCTCTATCTGAGGATCCGCATAGAGAAATGGGGCATTGAGCGACCAATGTAGGTTTGGAAGCACTATCAGATTTATTCGAATAGTGAAGGGGGTGCGTTCTACGAGTGTTTAGGAGGTCTTGACCACTATTTGAGCTTTCGCATAGCGAATAGGTGCGTTATGCGATGGGTTGAGGTTTGATACCAGTGGGAGTTTATTCACACAAAGAGATGAGTCAGTGTGTGAGAAACCTCTAGATTCGTTCAACGAAAGTATGCGTTGAGCGAATGGTCTAGGTTTTTAGTTACTCTTTTCTTATGTGTTCTTGTTTGATTTGAATGATGTGGTGATTTATCTTAGATTGTGTATGTATGAGATGTGATGATGATGATTTGAAACAATATGCGAAGTATGGATTTCAAGTACCATGTGATGAAGGAAATCCAAGGAGCAATATCCTAAGTTGGTTGTGTGGTGTTATTATTGATGTAGGGGCTCCTGGATTGGGGAATGATCCTAACACTTTCAATAACCCCATTTCATGTAGAGATGGGTGATTATATTGTGGAAAATAGTAGGAGGTCCTAGTCTATGGTCACTGGTTAGGGCCATAGATGTTTGGCGGATTAACCTTGGTGTATGGAATTATTGGTGGTGGTTGAGGATGTGGTTATTGTTATTATTTCTAAGCTAGGTTGCTCCCCCATACACGGGTGCAGGTTCCCTATGAATTCGATATCAATGCATCTATTCGGATAGTAGAAGGGGTTTCAAGTAGAAAGAAACAATTACTGTGTTGTTTGATTCATAGCCTGCATGTATATTGTTATTGTTTTAAATAGTATGTAAAATCTTTTGATGCTCTAGCTTACCCTTGCTTTTCTGTGGTCTGTCCTTGCTTGTTGTTTCTCTTTTGCTTAGGGATGCAGCTTTTCAGTTGGCGTAGCTGAAGGTTGAGAGTGAAGCTTGCAGTATAAGTAGTTACTTTTGTTCTTCTAGTGAATATTTCGTTCATAGCAACTCTGTAGTTACTGTTATATCATTATCAATATAATGTTTCTTTTAGTAGTTTTATATTATTAAATAGAGATGTTACACTTTACTAAAAAAATATATATTATTGTGAAGATTTTGATCAAGATATTCTTAAACTCAGTTTTGTTAGTCAATTTGTTTATTATAAAGTGTTTTAACTTTAAGTTGATCAATTACTTGAAAAACTATATTTAACTTTGAGATAATATAATTAAATTGATAACCATATAAAACTTTTGTCACGATTTTAATATTTAATTTATTTTTAACATTAACTCTTAACAGATATATTATAAAAACAATTTTATTTATATTTATTCTAAATTATAACTTCAATTTAACGTTTATTTATGTTGTTAGATTGATAACCTACAAACAAATCAATTAACTTAACTATGACAATAAGTTTTATTCATCACAAAAGTTATTTTTTATTTTTCAAAAGTTAATATTAAAATATTATAAATATTGAGTCATTATATTAAAAACAACATACACACTTACTTATATTGTCATAAATAAGTATTTAAAATAGGTTTTACAAACATTAATAGTTTAACACTATTTAAAGGTTGACATGAATAATAATTTAAATATTTTTTTTTTCAACTCTCTGAAATATTTTCTAAAGATAAAATCATATCAAAACTTCATGATTACTATAAGAACCTAGAAATATATTAATAGAGTATATTAGTGTATTAAAAGAATGAGACAACTTACCTTACTTTAAAATTTCCTGTTTATACAAATAGAAACTTGAAAAGCACGTCTCATTACTTTAGAACACACCATCTCTTTAGAATGTTATTTCTCATAGCTCTCTGATATCTCTCTAGCTTTCTTCATCTTTGAGCTAACGATTTGACGATCAGGAGGTGCCTAGGCGATCCTGGCGTCAAGGGTTGTGATCTTAACTAAACAATTTTTTTGTTCTTCAATCGGTAAGCTGTTCTCCCCTCTTCCGTACTTTTTAGAGTTTTGTTCATGTAACAGATTGTGTTTGCATGTATCTTTTCTTGTTTTCCCTCAATTATTAGATGAATTTAGTTTCTAAGAACTGTCTTCTATCATCAATTGATGATTTGTAGGTATCTTTAAGTTTTCTTGTGGTGCAAGGGGTAGTTGGATCATCTTGTGAGATGGGTTCTTTGATTCAGAGATAAGGGAAGCTGGGTTTTATTTCTGATTTTAGTGAATTTTGATTGTGCATGAGTTAGATATCTGTTTAAAATTATGAAATAACGTATGTGAGAACTTTGTTATGTATATTGTTGTTGTTTAAGTTGAAATTCAGGTTTTAGTGGAAAAAGGTTTGCTTGTTCTGTTGAATATGGAGTATGAACTTGATTGATGTTGAATGATGTGTTTAATTGGATGTTGATTGAGGTTCTATAAATGATTTTAGGTATATGAAATCTGTTATAGGTATGAAAATTTACAATTTAGCTGGTTGGTCTTAGTTTTAAATGAAACTAGAGGAACTGAGGTAGTCAAATTTAGAATTAGGTATTATTTGTTGTTTTGGTCAGTTTAGATAGTTTAGGCAAGTCAATTGGGACCTAATTGGATCCCTAAAATAGTCAAAATCAGACTCAAGGTGGTAGAATTAGATTTACGTTCATAGTTTGATAGATTTCAGTTTTCAAGTAGAAATCAGTGCATTAACACTTTAAAATGATGTTAGAAAGGGTTAAAAACATTTAGGCAAGTTTAATTCATCATATACTTCGATCTAGGGGTGTTAGAAATTCACTAAAATGGTTAGAATTGGTTTTGAGTAGTGGAGTTGCATAATTCTACAGAATTTCAATTTTGCAGATTATGCAGACTTGTTGTGCGAGAGGATTCGCACAGCGAGTCACCCTGGTAGGGTGCTCTCTACCAGGGCATTCGCATAGCGACTCTATGCGCTATGTGAATCACTGTAGAAGGTTTCCCTTTGTTTGGTGAGTCACCCCTCGAATTTAATCGCTTTGCGACTGATGCGAGTCTGGGAAATTACATAAATAATTAAAATAACGAAGAAGAGGTGCTTTGCGAGAGTGTAAGGTCTGTAACTTATTGGTGTTAATTCGCAAAGCGAGCTTACTCACCTTGCGAATGTTTGGGGAAAGGTGTTCTCTGTACATGTGACACCCAGGCACTAACGAGGCGGGGAGTGATCACCGGTGCAAGAGGCACGAAGTGCGAGAGGCACAAACAAAGAGCGGCTCCTAGCAGGCTTCCAGTGGGAGGGGCACATGGAAGAATTGAAAATACACCAGAATGAGAGGGATCTAGAGACTATATAGGTATGAGACTATACAGTTGAAGGATAGTTTAAAGGAATCGATTTGGTTACTCATATCAACAAAATGCATTTGTTTTTCGGTAGCTTAACCCATAAGAACTCCATGATTAAGCATATTTTCCCCTTGTAAGTTATCGGGGTCTTACAATTACGCCCTACCTTAAAACCAATAATTTAATCTCAAAAATTATCTTAATTATTTAGAAAGAAAAAAATATGTATCAAATAAAATTGAATTTTATATTTTAGTTTTAGTTTTAGTTTGAATATTATCTAAATTAATAGTTCAAATGAACATGAATGAAACATAATTTAATCTAAATTAAAAATTAGTTTTAAAATAATTGTTTAAAACTCTATAACAAATTTTGCATTAATATAATTTTTTTTATTAATAAAGTCTGTTTTGAGAAGTCATCTCACATGGGAAAAACAAAATAAAGAAAAGAATTTTAATATTTATATAAAAGTTGTGGTTGTGGTATATTTGGGAGCAGCTTTCAAGATGGTTATGGGTTCAGAAATAATCAAGTGAATGAAAGTAAGTGAGTGGCTTGATTGGTACCGAAGGGAGGCCCATACACTCATCAATTAATTCTCCTCTGCCTAATTGTTCAAGTACAATTATACTGAACACACTTATTTAGGTGAGACCATTTAATTATTGCACAAATAGAAAAGATTCAATTTAAAAATAAAAATATATTACCATTATTTTCTAATACTTGTATGACTTTTTAAATTATATTTTAGTTCTTTAATTTTTTTTAATATACACTTTTCTTCCAAATGTGTTATTGAAAAGTATTTTTCATTACTTAGATTTTTTATTTATTTATTTTTTAGTTCATCTATATGGCTAGTCTTGTTAGAATATATTTAAAATGTAATTAAATTTTATTTATATATTAAGGTATAATATTTAAAATTTCATTTAAAACTTAAATTTGAAGAAAAAATATTCATTTTTTTATATTTAAGTTTATATAATCTTTTATATTTTATTTTCTTAAAACGGGAGAAAATATTTCATTAACCAACTAATTTGTTTTTAGATATAAGAATACATTAATCTCATATAACTTATTTTAATTTCCAGAAAAATAAAATAGTGTTGTTTGATAACTATATTAATTGTATAGTTTATTTCTATTTCATAAAATTAATAATAAATGCTTTTGTACCTTTGAAAGAATTTGAATTTCAGTAGCTTTTTTTAACATCTCAATTTTTATACCATTAAATTACTATGGAATTCTTCACACTTTCAATATGACAAAGCATTCAATTAAAAAAAACTTAAATGCTTACTTGGTCCCTATGTTAAGTGGATTTTTTCAGTTTAATACCCGATTTTAAAAATATATAGATTAGATCCCAAAGTTTTCAAAATTGTATAATTGGAGTTCTATCCGTTAAGTTTGAAGAAACGACGTTAAATGTTAATTGATGTAGCAACGCAGCTATCCAACGTGGCAAAAACAATATATTTTTTTAACAAAGACAAGTATGAAAATGTTCTTTCATTATAAAATGAAATACATGTGTCTTTACCACGTCTGCTCTAATTATAATTTTGATTAGGTTAGGTTTACTTTTTATTAAATGTTATTTTTTTTAAATCCTAATTAAAACCTTAATTACATTCTCCCTAATTAATTTCCCAAAATTGAAGATTGAAGAATGCTAATTAAACTTCATTTTTGACACTAAAAGAAACAAAAGTATCCACCAGAAACCAAGTAAATAAGAACCAAGAAATCTCTCTCTCAAAGCCCTTGACCTAAGGAGACATAACAGAGAAGGGCATCAATTTTAACCTCAGAGCTTGAAAAATAAATACTGATCCTCAATTTCTCTGAAGTACCACAACCCCATAAGCTGAGTCAACACTCCCTCACAACAGAACGCATCAGAATAAACCTCGAAAGCCTTTTCAGACCTAACCTTGAACCATGCCAAACCAAAACCGTAAAAGAGCTAAACCTCCCCAACAGATCATTCACAATGGGAACGAACACAACAACCACGAATACGTCACGAGAAAAACGAGAATCACCCATCCGTAGGCGGCGGAGAGGAAACTCACCAGAAAAAACAGCGCTGCCGCGTCCTAACAACCCACCTCGATCCCCTTCTCAAAAAATTGCAAATCCACTCCCTCCTTCCTCTTTGCGTTCTCGTCCCGCTTGTCCTCCTCACTATCGTCGTCGTGAGGCGTTCGCAACGATAGGGAGGACAATCCTAGGGTATTGAAGGTGGTTCCAAAGGAGATCGGAGGACAATCCTAAACCCTAAATCCGTCGTCGGCGAGGAGATCGAAGAAGGCTGAGGTGGGGGAGGGGGAAGAGAGTGAGAAGGGTGGCAGTGGCGAAGGAGGTGTCGGTGCAGTTTTCGCGTTACCATTCTTGGTGGCGTTCATGCTCCGGCGCGCACTGAAGTTAGTTGTCTTCTTCGGGAAGATGGAGGAAGACATTGTGAAGGCTTCCAAACTGCAGAAAGAAAGAGAAAAAGAAAAAGAGATGTCCTCCACGTCAACTGAGAGTAATCAAGTAGAAGAAAAAGTGGCAGAAACATGAACTGAATTTAGGTCAACTAAATGCCACGACGACAACATTTATTGCACAGCTCACATCTACAGTAGTCTCAACGTTGTCAATTTTAACACCGTTAAATGGATAGGACTTCAATCATACAATTTTGAAAACTTTGGGACCTAATCTATACATTTTTAAAACCGGGTACTAAACTGAAAAAACCCACTTAACATAGGGACCAAGTAAGCATTTAAGCCTTAAAAAAAACCGTATAAAACATTATTATAAATATCTAGATATGACTTATAATAGTAAAAGATATCCAAAACTCTGCATCACTATAAGATATTATACCAACCAATAATGTAATAGGTATTTACTAAAAGAAAGAAATTGAACTTGAATGTCTTACCCTACACTTTAGCTTCATCTCTTTCTAGCACTTGCTCACTAAAGACATTTCCTCCTAAGCTCACACCATTAAGGTAATCATTACAAAAGAGATAATAAGCACACACAAATAGACAAAGACAAAAGGGTAAGATAAAGTACCAAAGGAGCATTCATACAATTTAAAACCATAATATCACAATTATCATTTCAATCAAACAATACAGAAATAAGCATATCAACTCACACATCAAGCAAAACCTAAATATATAAATAATCTCTATACTTTGACCATCCGGATATATTTATTGGTGTCAAACTATTGGTGAACTTGCATTTGTGTGGTGAAACAATATACCACCCAAAGTATCACACAAGGTTAATCCATCAAACACCTATGGTCAAACTAACCCTAGGCTAAGGATCTCCGACTACTCCTCACGACACAGTCACCCCTCTCTACTTGAAGTTGGATGATTATTGGAGCATAAGAAACATTTCCCCATTTCGAAGCTCCTACAACATTATATTACACATAAGTACAACACAAGGATATTCCTCATGGAATTCCTTTCACCACCTACCTAAACCGAATACACTTTCATTATCATCATCAGAATATCACATTAACAAGTATCATACATACCACCATATTTTATTAACCATAATCATATACAAATTCCACATCATGATAACTAATATGCATAAACAATTCCAACCGAAATTAGCATTATAAAACAACAAAAAACTTAAAGGAAAAATCAAAATAGACACCTAATACCAGAACTGTAATCATAAATACAGAGAACATGAAACATAAAAGAAATAGGGCGCGCTCAATGCCTAGACTTTACACTTAACGCTAATGCACAAAACTACCTAGACCTATAAAGGAGAAGTGGCACTCAACGCCCAATTTTTACCACTCAGCGCCTAAAAGTTAAAGAGCTACTTGACTTTGTAACGTTCAGCGCCCAAAGTGACGATCAGCGTCTTGGAGCCTAATGACTCTCGGGTTTGAGAGCGCTCAACACCACTTAGGGCCACTCATCGCTATACTAGATGACAACAACTTATTTTCTGATTTTGGTGCACCTCGAAACTATCCAAAAGACTAAATTGGTCTCATTGAAACTAGAATTTATGCAAAAACATGTTTATGATTGAAATTGAGTACCTGTTTGCTCATTTGGTCAGAAACAAGATGCATTATATCAACTCAACCACTTAAAAACTCATTTATTCAATTATACATGTTATAAAATAGAAATCAACAAACTATCCAAAAGACTAAATTGGTCTCATTGAAACTAGAATTTATGCAAAAACATGTTTATGATTGAAATTGAGTACCTGTTTGCTCATTTGGTCAGAAACAAGATGTATTATATCAACTCAACCACTTAAAAACTCATTTATTCAATTATACATGTTATAAAATAGAAATCAACAAACTAAGTGTTCAAACAAGCCATAATTGACTCAAAAACAAAACTCAAACCTTCAGTTTCATCACAGAATAACTCTTTTAGATTTTTACCAGTTAAAACCCCCAAAATGGACCAAAAACCAGCCTAAAACTCAACTTATTGACTACCTCAATATACAACAACAAATTTCACTAATTATAACCTTAACTCATCATCTCAATAGATAAAAACAAGTAATAATTAACTAGCATTCTCAACAATACTCTTTCAATTCAGATCACACATATAATTCAATTTCAAGAAACTCAATCTCTTAATCAAACTCAAGCATACCAACTAAGATAAACAAAGCACTAAAACGATAGAAAATAATATTTAGCTTCTCTTAATTAACAAATAACCAAATCACTCTAGAATATCTAAAATATTCCCAAATGCATAGGAAGTTATATATGCTCCTAGGAACCACAGAATCACGATCAGGATACATCCTTAGGACCACTGATTAACAAAGACTCAGATTGAATACTCAAAAGTCACATCCAAGCGAGTGGATCCACATGCAACTGATATAAGAAAAGACCAAAGAAAATGATTGAAACCTCAACTTACTGAGATGGAGAAATTGATAGGTCTATATTGAAGAGCTCACTACAATGATTAATCCTACGATCTCAGTTCTTCAATCAGACGAACAAGGATGAAGAACCGTTAAAAAAAAATTAGATAACTCTAAAAAGTTATTTTTAAATAGATAATATGTTTTTAAAATAATGAAAGAAAACTATTTACATTAAAACCATTTAATATTAAAATAATTAACTCTTAATATTTTAAAATCACTCTCACTACTAAAAAAAATGTCATTTTTATTGTTTAAATTTAAATATGATTATTACAAATTTAAAAATGTGTTTAACGTACTTTATTGATTTCTTTTTATACAAATGTCGGTAAAAATACGTGTTAATTTTTTTTATAATAAAAAATATATTAGTATACTAATTATTGAAATAAAACTTATTATTAAATTATAAAATAACTTTTAATTATTAAAATAAAAATATTATTAAATTATAAAATAAATATTAATTATTAATATAAGAATATTATCATATTATAAAATGGTTTTTAATTTTTATAGTTATATTATTAATAATTCTATTATTGTGTAAATAGTTGTTTTTATTTTAAGTAATTTTTTAATTTAAAAATTAATTATTTAATAGATGAATTGGATAAGTTATGTATATAGAAAAAGACAGTACTCTTTATTAATTTCATAAATCTATAGAATAATTTTTATAACAAAATAATTATAAAGGTAAATATTTTTTTTATAATCTTAGATAATTATTTTTATTCTGTAAATAATTTTATTATAAATATTTATTTAAATTTGAAAAGATAGTTATTTTAAAAGATAAAATCGGTAAAAAATTTGTGTACGATAAAATAGAAAATATTCTTTATTAATAATACACACATGTAGTGTGGATAAATGAATTGGTGTGTTATCACTAATATTTTTAAAATTTCCTTATATTTACTTGTAACTTATCTAATTCTTCTAAAAAATACAAATGAGTGTGTGATAAATGATATCTTTGAATCTTGTATAATCAAAAGATATTATTAATTTTATATTTGATTTGAAGGTAAGAAATATTCTTGTCATATACATCATATACATGTCATGGAGACATAAGCAAATCCTCATACACATGTGGTTTTGGCATATCACTTTAAAGTGTGAATTGAACTTAACATTTACGTATGTACACCTAATAATTGGTACAACCTTGCCAGCTATAATAACAGTTGGTACTATGTATGTACCTGTTGCAACATGCAGGGGCATCCATAAACATTTTCTATATATGTTTATATTATTAATAGGAGTATTTTGTATATATGTTTAACTTTTCTACAGTAGTGACATTAAAAGTTTAAGTTTAAGTAAACAATCCTTAACATAAGGAAAAAGTTACTTAAGTTTTTTTTTACAGTACCTTAGGAAAGTAGATAAAGTGACGTGATCACAAATTGTTATTTGAATATAAATGTTTGATTTTGAGATGAAATGTTTGTTTTAAATGATTGAATTTATAACCAGAGATTTGTTGAAGGTTGTGTAGTGAAAAATCAAAATATTTCAATTAAGTCAATTTGGTTGTGTGAGGGTATAGAAAATAATATTTTAGATTTGATATTGATTTAAAATAGTAAGACTTAATTATTATAATTAATAAAATGTTTTACCATAAATAGAAACTTCATGAATGCACTTTATGATATCTTTTTAGATTTAATTTTAAATTTAAATTGAATTTTTGTGCTTAAAAGATTGATTTAAATAGGATTTGTGATAATTGGACTTATAGAATTTGTGAAATAAAAATGTCTTTAAAATTAACTTTTAGTTGCATAGATTATTTTCGATATTCTAATGTTTGTTTAAGATGTGAAAATAAATTGGTAAAAATTACAAAACACCTTTATAATAAGGCCAAAATTAGCAAATTTCAAAAAAAATGTCGTACACCCCCAGTACACCCCCAATGTAACATCCCATTTAAATAGTATAAACATTATTAAGAAATCATTACAAAGTCAATACAATAGAACACTTTAACTCCAGGAATGTATAAGATATTCATACCGTTATCCAAAATAATTATAACATTATCTTTATATATAATGCAAATAAAATAAAAGAATTCTTTTTATAATGTCTTTCAAAGTATAACTACATAAACTAAACTACTCTACTCATAACTACACATCTGTTGTGTCATCTCCTCCCAAAGCTTGCTCCATTGACAAATCATCTCCCTCTGCTTACACTAACCAGGTGATCATTATAAAAAGAAATCAAACATACACAAACCAAACAACGAAACACACAAAGGGTAAGCTAATGTTAAAAGAAACAAACATAATATATCAAGAGTCATCATATACAAAGTTAAAAAAACATCCTAAGCATACTGTGAACCTAGACCTAACCATCCAGATACAAGTATGAATTTCGAGCTATGGCAGGTCATGCACTTTTGCTGGTCTTCGCTGCTTTGCCGAGTCATTGCCAATGGGTTTCACCCTATTATGTACACAAGGTTAGTTAGTTCCACGTCTTACGCCAAGATGGAACACCTAGACTAAGACCTCTTCCTACTCTCACCACATGTATCAACCCTCTCTAATTGCGAATGGGTAACCATTAGAGTGTTAGGATAACCCCCAAGACTGAGTTTCCTACATTCATACATACAATACATGAAGCAACAATTTAAAATTTCACCTTATAAACTCTTGTTTAACCACACCTTGATACATACATAACATCATTCATAAAACTTCATAACATTCCATATAATGTACTAAGCACACTTTAGAACATCAATGTAGTTATCATTTATAAGAACATAAGAAAAAAGAAAATAAAACTCATAAAAGGAACAAGGCGCTAAGTGCCAGGAACTCCCTACTCAGCGTCCCAAAGATAGAGAGCTCACTAACTTTGTGGCTCTTAACGCCCAAACTCATCGCTTAATGCCCCAAAGTCAAAGAACTCACTGACTTTGTGGCACTTAACATCCTGGAGCCCACAGGCTCTCGAGTTTGACAGCATTGAGTGTCACACAATATCGCTTAGCGCCATACCAAATGACAACAACTTGTTTTTCTGGGTTGGGTGCAATTGTGACCTATTGATAACAGTTGATTTCACCGTTATCTGTGACTTAATTTTGATACTAAATGAACCCTTTTTGACTTAGAAACTTGGTTAAACTCAGGTTTTTGCTTCAGTTTGATAATGAAGAGAGTTGAGGTTATACTATATGATTTTATCACTAATTCCCTTGATTTTGTAGGAAATTTGGATGATTTGGAAGAGGAGTTGAAGTACCAAGGAGTTGGAACTCAGGAAGGACTGAAAAAGCATCAGATAGGGAGATCGCAAGATGCTTGAGCGCCCTTTTCAGGGGCCCTTAGCGCCAGAGGCTCGCATTGACACCTGGTTGCCCTTTCTGAAGGCCCTCAGTGCTGAAGCCTCGCCGTCACGCCTGGGACCCCTTTTTGGGGCGCTGAGCGTCAGTCTTCCCAAGTCGTTCCATGCCTGGGCGCCTTTCCAAGGGCGTTGAGCGCAACTACTCTCGCACCATCGCCTAGGCGACCCACTTTGAGCACTGAGCGCTGGCGACGTGGGCTTGGACCTGTTTTCTATTATTTTTCTGATCTATATAAGACCCAGACGCCCTAGAAAGTATATCTTTTGGCATAAGAAGCGCAAATTCACACTTTTCGACTCTCTAGAGGCAGGATTGGATGTGGGGGCACTCTTCTTCATTTTTTAGGGTTTATCTTCCATTCTATTTCAATTGTACATCTAGTTCCTCCATGATAACGGGGAACTTAATTCTATTTGTTGTTGGGGAATGATGTAACCTTGTGAACTCTCATGTATTTGAATTGATTCTTAATTATATATGCTTCTTTCATTAATTGTTAGGGTTTTTCTCCTTTGCTCAATGCTTGCTATGTTTAACTCATTCATGGCATGATGAATGATTTGCATGAGTATCAGGAGATATCTTACAATTCAGGTTTTGGAGAAATTCTCCCAAAAGCAATATTGCCCAGGGATGGGGATAGGAGAAATTCTCTCACACATGTCATGTTGATCTTAGGATTTCAAAGTCTTGAAATGGAATGAGAGAAGATGGGAGTTTTAAAGGAAAACTATCACACATGTCATGTTGATCTTAGGATTTCAAAGTCTTCAAATGGAATGAGAGAAAATGGGAGATTTAAAGGAAAACTAAGTAATTATCAAGATTAATCGATTATATTTGTTACTTAATCAATAAATATGTCTTAGCCACATTTTTTTTAAAGCTTACTAGAGTAATCGATTATGTAAGTGACTTAATCGATTAAAATTGTCAAGTTTCACATTTATCTATTAAATTTGACTAAGCAGGTGCATAAATTAAGGCTAATTAATTATATATGATTAAGACTAATTAAAAGGTTTTTCTTGACATTACAAATATGATAAAACACACACACTAAGACTAATGTTGATCTATCCAAAAGAAACAATTGAATCTTCATTTTTATTGTTTTAATTGTTGATTCATTGATTTTCCAAAGGTTGTAGTAGAGATATGAGTTGATATGATGCAAGGAATTCCATGGGTAAATTGCATTAGTTGAGTTTTTTTATTGTATGTATTGATGTGTGGATTCAAGTAAGGAGGTATCTTGATACTTTAATAACCTGTCACACTTCAATAGAATATAATGGGTTATGTGGTGAGAGTAGCAAGAGGTTTTAGTTTATGGGTTTTTCCTTGACCTAAGATGCAAAGGGAATTAACCTTGTGAGTAGTAGGGTCAAACCCATTGAAAATGACTTTGTCAAGTAGTAAAGGCCGCCACCAGTGCATATCTTTAGTTAATCCGATATCAATGCATGCATCTTGATAATGAAATTTAGAAGAGTGTTTGATTGTATGTTTTATTTCTTTATGACTATTCAAAGTGTACTGCATTGTGATGAAATCGGTCGACTTATTATATGTTTGTTTCTTTTGTCAATTAGTTTATCCTCTTTTTTTTTATGTTTCCCTATGTTTATTTTCTTCTTTTGAAATGATCACCTTTACTTATGTGAGCAGATGATGAAGCAAGAGTTGATCTATCTAAGGATGGATGTGTTCTTGTCTTGAGGAAACTTTATGTTGGCTTTCTGCTTTGGCTTCAGGTCTGGACAATCTGGTTTGATGTGTCCTTCTTTGTTGTATTCATAACATTATAAAGCATTTGACCTGTAAGCTTTCTTAGCTTTACTTTGACCTGCATGGTTAGTAAGTTGACTATTATTTTTTATAAGCCGATTAAATTTCCTTACCACCATGGTCATTAATTCATTGTTGTCCATCTTTGCATTTGAATCTTCCTTTGACTTTGAGGTATTCTTCCTTGTTGCTTTCAATGTAATGGACTTCTTCTCTTCAATCTCTTCTTCATCCTTCAATCTTCCAAGTTCTAACTCATGTTCTCTTAACTTGCCGAACAAGGTAGCCATATTCATGCTTGTTAGATCTTTGGACTGAGAGATTGCTGTGACTTTGGGTTGCCAGTTTCTGTTCAGACTTTTCAGAATCTTGATATTGATTTCTTCCTTATCAAATACTTTGCCAAGAGCCATAAGATGATTTACTATATGAGTGAATCTTTTCTGGACTTCATAGATTGTTTCACCAGCTTTCATCCTGAAAAGCTCATACTCTTGAATCAAAGAATTCTTCCTTGCTCTCTTGACTTCATCAGTGCCCTCATGAGTGACTTCCAAGACATCCCACATCTCCTTGACAGATTTGCATTAAGATATCCTGAAAAATTCATCAACAATTAGTGTAGAGGCAATGATATTTCTAGCTTTGACATCATATTGTGCTTTCTTGTTCTCTTCTTGAGACCACTAAAAAAAATAATTTCAAAACAATTTTTCCATCAACAATATGAGTTGGCTCAAAAGGACCATTCATAGTTGCATCCAATATTCCTCTACCCACATATTCAAGAAATATTTGCATTCTAATTTTCCAAAAAGGGTAATTTTCACTTGCAAATAGTGGTGGTTTGTTTGTATATGCACCTTCACCAAAGGTTTGAAAACTGGAAGAAATTATCCAGGAATTTAGTCGATTCAAAGAAAACAGAAGTAGACTAGTTTTTCAAATATCTTATGAAAACAAGCTCTAGTGCCAATTGTTGGAAACATGATGCCTCAGTTTCAACACCAAGAGGGGGTGGTGAATTGGTGAGGTTTAAAAATCAGTCTTTACAAAATCTTTTTCGCAAAGTATAAACCTTTACAAAGTTCCTTGAATCACAAGGAATGAAAAGTTTAAGTGCAGCAGAAATATAAATTTGACTACGTAAACAATTAAGTCGCCTTAATGTAAAAGTGTAAGGATACAAAAATCAAACGTAGAGTTTTTATATTGGTTCGGCCTCAATGCCTACAATGTCCTTCCACAACCAGGAAGCAAATGCACTATAATGGTCAAGGTTTTTACGAAAAGGCTTTTATAGAGACCTCCACATGAAAAATATAAAACACCTCTCTATCCCTCTGATGGGTGTCGCAACCCACACAAAATTTAATGTGCAATTAGAAATGCAATATAACTAGGAAGTGACTCTTGGTCGTCTCTCAAGGACCAATTTTGCGGTTCAGAATTTAGTCAGACACGAAGGGGGGGGGGGTTGTAAAAATGGTTTGCGTTGAACACGGACATAATAAAAATACGACGAATATAAAAATTCAACTATTGAAACGCATACAGAGACGTAAAAATACGGAATCAAACAGGGAGAGTAAACAGTCGGTCATTAACTTAATTACAATGTTTCTCATCACCGATTAACAAAATAAAGTCGCTACTCAAACCTCTAATCCAACAGACTTGACCGACTAAGTTACGGTTAATCCTGTTTTCATAAAAGCGAACTAAGCGAACGCAGTGTCAATGTCAAATCTGATTTACACCATACAGTTTCATCAACTAAGCGAAGATGTCACACCAATTAGGCAACTAAGCGTATACCCAATTGCAGGTGCAAATACAGATATCACATTAACAAAGGTCAGAATAGCAAACATAGTTACGGAACAGAAATCTCAGGAAAACATTACAATATAGCTAATGACCAACTGAGTTAATTTAAACTACCATGATAATTAAATTATCTCTACCACAATTATTAGACAACATTAAAATAAATTAAAATACTAGACACCAACACTGATACAATTAACTATCTAGCACAGTTAAATTTATTTAAATGCAACACTAAATTAAAGACATGAAAAACAACTTAACTTATTTTGTAACTAATTGAAAACAAAAGAAATAAACTAGAATTTTTCCTAGCAATTCACGTGACTTATTCCATCCACCAAATAAAATTAAAAGTGAAAATGGCCTAGAAGAGACCTCTTGGCCGTGAGGTGTTTAGTCCTCCAACATTCTAAGTTCAAATTTACCCTTCACTAAACTACAAAATATGTTGGCCCCTTTAAAGTGAAAGAAAATGTATTCTTCTCTCCTCCAAATAGTTAACGTCAACTTGCACCTCTTCCAAAAGAAAATGAATTGCTTTTTTCTTCCACAAAACCACTTGGCCGTGACTTGCTCCACAACACTCCAAATTTGTTTTCTTTCTTCAATAAACAATTGAATCATGCTTTCCTTGTCCCATGTGTTTCAAGAAAGTGTTTTATTTTTCTTTTCTACTATGAAAACCATGGCTTCTCTCTCCCAAAAAGCAAAGTTGGGACACCACACACCAAGACACAAATTGCCGTAAGTTACCAAGTGATATTTGCAAAAAGTGCTTCAAACCAAAAGCTAAATGAAGAATACTTTGAATGTTTCAACCAAGATGCCATGTAAGCAAAGTCAAAGGAAACAAACCCCACAAGACCTCTCTTTCTCGGCAAAAATTCTGCACAAAGACAAAGACCAATATGCAAACATTCTTTCTATGAAAATGAGCTTCTCATGTGCTTGCCTAAATAAGGTAAAATTTAAACTCACCATTCTCTCTCCCTTCCAACCTCATTTTCGGTTTTCTCCACCAACACAAACCTTTAAATTGTTTTCTCCACTTCTCATCACCAAGAATACACCAAAGAAACTAAAGTTCAAATTGCAATTTAATACAAGAATAATAAACCCAAAAGTCTAACTTCTTGAAACCAACTTCACACTCTCTTTTCTTCAAACTTTTTATGAAAACAAAATAAAATCTCTAGCCTTCCTTGCAGCACCGTCTAGCCATGAAAGTGAAAGGTTACACTTCACAAATTGCTTGCATCAATCAAAGTAAAAGCACAAGAAGAAAAGAGTTCAAGCTTCTAACAACCATACACAAACTCAAGCTTTCTTCAATCCAAAACTCAATAAGAACTTTATTTTCATTATCCAACCAAGAAAACTAAAAGGAAAACAAAAATACTACAGCAAAAGGAGAAGCAAAACAGAAAAATAAGCTTTCATTCAAACCAAAGAACCACCATGAAAATACAAGAACAACCCTTCAAGCTCATGCTCTCAACTTTCAAGAAGAAATGAAAGGAAATGAGTGACGGTTCTCACTTCCACCAAGCAAAGATTAACAAGATTCAAGTAAAAGAGAAAGAAGAACTTATTCTTATTTCAATCCATAGTCAAAACCGTGAAGCTCCCACCATGGTTTCCAAGAGAGAGTTCTTACAAAACTTAAGCAAATACAGAACAAAAACTCAAAATGAAAAGAGTGTTCTACATCCTTCTCTTGTGTGTCTTCCGTGAGTTTCTTCCTCTCCCTTAAATAAAAAATGTTTCAGCCCCTAAGAAGAGGAAGTGGAGTGTCGGCAGCTGCCACTTTCCCATGAGTGGGCATAGCACAAGACAAACTTCCAACTGCTCCCACCTTCTCTTGTGAGTGTGAAGATGTTGCTGGACTGTGTGTGATGTGGATGTGTCTTGGCAGCAGCTGGAGCAAAAATCTAGAAGAGCAATCAACCAAGAAAATGAAACCGTGAATAAAAAAGCAAAGTGCTCCTTCATTTAACCAATGCCCAACGTGAAAACCATCTTCCAAGTTTTCTCCAATCAAGTTTTTCAAGCCAAAAAAATTCATGTGCATGTGGGTCATCCTCTCATTTAGTCTGTGTGTTTACCAAGTGGTGGCAGCTGCCCACTTTTCTTCAATTACAATTGTGCCTTGCATTCATTGTCCATGGGTCCCTCATTTCTTCACTTAACTTCATTTTTCCCATGCCATGGACGTCCTTGTATTAGATGCATGATGGATGTTTTTCCAAAATGTTGGACGTCCCTTCTTTTTGTGTGCCACAACATTGTGCTTTTCTCCAAGAAATAAATTACATTGTGTGAGTGGAAGTGTTGCATGGCCGTGAGTTTCCAAAATGTGGCAGCAGCTTCAATGCTTCTAAAGGAAAATCAAGTGGATTCTCCAAAATAAATTCTTGTGCTACACACCTTTCATGGAGAACCTTGAAAATTATGTGACAATCCTCCAAATGTCCCAAATTATATTTCCGAAATTTTCCTTGCAATTAATAATGTAATTAATTAGCTTAGAAAATTCAAATTAACTAAAATAAGAATTTTCGATCAAATTAAGCATAATTAGCAGAAACGGGAAAATACCGGACGTTTAAACACAATTCCCTGATTAATTTCAGTACAATAAACTAAGTGAAATCAATAAAATATTGATTCATCACCCTCTAACCAAAATATAGGCAACAACACAAAGATCTGCAACAAGATATCCCCTCTTCTGCAATCTTCAACCCACTTTGAACAATCTTTAAAGTGTACAGAACTCCACGAGTTCAGCTCCTATAATCCCAACAGGAAAGCAACAACAATCTTTCCAAAGATTGATAGAAATCTTGATCAACAAATGAACACCACAATGTGCAGAACTTGATCAACCAGTAAGCAAAAGATTCTTCTCCCTAAAGAACCTCTTCAAAGAAAGATCACCACGGTCTTCTTGATGAGTTCTTGGAGCAATCAATCACAGGATCTCAATCTGAAATAGCAAACGAAAATGTCAGTTCAACCAAAGTCTTCTTCTTCTTCTTGCTGTAATCAGCAGAGTCACGTCTATTTATAGTTTTCTATAAATCAGACGCTCATGAAGTCAATTGTGCTACAAATGAAGTCGACTGTCATCAGACAGTTATAACAGATAAGCAAATTAGCAGCAATTATAACAACCAAATTGGTTTTGCATTTAATACAGTTGACTTTCATTTAATGCTTTAACAACCAACTGAAATATAGTCGTTACAGTACACAAGCATTAACAAAATTTCAAATCAAATAACTAACTAAGTTGGATCCACTACGCATGTAGTCGACTTAGACACTTCAGCTCAATTTGAAAATCTTTTCAATGCAAAATCACACACAACAATGATTTTGAAAATCGGTGCAAAGACACGAGTTTTAATCGACTTTCTTCATAATGAAGTCGACTTAAAACTTGCAGATTTGCCACACATTATGAGTTCATCAAAGTGCATGTGGTTTTCCTTTTCATAACATATGTAATGCAATCAAAAGGATGTATCAAGTATAGGATCAGTGAAAATGCATACATATATCAGAAACAACACAAAACATGTTCATTAAGATATCAATCATAGTAAAGAGTAGAACATGTAACACATAACAAAACATGTATTATTAATAATGTGTTGTCATCATCAAAAACCAGAGCAACTAGAGCATTGTGAGATTAAGGTTCAGCTAAATGATAACGGTCTAAAAACCGTTATTTTCATGCTTAAATTGATATCAAAATACACCTTTTATGGCTTAGAATGAGCTTTGAATCAAGTAAAACACTTAGGTTGAATCATTTGAGAGTCAAAAGCTGTTTTTAGAGATATTATGCTTGTTTTGCATTATTTTGCAGGGTTTTGATGAGAATTAAGGATGGAATTGAAGAAGGAAGGTCTTAGACTCAAGGAAGAAGAAGAAAAATGAAGAAAAGAAGAGTCTATGCACCGCTCAGCGTCAAATGCACCGTTGAGCGCCATAATTCGAGGGAAAGCACTGTTTGGCGCCCAGGATATAAAGCTGAGCGTCCAGGACTATTAGAGGCAAACCGCTCAGCGGTGAAACTGACCGCTTAGCGGTGGCGCGACTTGAGGGAAATCGCTGAGCGGTAAAATACGACGCTGAGTGGTGGTCTGCTGGGCTTGGGCCTAAATTTTGTTACTTTTCTGTGCTATATATAGCCCTAGTGAGATTTGAGATTTATTCTTTTGGCAGAAGAAGACGTCCAGAGCTGATTTACACTCCTTGGAAAAGATTTCTTGGATGCTTAGGCTCCAATTTATCATATCTAGGGTTTGCTTTTCCATTCTTTCATTGTATTTCATCTAGTTTCACCATGTCAATGGTGAACTAAACCCTTTGTTGTTGGGGAACAATGTAATCTTTTTAAACTCTCGTATATTGAAATTCTTGTTTTATTCATATGCTTGCATATGCTGTTATTATCAATTGTTGGGTTCTTTATCTATGCTCTATGCTATTATCATTTAAATCATTTGATAAATAGATGTTTGCCTTTGTCGATACGAGGACTTATAGGGAAGTCATGAACTGATAGGGAATTCCTTGATTAAGCAATACCACCTAGGGATAGGGGGGTAGGACGATCAATTGTATTTTGCTTCTGTGGTACTTGCATTGCTAGTTACTAGGGGAGACTAGGGATAGTAAGCCAGTAACTAGTAGTAGGTTCTTCTCGCCAAGGGATCGGGTTTAGTGTAGACTAAGAAAGTTTGCATGACAATTGGATAATAAAACAAATTTAATAAGAGTAGATATAAGAGAGTGGATAAGATGAAATTGTAAACCCCAACAACTCCATTCATCCATACCTTTTTCATTGCCAATTGAATCACTTGCATTTGCATGTTTACTTTTAGTTCTTTGCATTCAACCATAAGTTAATTTTCTTTCAAGTCTTATAAGATTAATTGACACGAAAGATAAGGCCTTTGAGTCCTTTGGGAGAACGATATTGGGTTTACCAATTATATTACTTGATACAATCTGGTACACTTGCCAAGGTCTTAACAAGTTTTTGGCGCCGTTGCCAGGGACTCATGGTTTAACTTATCTAGTAGTGTAAATTGATTAAATTTGACTTGATTTTATGTTTGTTTTTATTTTTGTTCTAATAAATGTTTTCTAGGGTTTTGTGCCTAATGTTTGCAGGATGCAGTACGGACGAGAATTTGACTATATGGGCACTGAATTCTATCAAAATGATTTCATCCACTGGTGGGAACCTCATTCAAACATGAATCAAAGCTAATTTGGGCAACAATCCTCTACATCATGAGAAACGTTGGGGGAAGCTGAACAACCTTTACGACAGAAATAATCTTTTATACCAAGAGAAACTTTATGGGAAGCTGAACAACACTTATTGAAGAAACAATTCTCTTTGCAGAAAGAAATGTTGGGGGAAGCCGAACAACGTTTACAACAAAAAAAATCTTCTGTACGAAGAGAAACATTGGGGGAAGCCGAAGAACGTTTATTGCAGGAACAACACTCTTGGATGTTGAAGTCTCTGGATATTGGGGTTAATACTGAAGTTAACGCTAAAGAGGAATGTCAAGCCATTATCTCTGAAAATGATAAGGTTGTTGAGGAGGAGAAGATAAAGGAAGAAGAGATAGAGATATATGAGGAGAAGATAGAGGAGGAAAAGATAGAAAGAGATGATGAGAAAATAGAGGAAGAAAAGAGAGAAGAGATAAAAGCAGAAAAGGTTGTAGATGAGGAAAAGATAGAGATAAAAGAGGAAAAGATAGAGGAGATAGAAACAGAAAGGTTGAGTGAGGAAGAGAATGAAGTGGTTGAGAGAAAAGAAAAAAAAGAAAAAAAGTGCGAAAATAAAAAAGAAGAAATCAAGGAAAAATAAAAAGAGAAAGTTCAAGGAGGAAAAGATTGAGAAAAAAAGGAAGAGAGGAAAGAAGAAAAGATCATATGCAAAACCTCTTCCTCATCAGAAGAAAAATCATACGAAGGAAAAGAAGTTTAAGTGCTTTATGGAGATCTTCAAGAAATTGAAGATTAAAGTTCCTATGATTGATACATGGAAAAAGGTGCTTGGTTCGATCAACTTTTTGAAGAGATTCAGTAGGAAGAAGAAAAAGAAAAGAATATCAAGTAAGAAGAATATCAACACCTACTGATGGGTATTTGCTGGGGGTCATCCCAGTTGTTGTAATATATTAGTTTTATTTTATTTTGGACATGTAATTTTTGGATATTTAAACAATTTTTGGGTAGCATCTACTGAGGGATGCTAATTTTTATGTATCCATTGAAGGATACCAGGAAGGTACACCTACTAATGGGTGTTGGTAAGGATTGCACTTATTGATGAGTGCTGGACAGGTTTGGGTTAGGCTCGTGACGTTAAACAAGCACTACCTTGGAGGCAACCTAGTTGATTATTTGTTTGTTTTTAAACTCTATCTTAAGTGCATTATATGTGCATTTGAGAGGGGAAAGGCATGAAATTGAAAAATTGAAGGTTAAAATCAGGTGCTATAGGGTGGAATCATGCAAAAACAAGCAAAGAAGAGAGGGAGAAAAATTATTGCCCATCGTTGAGCGGTGGCGGCGAATACCTAGCTTGGGCTTTTAAAAGCTGAGCGTTTTTAGGTTTTTTGCACTTTGAAACCTCTTCTTTGCAGTTCGCCCAAGCGGTCTCCTTAAGCCCTAGCACCCATTTTACACCTTCAAAGGTTTTCCAAAGAGATTTCCTCACTTTTTCTTATCACCCATTCACAAAAACCTCATTTTATACCACTCTCTTGTCAAAGTTTGGGGTTTTTGTTGAGGGATTGTGCATTCAAGAGGCATTCATCATCAATTAGGAGGAAGTTTAGCAAGCATCTAGTCTCTCCACTCAAGTAAGTTGTGCAATTTCATTCTTAGGGTTTCTAAATTTGAAATTTGATGAAGAACATGCTTAGGAACATGATAAATTAGGGCTTTTGATTTCTATGCATGATTTGATGAAATAGGAACTGTTTGAACCGATTGAATTGCATGAATTTGGTCTGGATTGATGAAATTAGTGTTAGAGTGGAGAATATGGTGATTTAGAAAAGGTTTTTGACAAACCCTAGTCGCCACCGCTGAGCAGTCTGCTGCAGATTTTGTTGGATGCTTGATTTTTGATGGAGGGACATTGAGTGGCCCTGCTTTTCCCTCAGTGTTCGACTGTAATTGGTTTGGAATCTGATTGATGATGTACTGACCTCCAATGATGAATTCCTGTGGTCCTTTGAATTTTATTTTATGCAAGAATGTCATAATCATCAAGAAGGGTGAAAACTCCTGGCAACAAGAGGAAGGAACCTAAGAGGCAAAGAAGATTCTATTGGGGAGTATCAACACCTACTGATGGGTGTTTGAACTCTACCGGGTCAAGCTAGTGACATAAAAAGAGGGCTTCCTGGGAGGCAATCCAGTTGATTGATTTATTATTGTTTCATGTTTTAATACTGTTCTATTTGAATTTAGGGCTTAATTGTTGCATAAGTGAGTAAAGTGAGTGGGAATTGTATTTAGGGTTTAATTGTTGCATTTTAGAAAATCCATTCTCTATCACTTTTGCATCATTCATAATCCAAGTTTGGGGTTTTTTAGAGACCACTGCATTTTGGTTTCATCCATCATCAGTTATAAGAATTTTGCATACATTCAAGGTCTTTCCACCCCAAGGACAGGTTGTTATTGCCGAGATGATCATAGGCATGTACGATACACCTCCTACTCATAGGTGGACGATGGATGAGTTCAACAACAGAGTGGCTTGGCCAGAGCAGGCACAGGGGAGTGGAGCTGGAGCAGCTGAAGCTCCAGTAAGGGAGGATGATGACAAGGATGATAACTTTAAGGATGCAGAGGCTGGAAAGGATGAGGACTCCGACGATGACATGGATTGATATGACATCTACTAATGGATGCCAGTGCTTAGAACAGGGGTTTTATCTTTCACTTTTGTACTTTGAATTTTTAGAATAGGTTGAATTTTGTTGAGTAGTGTAGGTGTATGTGCTTGGCTTGAACACCTTTTCTGACTATGGTTTGATTTGATTGTTATGGCATGATGAGTATGCTTGATGATGCTTGATGTGGATGATGATTGAGATTGTTATATATGCTTCTATATAGGTGAATTGTTCACAATTGTGTGAACAGATGTATGATGAGTTATGATTGTGGTTATGATGCTAAGCAGAATGTATGATTGAATGATTGAGTAAGAACAGTTGTTTGAGCCTTAAACACGAAGAAATCCTTGTTTTGAAAATCTTCACTTGAGTTAGGATGAGAAATATTTTATGGTATTGATAAAGGTTCAAGTTTGGAGTTGTTGGGGGAAATTGAAAGGTAAAAGAAAGGTATTGAGCTCAAGTGTTGAATGAAAAAGCTTGAGAAAAGAAAAGAAAAGCAAAGAAAAGGCATGAAAGGTGAGCTCAATATAAAAGAAAAGGAAAAAGGGAAAGTTGGGAATGAGTGAGATTGGTAAAAAGAGAGTTTGTGCTTGAACTATGAATGATGAATAACTCTCTTAACTCAAGGATTTTGTGATCTGAAAAACCAATGTTTCTTGTTAGCCTAACCGCATTATAAGCCTTGAAAAGTCCTTGTGATGGCATTTGTATGTAAAGATGTTGATTGTAGTAGACGAATGTCAATTTTGTTTCATGTGACAGATGAATAGTAGAGATAAGAGTGACCTCCTGAAACACTTGAGTGATTGAGTGAAGCACTTTGCTTGGAAAGGATTGATAAATTTCATGATTACATTTGTGCTTAATGGATTGGTCATTCATAAAAATAGCATTTGTTGGAGAGTGTGTGATTATGTGAGCAATCTGTGAACTTGAATGAATTGAAGAATGTTTGCATCTTGATTGGATTCCATTGAAGAGATGAATTGAGTAGTTACTTATTGTGAAAGGATGTGTTTTGAAAAGCGTTGAACCATTTTGATGATAGGTAGAAGGCCTAGTTTTGTTTTATTTGCTTGAGGACAAGCAAAGTTTTAAGTTTGGAGTTGTGATAACGGTTGGAAAACCGTTATTTTTATACATTAATTTGATATCAAAACACAACCTCTATGACTTAGAATTAGCTTGAAATCATGCATTTTGTTTAAGTTAGAGAATAAGAGAGTCAAAGTTGGTTTTAGTGGTTTTATGCTTGGTTTCCCTTGATTTCGTAGGTTTTTTTGGAATGAATTGAAAGAAAGGTTGAAGTATCAAATGGTTGCGGTGTAGAAAAGACAATCAGAATCCAGAAAAGTCAACCAGTTAACCAGAAAAGTCAACCAGTCAACTAGAAAAATCAACCAATTGACCAGAATGTTGACCAAACCGCTGAGCGACAGTTTTGGGCGTTGAGCGGTGGCGCTGAAGAAGAAAGAATTGTGTGCAAAAGGCCATAAGAAATTGGTGTACCAAGTTTGTCATTTATTGGGATGAAAAGGACTGAGAATGGATGGTTCTTCACTGATGAGCAATCTGTCGGAAGTCCACCTACTTGCGGTGAAGATCATACTGAAGATTCTGACGATGAAGATTCAATGGAATCTTCTTGATAATAATGGGGACTAGTTTTCTATGTTTTTTTTTAATTTTGTAATGATGGTTATTAAGCCCCCACTGGTTTTTCCATTTCCTTCGGTTTTATTTAGAAATGCAATGAAGATTTATATTAGCAAAAAATGATCTTTGAATTGTGCATGATGACTGCATTGTATGTGGACTAACTCTAAATCTAGTTGAGAAGAGAAGATTATGCAGTTCTGATATTGATCAAAAATTGATCACTGGTTAAAAGTGCAAATTTCAGTACAATGCTAACTTGAATCAATTAAGGAAGAAGTAAAAAGAAAAAAGTTCATGTCTAATTTTAAAGAAAAAAGAATATAAAGTTCGCCACCCTCTTGTATTGGTGGAAGAAAATAAAACGTCAAAGACCTATCAAATACGACGTCGAAGACCTATCAAATACGACGTTATATTATTGCGACCACAGCACACCATTAATGCTCGCAGCATACTTCAATTCCCTTAACGTCAAAGCCCCGCCAGCCTTCAACGTTCTATGAGAGGGGAAATAAAAAAAAGACCTTAATGTACGGTACTTTTTGATACTTTGGCTTCCAATAGTAGTAGGTCTAAAAAACCTTTGCAATTGAAAAGCGCGCCATAGAACATCGAAGGCTGTGGGGTTTTGACGTTTTATTTTTATTCTCAAAATTATTTCATCATTAATCATATTGTGAACCATATTTCGTTTTCCTCAGCACTTCCCTTTCATTACGATAACTTATTTACGATGTAGACTATAAAAATCATTTTGTTATTGACTGAGTCTTGAATGCGGCACTTTATTTAGGGTGTAGACTATGTTTAAGAACATTAATTTCACATATCTTTTAATAATTAAATAAAATTTATTTTTGCATCGAGTGTACTCAAAGTTCGACGTCAACAGTGTAAAAAGATTCCAAATTTAAATTGTCCGTAAGTTGTCTCCTCTCTTAGAAATCAGTAGCTCTGAAATCTAACGGAGGAGTACCATTTATGGACAATTTAAAAAAGGAATCATACATTGTTAAATGATGAAGTTGAACAACTTTTGTAGATAATTATTTTTGAGCTTAAAATTGTTTCAGCACTAAACATATTGTGAACCGTATTTCTTTTTCGTAAGCACTTTCCTTTCAGTAAGATAGCTTAATCATTTCTGTACTATAAATAAAAACATTTTGTTAACATGAACTGGAAAGGGCTCCTTCATACGAATTTACGATGAATGAACCACTTTCAAGTTAAAGTTATCAAATTGCAATATGAAGAACAGAGATGCTTAGAAATCTAATGAAAAGAAAATGCAAACAAAATAAAAACTATGAATCCTAATATGTTTAATATGGAAACAGGAGGCAAGGGAATACATGAAATGCAAGCTATATTTATACATGAACCGATGACGTACATCGTGTGATTATTCTTGGTAACTGCCACATGCCACCATCTTGTAAGAACGTCGAAGCCCTGCGAAATTCGACGTTCAAACATCATTCAGAGAAAGACTAATAGATCTCGTTTGATTCACTTACATAGTGTAATTATGCTTAGTAATCGCCAACATGTATGAACTTCAAATCCCAGCCGAAAACGACATTCAAACTTCATTCAAAGAAAAAGTAATAATTGTAGTTTAATTCAGAGATTTTTATTCTGACATAGCACAAATAAACATTTAATATGGTGCATATAGCAATTGTGCCTTATATTTACCTAGGTAGCACACTTTTCTTTCAAGGTGAGAATTCGGTTTGCGGCAAACCGAATTCTAAGTAATATTTTCTTTTTTTTTTCTAATCTTAGGTTAGAATTCGGTTTCTTATATTTTTTTATAATCTTAGATTGTTTAGTTTATTTTGATGAAGTTTAATAAATTTTATTATTTCTATAATAATTATTAAATTATCAATAAAAATAATAAAACTAATATTAATAATAAAATAATAACAATAATATAAAATGTTATTTAATATAATATTATAAAATATTAAATCATATTAAAATAATAAAATAAATTAGTTATTTATTAATTTTAATTTAAAAACAAAATTTAAAGAAATGTTAAATGGTTTTTCACGTTTAACATATTTCTTAAATTTTTTTTATTTAAATTTTAATTAATAATTAACTTATTTTAATATTTTAATATAATATTCATACATGTTTGTTAAAATCCTAAAAAGCAAGAAAATAATGCATGAGAGGGATTTTTTTTCTAATAATTTTAATTATAATATGTTTTGAAGCTTAATCTTTTCTACTAATTCCATTTTATAACTATTAAATTTTTCAAAGTAATTTATATGAATGTTACCAAGAAAAATGTATAAGATTTTATTTTAATTTTTAGGATAATGATACTTTGACAATATTTTTTTGACAACATTTTAACACCATCTACGTGTCATTCTGTATTGGTCAATAATCACTGCCATAATCAATCATAATAATCTTAAACACCAAAATGGACCAATCACAAAACGACAACATATTTGGTTGACATTCAGTTTGGGTCAACCAATTTGAAATTTAAAGTATTATTTTTTTAAAATCAATTAAGGTCTTTTAGCATAATCATACATATTTATATCCTAAAATTTAAAAATTGAAGACTTGATTAATGTTTTATAATACCTAACTTAATCATAAAACTTTTAAAGGAGAGGAAAGAAATATAAGGTATGGGAATGTCGTTGAATCTAATAAAAATAATTCATTTACAATGTACACTATGTTAAAAGAACATTAATTTCACATGACTTTTCTTAATATAATAATATTTATTATGATTTTAATTATTCTGATGTATAAACTTAATTCTCATTAATTATTATTATTATTATTATTTTCTTTCTGAAATTATTATAATATTTTAAAGAAAGTAAGTTTCATTCTCTTTAAATTTGACCCAGAAATCATTATTATATTTTACGATAAATTTACACTAATATTTTATAAAATAAATTTTTTTAAAAATATGTAAATCATATCTTAAAATATAATGGTAACGGGAGGTTATTGGAGGTTTAAAGGAAAGAAAGAAACAAAGGGCGGGAGGCTGAAGAAGAGAACGTCTAATCACATGTGTTTTATCAAACTCTCAATTAATACATCGAAGCCCAGTAGAATTCGATGTATAGTTTTTAAGTTGAGGATTTAAAGACTCTACATTATGAAAGACGTTCCAAGATTTCTATCCAGACATGGCTTCTTCATCATCATCATCAAGAAGAAAAGAGAAGGTTGCCCAGGTTACAAGAAATGCAAACCCATCTAGATCGATAAGTGATGAAGACACCCGAGGAACGTTTTTATACTAGAGACGATTATGATATTGATCAAAGACAAATTAAGGAAGACGTAAAAAGAAAAGATTTCATGTCTGATTTTAAACCAAAAAAGAGCGCCACATTTTGATATTGGCGGAAGAGAAAAACGTCAAAGCCCTACTGAATATGACATTTTATTAAGCACACCATTAATGCTACTAACATTTTATGGTAGGAGTGAAAAGAAAAGAGATCAAAAAGTATGGTACTTTCTGATATTGGCGGCTAATTTAGAGAAAACGTTAAATTCCCAGACAATACGACGTTATATTTAATGCCCCCGTGTTTAAAAGAAAAAAGTAAAAAGAGAGGAATGGGAAAAACTTTAGGCGTCCCATACTAAGTCTAAGCCCCTTCAACTTCATCGTAAACTTTGCAATTTATAAGAAAAAAAATTACAAAAGGCGCCTACTTTTTACTAGAAACATCGAATTATTTTGGTCTGCAATGTGGTTTTTAAATATAACGTCACGTGTGTCTTGTATTCGACGTTGAATATGAATGTAAAAACATAACACGGTCTCACTATTTATTCGCGCTACCATTTGTGCTTGAACTTTCTTCTTTGTGGACGACTGCGTTAAATAAAGAAGCTTATTTTTAATCTTTTCTGTCTTTGTAATGACATTTGGTTCCCATTTCTAAGGTTTACCTAATGTTTTTCGTTTATCTTTAGGTTGTGTTTCGTAAGTGGTCAGCGAACTTCATCATTTTCTCCAGTGATACCATTTCTAGTATTTTTTTTTATCTTTAATATCTCATACGTATGATGTATGTGCTCGTGTTTGTGTTGTGTTTTCCGATTCTAGACGTATGGTATATGTATAATAGTTTATTTTTTCTTTCAACGTATTCTATATCAATCTAGTTTTTGATCATGACAACACATTGCTTAATAACATGCATATGTTGTTTACTGTTATTACATGTTCGTATGCAAATTGATTGTTATATTTGTGAACATACTTATGTACTGTGTTACATGTTCCTATGTTGATTGATTGATATATATCTGGAACGTTTATATATGCTTTATGTGCTATGTGCAATGCATCATTATATATGTTTTTCTGCACAAGTTTTAAAGTTGAAAACCACAAGCACTTTCATGAACTTATAACTGTGTGACAAAGTTCTAGTGCAGTCGACTACATTATTAATGGATTCGACTATGCTAAAATCTTTGTACAGATTTTGAGAATCAGTGCTCTGTGAATTTTTGAGAAGAAAAGAATTTCAAAATGTTTTACATGATTGAAGTCGACTATGTGCGCCACACATTCGACTGTATTAGTTATCTGATTTGAAATCCTGTTATGCTCTTGCACTCTAACGACTATATTTTTAAAAGTTAGTTGAGCATTAATGTCTTGGTCAACTATATTAAATGTGTTTTGTTTTTGGTTGATAGTATGCTACCAGGTTGACTATTTGTTATAACTGTCATAATCCAGTCGACTGAATTAGTAGCACAATCGACTGAGAATCTATCTGATTAACAGAAATCTATAAATAGACTGATCACGAATCAGTTAAGAGACTTTTGATGAACTGACAATTTCATTTCTGTTACAAATTGAATTCTGTGTTGTAAGAGCTCCAAGAATTCTCCAAGAAGACGGTGGGGTCTTTCTTGAAAGTGATTGAAAGGGAGGTTCTTCTGCACACACAAAGATTGATCAATATATGCTTAAGAAGGTGCTTCTGAGTTGATCACATTCAGGCTTGGCATCCTTGAAGACTGCTGCATTGTTTTTCTGGCTTGGCATCCGTAAAGACTGTTGGTATTTGAACCTGTTGGTTATCGGGGATTGTTCACTTTGAGGATTGTTCAAAGTGGTGTTGCAGATTGCATAAGAGGGGATTCTTGCTGCAGGTCTGGTTGTATTGTTTTGCAGCTATAGTTTGGTTTTGGGTTAGAGAGGAGATTTATATTTTTGACGTGGAGGTCTTTTATAAACTCCTTGTTATAAAAACAGCAACCATTATAGTGCATTTGCTTCCTGGTTTGGAAGGACACTTGATGTAGGCATTTTTGGCCGAACCAGTATAAAAATCAGTGTTTGATTTTTTCTATCCCTACACTCTTACTTTGCAGTCGACTTTACTTTTCACGCAGTCAACTATGTTTTTTCGCTGCATATGATTTTTCATTACTTGCATTTCAACAAAGTGTAAAAAGTTTAATACTTTGATTGCAAGACTGCGAAAAGATTTTGTTTTTGACAAAACACCAATTCACCCTCGCTCTTAGTGTAAAAACGAAGCCAACCTGTTTTCCAACACGTATGATATCTATGTTCGTTCGTTGTCAGCGAACTTCGTCATCCTCTCCAATGTCATCATTTCATTGTCTGTTCTAACTAAAATTTACTAAATTTGTAAACAGGTATGACGAGCTCTGGATCAGGTCAGACGGGAGGAGGTGGTAGATCTGTGACTCGGATGCTTGCTATCACATCCCGTCTGGTTAATGATAAAGCATTGTCGGTGGAGTTTGATCCTAACACATTTGTGCCTATAGGGGAACATGCAACAGAGTTTCGGAGTTACTTGGGCACGCTGGCAAGATTTCATGTCCCTATTCTCGCTACCCGTTAGGGTGATGTGTCAGAGGTTGAGAAAAATCTATTATAGTAGGATATTTTGGTATGTTTAAGTTGTTTTACTTCCATCATTGACTTATTTTCGTTGAACATGCTTTAACATTAATTTTCTTTTAAAAAGGAAAATTGGGTTATTCTTGATGATGAGAGGATAAGGAAGAAGATTTTATCCCAAATTGCAACCCGGGGGAGGGACTTCAAGACGACACTGACACGTAAATTCGTCTTTGGCTCTAAACAGAACGAAACTCCTTGTACAAAGTATAAAATATCTGATGAGGCGTGGGTGCAGTTTAAAGAATCTAGAGTTACTCCTGAATGGGAGGTATGTTTTATTTAATATTTTGCTCTAGTCACACAAGACAGGATGTTAATTTCTGAATTATATATGCTTAATAATTTTCATTTTTCAATAGGTGAAAAGGATAGCCACCTAGGACAAGCAGAGGCTTAATGATACACCACACGTACTTTCTCGTGGTGGTTATGCATTATTAGAGAAAAAAGATAAGAAAACGTTGAGCTGAGGAGTTAGGTCTTGAGTCACGTGATCTAGCACCTCCATGAGCTAGACATGAATTTTGGAAGGCTGCACAGACAAAGTCCAATGGCCAGTTTACATCCCAGGCTGCTGAGGAGATATCCCATAGAATTCTAAGTTGAAACTTTTAACTAATTACCATAGTTCATAAAATATTATGTAACTTTGTCTATTATGATATGCAGGATGAGTTGGTTGAGCAAGAGACTGAAGGCATATTTGTGCTAGAAGTTAGGAAGGACATCCTGGTAGCATCCATAGGTCAGCCAGACCGTCCAGTTCGTGTGCGTGCTGTTGGAGGAGCTACTGGATTGAGGACTACTCTGGCCCTAAACCAACAAGCACACAAGTCGTGACTCCGGAATTGGTTAGTAGCATCACGGCACAGGTGCAAGTCCAAGTACGAGAGCAAATGGAAGAACCCTTAAGAACGCTCGAATAAGAACTTGCGACGATCAGACTACAACAACAACAACAATAGTCACAGCAGGAGCACACCCCTATAGATGATCCTACCGTACCTCCCGTGAGCACCAAGGACTCATGCTCTAATGCAGATCATACTGCTTACAATATTCAGTATGAGTTTTTGGTTGATGGGGATCCTCCGCGCAGTGGCCATCGGAGTACAGCTTGTAAGAGGCCAGACCATTCATGGTGTTCCTATATTGGCCACTGACACACGGGTAAGGATTGATGATGTTAGAGACCCCAAGCTCGAGTGCTAGTGCCGACAAATGAAATCCAATTCGTTGGGAAGGCCTTAGGCACATTTATAGCTTGGCCTAAGGCCTTGATCGTTCCATATTTTAGCCCACCAGCGGTATTGTATTCTTATTTTTATTATCTTAAATCTTCAAGTTATAATTAAATGATTCCTAACTTCTGTAAATGTGACTTACAGGTCTACCGACCAGAGAAACAAGCAATAGGTCAACCTGAGGCTCGTGTGCAAGCAGAAGACGATGATCCTCTATCCATATTGATGTCAAGATTACCTCAGTTGAAAAAACAATCGGTAGCGATGCAGTGGGAGTTAAGAACGTTTGGCGTTGAGTTCCATATTCCATTGTATATTGAATTCCATGATGTGTATGAGCTGATTGGTGGAGATGGAATGTTGAACATTTCATGCATACAACTGTGGTGCATGTAAGTTTTTTATTTGTTATTTTCAAATTTGTATATTATTAGTATTATTTCAATTTAATAAATATACTTAACTTTATTCTTATAGGTACATGGACACTGTCGCATTGGAATCAGGTCGGGGGTCAATTTATGGCTTTATTGAACCTTAGACCATCCAACCATCTGAAAACACATTAGATTCCAGAAAGAAATATATGCAAACATGGATGATCGAGTCTAAGAGAGAGATATATATGGCGCCATACATTGATGCTTATGTTTTCCCAATATTGTCAACTTTTATCAAATTTTAATCAATAAACTCACTGGTTATTGGTACATGATAGGGGCCATTGGCAACTCATGGTGATCATTCCAATAAAAGCACAAGTTGTATGGTTTTGTTCTCTTCATAGGAAGATGAAACCGGAGTTGAGGTCCTTGATACAAACGTAAGTATTACATTCATTCTTATCAATACATTATGATATTAATATATTAACTTATGTTTCAAATGTTTCAAATTTGTTTAGAGTTCTGACTAGGACCAGAGGATAACAAATTGATATTATATATCCTAAGGTTGGAATTCGTTGATCTTTAACCTTTAATTTTCATAGTCAATTTTAAACCGTTACATTTGACTAAGTTCTTTCACATGTTTAGTGTAATAAGTAGAATGATTCCTGGGCATGTGCCTACTACATCATGTCATGGATCAAGGCAATCATCTGAGCAGAAATCAGAGAAGATTGGACTGAGATAGAAATTTACATTTGAAAATCTTACAAATATCAATAAACTTTTGACATTAAAATGAATATAATTGTAAAGTTTCCTTCCTTGATTATGCAGCAATTCAACAATACCTCTCCATTATCCAATGAAATAATAAATACGATAAGAGAGGAATGGGAAGGATATTTGTTGAATAAACATTTTAAATAGCTATAGTTTTAGGTTTTTCCTTTCATGATAGTAGCATTTCCATACTCATGCAGCTTTTTAACTATGAATAGATGTATACTGTCAATAGATTATTACTAATAGATGAAAGGAAAAGTGGGTTCTTTTAAGTTTTGATGATAGCATGAATTTATGATAGCATGGTTTAAATTAATTAATTTTGTGCATTTAGGAATTGGAAAACTGGTTTTTGTATTTCAAGTTTTCTTAAATGAGCTAAAACGAACACAATTTAATAAAAAATCACTGAAGGTAACGTCAATTTATACACAGTCCGACGTTAATATATTTATCAATCAAGGCAATGAGTGACGTTGATATAATGTAGTGGATAACGATAATAATAAAAAGCTGGGTGAGGATCTCTACGACTCAGCGATAGTAACATCAATTGTAAACATGTTCGACGACAACGGCTCGACGATAGTAACGTCGACTGTAAACATGTTCGACGTCAACCTTACATTGTTCACCTTATAACTGACGTCAAATATTCCTTTAAATATAAATATATAATCAAAAATTGACGTCCAATTTGCACTTCGACATGAATATTACGTCGACAATCTTCTACTCAACCTCAAGATTACGTTAGTTCCCTCGACCATTTGACGAAAAATCTTTCTTTAAAAATAAATATTTATTCAAATATTGGACGTCAAACTTGATTTTGTACAACGTACATTAACATCGATCTGCATAATAGACGTCAACTTTACGTCAATTGCCTCTGTATTCGACGTAAACGTCTTCGATTAACGTCACCCGGTATTATTCGACGTAAATTTACGTTACTAGCTATAACGTCGCTAGCAAATGCGTCCTTAAAGGCAAAAAATAAACGACGTTATAGACTATTTTTGTACTAGTGTTGCAAAACAGTCATATAAGAAAAGAGATATATTGAAGACAACTGATATTAAATGATCAAACAACTTAATAACTAAATTCCAACAAATGGAATTTATAACCCCCTCTAAGTGATAATTCGATTGAACCATTTGTCAAGTCAATTTCATTGCTTTTCAGACAAATGTGATCCAAGCAGTAAATGCCAAAGCAGTATTTTTTGCAAAACCTTTCACAATCTTTTGAAGATCAAGCAGTTTAGTATCATAGTAATGCAAGAAATTAAACAGATAAGAAGTGAGTATGCAAAACAATTAATGTAACAGTGAGTATGTGCATAGTCAACTTCACTAATCATTCAATCGATTCAATATTCATTCAAGCAGATTCAATCAAGAAGAATACAACAAATGAATTTGAATTAAAACCTACTGATTTCATTACTTGTTCAAAAGATATTACAATTGATAACTAGAACAAGACAGACATAATGGCAGTCTAAGCCATTTTCAAAAGAAACAAATGACGCGACCATACCACATTTTTTACAAACAAAGAGACAGACACAATTAATGGATTTTTCAACTATCCTAGGCTGAGTTAGAAAGATTCCATTGAATTCTCTTCAGAAGAACTTTCTACTGCAAGCTGTGTGGTAGCACGATGCTCTCCTGCAAAGTTGTCAAATTTTTCATGTAAACTTTTGATTTGTTATGCGGCATATCTTTCAAAGTTTGTCTTAGGGAAGAAGTTTTTTCGTTCCTTCATTGCAGCAGGAGTGCTTCCTGTACTATGCTCAAGGTTCTCTTCACCCATGAAGCTCCATCCATTCATGGTTTTTACTAATCCAAGAGACATGATTGAGTCCCTGTCAAACACATTTGAAGAGTTCCAAAAATTTTTTTGTTCATTTCTGATATCAACTCCTTGTAGTACCAGAACTTTGCTTATAAACACAACATATGGGAGATAGAGTGATCTATTCAGCGCAACATTCTTCATATGATCCTTCACAACTTGTAACTAGTTTCTGGGTATATTATTCTTTATTGCGTGAAGAAGATAAATGTCTTCAATTCTACCAGGCAGACTTATCCGGGCCAGAAGATGATCGACTATCTTCTCTTCTTTTAGCAATCCCTCATGCGCATATACATTTTCTGTGGAGTACTTGCCAAGAAATCTCAATCATTCTCTCTATACCCTTTTCTTGTTCAGCAAGGTATTTAGCGTAGTGGAGGGAAGATGTGAGGAAGCTCCTTCTCAAGGCAAATTTGTAATGATATTCCACATAAAGTCATCAATATAAATGTCAACACCTTTCACTCTTGAATAAATGTTGTCGTTCACCACTCTTAGATTGTGATAAAAAACTTTCACTAGTTCTGGGTACCAGTAACCCTTCATTTGCACAAAGATGGATGATCCTTGTCTCTCTAGCCAATCGGGAAACATGAATCCTTCTTTCTCAAACATGATTAAATTCATATTCATGGGAGAAACGACAATCTTGAGGGTTGCACCAAGAAATCTTTCGCGAGTTCCTTCATCACTAATCCATCTAGTGGAATCCAACCTTCTTGATACAGAGATTCCTTTTCCCTTGTTCCCATTTCCGACACGACTTGAGGATGCCATAAAAAGTGGATTCTTGCAACTTTTCTTTCTCATTCTAGGGTTCTTGGAATTTGACAAGACACTAATGCATGAACACACCACATGACTTAAGAAGGTAGGCATACAACGAAAAAGGCGCGAAAGACCAAACCCAAAAATGACCCATTTAAATTTTCACGTTTGAGAAACCCAAAAAAGACATATAGTCAATTTGAAAAAAATCAAAGTTGACTACTGTATGACATAAGTTTTTCAAAACAGATACAGACATATAGAGACACAAATTCGACTAGACTCATAATCAAGTCGACTATAAAAAATTTGATTTTCACACAAATCATTCAGACAATCAGTCAACAATCATCAAACAATCAAACATCAAACAACCAATCTTTTCATGCATGATGTAGTACGATAATACATGTTACTAGTTGTAGACACTTAAGATGGTTGATATAGCCATGTTAATTCATCCTTGAGTTCTCACAGCACCTTTTTCAAATCCTGCAAAATAGTTCAAGTTTTTTATGTAGGTACCCATTTGAATTTGGGTTCTTGATTGTCAACTACAGCCAGATGTTCCTTAGGTATCCACACATATAAGCCTTTCGGAACTCCAACTCTTCTGTAATAATAATTTCTAACAGTATGACCAATACTATTGCAGTAAAAGCAAACATGTTTAGCAGGTTTGCTTAAATAAGAAAATTTTCTTGTATTGGTTCTATTAGAATTAGCTTTATAACCAATGCCTTGTCTGTTAATTGCTCTACCAGTAGACTCTAATACAACATTCAAGTTATCTCTACCCTGTGTAAATTTGGCTAGCGTGCTAGTCAAGTAATCTATTTGTTTCACATGAGTTGGGAATTTATCACATTCTTTCTCTATTGTAATAGTCTCAGTTTTAACATTTTTAGCAGACAATAAAGCTTCATCTAATTCTTTTTGTAATTTCTCATTATCAGTGACAAGATTATAAATCCTATATTCATAATCTCTTCTTTTAGAGTTTAGTCGATTAACCTTATACTACAGTCGCGTTACTTTAGCATGAATCTCTTGAAAAGCATCCAGCAGAAGGTGATATTTCACCACAATTGGTTCTTGCTCTAACTGTACGTCACTTCCATAATCAGCCAATGATGCTCCAGTCATATATCAGATGATTGATTCCTCGTCATGATCAACATCTTCATCACTTGATGTTTGATTCCTCGTCATGAAAAACATCCTTTCTTCTTTTTGATCTTGTCCTGAGGAAATTTCTGTTGGCTTTCTGCTTTGGCTTCAAGTCTGGACAATCTGGTTTGATGTGTCCTTCTTTGTCGCATTCATAACATTGTATAGCATTTGACCTGTAACCTTTCTTGGCTTTGGTTTGACCTATGGTCATCAATGGTCATCATGGTCATCAACAATTATTATAAGACCATTAAATTTCCTTACCACCATGGTCATCAATTCATTGTTGTCCATCTCTGCATCTGAATCTTCCTCTGACTTTGAGGCTTTCTTGCTTGTTGCTTTCAGTGCAATAGACTTCTTCTCTTCAATCTCTTCTTCATCCTTCAATCCTCCAAGATCTAACTCATGTTCTCTTAACTTTCCGAACAAGGTAGCCATATTCATGCTTGTTAGATCTTTGGACTCAGAGATTGTTGTGACTTTGGGCTGCCAGTTTCTGTTCATACTTTTTAGAATCTTGATATTGATTTCTTCCTTGTCAAAGACTTTGCCAAGAGCCATAAGATGATTTACTATATGAGTGAATCTTTTCTAGACTTCATAGATTGTTTCACTAGCTTGCATCCTAAAAAGTTCATACTCTTGAATCAAAGAAAAAATTTTCAAAATAGTTTTTCCATCAACAATATGAGTTGGCTCAAAAGGACCATTCAAAGTTGCATCCCAAATTCCTCTATCGACGGATTCAAGAAGGATTTGCATTCTCATTTTCCAAAAAGGGTAATTTTCACCCGCAAACAGTGGTGGCCTGTTTGTAGATGCACCTTCACCAAAGCTTTGAAAACTGGAAGCCATTATCTAGGAATATAGTCCATTCAAAGAAAACAGAAGTCGACTAGTTTTTCAAATATCTTATGAAAATCAGCTCTAGTGCCAATTGTTGGAAACAGGATGCCTCCGTTTCAACACCAAGAGGGGGGGAGGTGAATTGGTGAGGTTTAAAAATCAGAGTCTTTTCAAAATCTTTTTCGCAAAGTATAACCTTTACAAAGTTCCTTGAATCGCAAGGAACAAAAAGTTTAAGTGCAGCGGAAATATAAAGTTGACTACGTGAACAGTTAAGTCGACTTAATGTAAAAGTGTAAGGATAGAGAAATCAAATGCTAAGTTTTTACATTGGTTCGGCCTCAATGCCTACATCTAGTGTCCTTCCACAACCAGGAAGAAAATGCACTATAATGGACAAGGTTTTTACAACAAGGCTTTTATAGAGACCTCCACGTCTAAAATATAAAACACCTCTCTAATCCTCTAACCAAAATATAGGCAGCAACACAAAGATCTGCAGCAAGATATCCCTACTTCTGCAATCTTCTACCCACTTTGAACAATCCTCAAAGTGTACAGAACTCCACAAGTTCAGCTCCTGTAATCCCAATGGAAAACAACAACAATCTTTCGAAAGATTGATAGAAATCTTGATGAATAGATGAACACCACAATGTGCAGAACTTGATCAACCAGTAAGCACAAAATTCTTCTCCCTAAAGAACCTCCGGAAAGCAATATCACCACGATCTTCTTGATGAGTTCTTGGAGCAATCAATCCAAGGATCTCAATCTGAAACAACAAATGGAAATGTTAGTTCAACCAAAGTCTTCTTCTTCTTCTTGCTGTAATCGGCAGAGTCACGTCTATTTATAGTTTTTTATAAATCAAATGCTCTTGTACTCAACTGTGCTACTAATAAAGTCGACTGTCATCAGATTGATATAACAGATAAACAAATTAGTAGCAGCCATAAAAACCAAATTGATTATGCATTTAATACAGTTGACTTTCATTTAATGCTTTAACAACTAACTGAAATATAGTCGTGTGTTTGCATATATCATTGTCAAATGTGCTATGATGAGTTTTTGAGAAGAAAAAGTTTTCAAAATCTGTTTAAGTGTTAAGCTTAATCGATTACACACTTTAGGTAATCAATTAAGTCTGTTATGTTTTGAAAATACATTTCATGCTAGTCATAACTGCTATAAAGGTCAAATTTTTAAATATGTTTGACTAACATTAAATGCGAATCGATTACATTAATGGTGGATTCAAGTAAGAGCTGAGTTAGTTGCAATACTACTACATTTGTTTTATGTAACCGATTACATTACTAACGTAATCGATTACTTTGAGTCTGATATGACAGAAACTATAAATTAAAACATTGTTTGTAATTCAAAAACAATTTATCATTCTTGCAATTTCATATATGATAATTTTGATGTGAGATAGATTTACAAATTACACATATGCACCAAGAATTTAGAAGCAAAGATTTTGAAGAACCTTGACAGATTTTTGAGAGAAGATTGAGAATTTCATTGACTGATCAGACTCGCACTGTTGAAGGTGTCTTTGCTGTGATAAGAAAAGATTTCTGCACTTTTTGATTGTGTTGTTCCCTATTCGTGCGTAAGAGGAAGAAGAATGAGGAGCTCTTGGACTTTGAGAGGGGATTCTGAAAAAGGAACGCCTGGTTTTGTGTGTGCAGGTGTATTCATTTCTATATTTGATTGTTTGAGTGGGAAAGGTGTTTACATTGTGAGAGTGGGTTCACTGTATAACCTTTGGTGTAATTCTCCAATCATTATAGTGAAATATCCTTCAATCAAGGTTGATTGGAAGGGTGACTGGATGTACGCATTGAGGTCGAACCAGGATAAAAACTGTGTTTGATCTTCTATCCTTATCTCTTTACATTTTCATTGCATACATACTTTGCTTATCGCGAAAGAAAGATTTCAAGATCATTCTAATTTTGCAAAAATATTTAAAAAGTACACGTTTTTATAAAACACCAATTCACCTCCCCCCTCCTCTCGGTGTTGAGAAACAAGCTTCATTATATCTAACAATCTTGATTCTATAGTGAACTAAAAAAATCGATAGTAGATTCAAAAATGATTTCTATGGCTTAGTTTGTTAGTTTAAAAAATAATTGTTTCAATTAGGTAAAATGAATATTTCTTATTATATGTAATATAGTTATTTAGAAAATGAAATTATATATTTATAAAGAAAAAGATGATTGTTCATGATAAATGATTAATGAGATTTGAAGTGTAAACATAATTGAGATATAAAAGGTTTATTGTGATGTCTCTAACATCCTATTTCAATAGTTTAAGCACTATTAAGGAAACATCATTCATTTAATAAACTAGAACAGTTAACCAGATAAAAAGTATGTAAAAATGCCTGTATAGTTATCCAAAACATAACTGTAAGTTAGATTCATATAAATAACTCTAACAAAAACTATTTACTTATTTACAAGAAGGTTTCTAGAATTACAATCCAAAAGAAAACATTAACTATGTTAATCAACTAAGCATATGTACCATCTCCTTTAAGAGCCTGCTCCAAAGAAATCTCATCTCCCTCTGTTCACACCCATCAGGTGATCATTTCAAATCATACAACAAGCACAAAGAAACAACAACACAAGGAGGGTAAGCTAATATTATAAAATAATCAAATCATGCAATTATAAAACATCATATAACATAATTCATTTCTAAATCAAATCAAACCTTAGCATACAGATAAATTCTAGACTTGACCAATTCAAATATATGATTGATGTTACACTATGAAAATGTGTACACTTGTAGTGGTGGAATAGATGGCCTCCCCCAAGCTACCACATAAGATTAATTTCTCTACCACATATGGCCAAAGGACAACAGACAATAGACTAGGACCTCTTGCTACTCCTCACCACCTAATCCCCTTCTCTATCTAAGATGGAGTGATTATTGGAGCGTCAAGATAACTTCTAAGGTTGTTTCCATACGTCAATATATTACTTCACTTGAAACAACCATCAAGAGTTATATTATAATATTTAATATATATTACCAAACAAACGTCATGCATAAACAATCATAATATTTAATATATATTACCAAACAAACTTTAAAGTATCAATATATCTTCCACGCATAAGAAATAAAAGAAAAGAAATGAAAAACCCAAACTGTTAATAGGGCGCGCAACGTTAGAACCTTGGTGCTCAACACTAGACCTATAATAGGCAAGTGGTGCTTAACGCCCAAATACACCATTCAACTCCCGAAAATCAGAGAGCTCACTAACTTCTTGGTGCTCAACACCCAAAGTGGCGCTCAACGCCCAAAATGGCGCTCAGCGTCATAAAGCTCATGGATTCTCGGGTTTGACAGCGTTGAGCGTCACATAAGACTGCTCAACGTCATACCAGATGATAACAACTTGTTTTTTTGGTTTAGGTGCACCTGAGTCCTATCCAAATGACCAAATTGGTTTCTTAAACATTAGGATTGATGCAAAACATGTTTATGGTTAAAATTGAGTGCCACTTTGCTCATTTGTCAGAAACTAGATGCATCAGACCAACTCAACAACTTAAAAGCACCTATAATCAATTATACACATTGTAAACCTTAATTTTTCAAACTAAGGGACTAAACAAGTCACAATTGAATCAAAAAGAGACTCCAAACCTTCATTTTTATCACATATATTCTCCTTTATATTTTTACTTGTTAAAACCCCCTAAAGTGGATCAAAAACAGCCTAAAACTCAACCTATTAACTACTTACCAATTCAATATCAGATTTTTTATAAACTTGTGGTCTTGACAGGTTTTAAATGACCCTAAAACAGACCCAAGAACTCAGTTTCTCCCATTTGACCATTACCTCAAATTCTTGCTTATCAAAACTCCCATTTAGACCAAAACCAACCTACAAATCAACCTATTTTCTACTTCACAATACCACATCAATTTTCTGCCTAATCATACTCCAAAAAAAGCCACCTGAAATACTTTAACCAATACCAATTCACAAGCATAAAACACAATACACATTATATTTCCAAAAAAACAAACATTCAACTCCATTTTCAATTTCATAAATTATTCAACAACAAACTCATGTAAACAATTAATAATCAAAGAGATGGTATATGTTTTAGATAATGAGACATATTTATAAAATTCTATTTATATTATTGATTTTTTTTCATTAAAAATAGTCTTATTATTTTACAACACCTATTAACTCTAATACTCTATTTCCTAAGTTCTTATAATGTCTAGTATGATATTATTTAAAATAAAAAATAAATGATAAAATAGTAAATGTAATGTGACTGCACAAATTTATTAAGTTAAAAATATGATGATATATACAACAAAATTTACAAATAATTCCGATGATTAGTCAATCACTGAGTTTTAGCCTCTTTTAAGTCTTTTTTTTTTTCAATTAAGCAAACTTACTTTTTTATTTAATTTTCACATTTTGGTTTTTCTTCTAATCCGTCAATTTTTTAATCCCAAAACAAAGACTTATACTGAATTAATCAGTCCATACACATTAGGCAGAGTGGCAATATTATGTGTTTTTATATTATTATTACTTACACCTACTCACGTTCTAGATCCTACTAACCCTACGAAAATTAAAATAACAACTAGAGTAGCTGTTTGGCTCAGATTTTATTTAACACTAAACGTGATTTACGATCCTAAGTTCGAATTAATTACAAACAAATTGATGGTGTGTGATAAAGTTCAATTTATTTCTCATACTTTAGGGTTTTTGGGTGCACGAGCCACCATTTTATGATTAAGATATGCAGGGTTTGTCCTATTACTATATGTTGTGATTTGGTTAAGATGCACCTCGAAGATTTCGGAGACAAAAGAAATTGATTAAGTACTTGCATTGGTTTTCAAAAGATGCACTTTGCTTGAAGTTTTGACCCCCCAAAAGTTTTGGATATTAATTATCTTTTTTAAATGTTTAAAATGAAAAGCAATTTCTTTTTCATCAACATATTTATAAACATTATTTGATTTGTAAATATATATTAGTATTTGATATTATAAAATACCAACTTAATATTCAATTTTTAAAAGATCAACTTCATTTGCTGTGTGTATTTAAGTAATTAAAGAACTAACTATCTTAGGTGTTCACGAAAATAGTAATAAAGACATTAGAGGTAATTAATTGGGGGTGTCCTATATTTTTTTTAATCCTAGAATAGGTTGATGCGAATTATTATTCATCAAGCGGAAGTTTTAAAACAAAGGAGAAATGTAATTTTAATTCTTATCAAATTAATATATATTTTTATGTTTATCAAAAGTGATACGGTTTAACTTTTGTTGAAATATTGAAGATTTTTTTTTTGTTGAAATGTAAACATTAAAAATATATTAATTTCATATTACTTAAAATCAAAATTTAAAATAATTTTCAGGAAATGACCACAAAAACAGACTTACTTTGCGTTTGTAACACAGTAAGGAAACCTATCTCGTGAGAAATGCATGAAAAATCAATTTTGAATATTGTTTATGATAAATAATTTAGAAGATAAGTCGCAAAAACGAGGTGTATAAAATAAAAGGGCGGAGAAATGAATAATAAAAAAGGGAAAGCGTGGTGGAATTATTTATATACACTCGTGCACATCGTTGATAGTTTCATTTCGTTTTAACTAAATAATTTCATTTTCAATTTTTTCTTTTCTTTCCTCCCGATAAAACAAAAACTTAGGATTAAGTGCATGAAATATGGAAGAAAAAGAGAAAAGAAAAATAATGTAATGATAAAAAAAGGGGAAAAAGAATGCATTTAATATTTTTGGTTTTAAAATGCTGAAGAAGTAAGAAGTAGTGACTGAGATGGGTGTAACCGTAACTGTGTTCGAGCACATATTGTACGAATAAAATAATGAAGGGTTTTCCTACTCTTGTCTTTCTTTCCATAGCCTCAAAAATTAATTTCTACCTTATCAACTAACCACACTTAGGATAGACAAATAAAACTGAAGTGCATTGTACTACCTAAAATCTGTTTTGAACCACTACAGTAAATGCGCTAAATACCGAAGGGTATTTACCGAGGGCCTATAGTCCTTCGGTAACAATTTGGTCAAATAAATTACTGAGGGCTTTAAGCCCTCGGTAATGTCGACGATAGATTTAAGTAAAAAATTTTCCTTCCTCCAATCTCAGAAATCTCGTACCCCTGTGTCGTCGTCTCTCTCGCGGTTGCAATCAGAAGTTATTGCGTTGGGAGAGGTCCAATTTGCTTGCCATAAGCTCTTCTCGTACGGTTCTGACGGTGAGGTTTGTTCGGTGGTGGCTGGTGGTTTGCAGTTTGGGTGGGTCGGCTTTGTGACGTTTGCGACAGGGTGGTGGGTTATGGTAGCTGACGTTTGCGCCAGTGGTGGTGGGTCGTGGAGGTTGGCTTCGGGACGACGTAGGGGTGCTGCAAAGTGTGGCATCGTCAAGCATTTAGCTGTTGGTGGGTCGTGGAGATTGGCTTCGGACGAGGTAGGGCTGGTGGTCAACTGAACTGCAAAATAGTTCAGGCAAACTGAACTGAATTGTTTTTTGTTTTATCAAACTGAACTGAATTGTTTTTTGTTTTATCAAACTGGATTGAACTGAACTATACTAAATTGTACTAAACTACAATATAAATTGAACTAAACTACTAACTATACCAATTTTAAACTGAATTGTACTAATTGTAACACTGTCCTAGTTTTTATTAAGCACTTTTCTTCAAACTTTTCCACTTTCTTGAATCATCACAAATACATACAACTGTAATTATAAAATTTTATTACAAAAAGATTAATTATTTAAATTTTTTAAATGGTAGTTGTCTAATACCATGAAACAACGCGATAATTATATTAAATAAATTATTAAAGTAACTTTTTAATTGAAACTGAAAAGCATAACAATGCATGTTATTTTTAATTGAAATTTATTTTAATATTTATTTTATTTTATTCATAAGTGTCTTATAAATCAATTTTTTAATTATTTGATATTATTATTTTCTATTTTATTTATATTTCTTTTATTCTTATATGTGCATAGAAATTATTTTATTTTTATTTATTTATTTTATTTTATTTTATTTTTATTTTTTTATTTATATTTATTTATATTTATTTTGTCATGAATATTATTTTAGTTTTATATTTATTTTTTTAATTTTTTATTTATATTTTTTTGTTTTATATGTGTATATAAGTTTTTTTTCTTTTCATCTAATTTTATTTTAAAATAATTTTTTATTTATATTTATTTTGTTACCTCATGAAATTCTTTTATTAATAAATTATTTATGATTTATATTTTATGTAAAAATTAAACTAATATTTATTATTATAATATAATAAAAAATATATTACTCTTAATAAACGTTTGTTAATTTTTTGTCATTTGATATTTTTATAATATTAATTATTTTTGCTATATTACTATTTTTTTATGATATTTCATTATATAGTCATTTAATAAAATTTAACGTTAAAAAATATATTTTAGTTTTAGCGTGTAAAATACTATCATTTAAAAATAATAATATTGATATTTATTTTGAAATAAGTTGATATTTAAAATTAATAGTTATTTTAGTGTGTGCGCTTACGTACATTTTAATATCATTAAAAGTTTTTTTTACATATTTTTACATATTTAATAATATATTAAAGAATATAATATATTTAAAGTATTATTTTTTTATATAGTCTTTTCTTTCTTTTATGATTTCTATTACTTAATCATTTAATAAAATTAAATTTTTAAAAAAAATATATTTTACTTTTATTACTTAAAATAATTTTATTTAAAAAGTAATATATGTTTATTGATTAAAAAAAATATAAATATTATTGATAAAAATATTGTTTTAAAAAATTTATTATTAATTTTTATGTGAACGATTTCATTATTAATATATTTTTTTTTTGTATTTGAAGGAATGGTTGTTGGCCGAGACATATTTGGTGTCTTTATTGTGTTTGAACATTCTTTTCAAGCCTCTTTTATCATTAAAATACATAATATATTGGTTTCAGGTTTGCTAAAATTATTTCCAGCATTAATTAGGTCTTGCTTTTCATGTATACTTAGTATGTTGATGTGATTTTGCTTCTTGGTTGTGTTAATTTTATTTGTTGTCTTGTTCATTTTGTGTCACTGTTTTGACTCTTATTTCTTGTTGTGTTGTCTCTTAAAAATCCTTAGATTACTGCCACCTTGTTTTGTGCCAAGTTTCTTGATTTTTTAGGTTCAAATTTCATCATTTGTCTTGAAGTTTTCATTCATTTTCTTGACTTATACCATGTTCTGTCTTGATTTGGCTCCTTTGCATTGAGGGTGGATTGTACATCTTTCCATTTGCTTTAGACTTGAGTTGGTGCTCTCAAACTGGACTTGTGAGACACTTTACTATTTTGAAAGAAGGGTGCTTCCCTTACCTTGTTTTTTTTTTAGACACTTTGTCGAGAGATTTGAGCTTCCTTTCTTGTTGTTTTGAGTGAAACCGTGGGCTGCTGTATTGTCGTGCATTGTGCTGTTGTTTTGCCGTGATTTTTGGCTGTTTCTAACCTATTTTGTGTGTTAGCTTTGCTGCTGTTTTCTTTGTTAACATGTCTGCAGGATCAAGCCGTGCTTCCTCCAATGGAGCTAGTCACCATGGAAGCCCATCTAGCAAATTTGATTTGATGAAGGCCTTCCAACAAATGCAACATCAACTTGACTCCTTTCAAGACATGAAACACCAACTTAAGGCCATTAGCAAACGGTTGGACACGGAGGAAAAGGCTAAAGGGAAGCTCTATCATAGTCATGAGCATGGTTCCTCCAACAAAAAGCAAGAAGACAAAGCTTTGGATCCAAACCTTGCAATGCCAAAGTTGACTTTGCCAAGTTTCAAGGGAGAAGTCGATCCTAGTATATTTTTAGAGTGGATAGCTAAAGTAGAACAAATTTTTTACTTGTATAGTGTAAATGGACATTTGCGTGTAAAGTTAGCTACTTTAGCCTTAGAGGGATACGCCATGCAATGGCTACTTAGGATGAACATTACCAGGGGCTCACCCGCGAGCTCTTAGGAACATTTTCGGTGCTTGTTGTACCAACGCTTCTTACCTCCATAGGGACCTCCTAATTAAGCTCCAACGGCTTACTCAGGGTAGACGAAATGTGGAGGAGTATGCGCGTGAGCTCGAAGTGTTCTTATATCATACTAACAGTAATGAGACTGACTCCGCGAAAATAGCTAGATTTATTAGTGGTCTCAATAGAAACATCCAAGATGTTGTAGAGCTCCACGATGATGAGGATTTAGATGTTGTGGTACATAGGGCTATGAAAGTTGAAAGATAAGTTTTAAGAAAAGAGTCCTACCGCAACAAATTTTCCACTTCTTCAAAAGAAAATTTTTACAAAAGCTCATCATCAAGGGACAAGGAAAAGGATGTTTCTAGAGAGATTTCTCATAAATCTCGGCCATCTTCTACTAACACCGCGCCTTCTTCTTCTAAACATAAGTCACCAACGCGACTAAGTCAAGTAAAATGTTTTAGGTGCTTGGGGCATGGTCATATTGCATCTACATGCCCAAACAAGAGGGCAATGTGCATTAGAGGAGAAGAGGTTGTCACTGATGACTCTCCTCCTTCTTCACCTTCATACACTTCTCACTCTTCTTCTTCCTTTAGTGAAGATGAGTACAACAAGGTTCCATTTGATGGCGACCTACTAGTTATAAGATGTCTCTTAGGTCAAGTCCACAAGGACTTTGACAAAACTCAAAGAGAAAATATTTTTCACACTAGATGTCTTATAGCTAGCAAGGTTTGCTCCATGATCATAGACGGGGAAGTTGCACTAATGTGGCTAGCACCCGTGTAGTGGACAAACTTAATTTGCCCACTATTGCGCATGCCAAGCCCTATAAGCTTCAATGGCTAAGTGAGAGGGTGAAATCTTGGTAAATAAGCAAGTCCATATTTCCTTTTCCATTGGAAAGTACCAAGATGAGGTTCTTTGTGATGTTGTACCCATGGAAGCAACTCACATTCTATTAGGAAGACCATGGCAATTTGATAGAAATGTTCAACATGATGGTCTTACTAATAGAATGTCTTTTACTTACCAAGGGCACAAGGTCATCTTAAAACCTCTAACTCCAAAGGAAATACATGAGGACCACCTCATCATGAAGTCCAAGAGAGGTGAAGAGAAGGAGAAGGTCAAGCTTAACTGTCGCATTTCTCATAAAGAGGTCCTTCAAGATAGAAAAGAGGATAGAGAAACAGAAGAAAGGAAAGAAAGAGAGGAGAGAGAAAAAGAAGAAAATGAGAGGAAAGAAAAAGAGGAGAAAGTAAACAAAGAAAAAGAACAACTTGTGAGAGAAAAGGAGAAGGCAAATGTCTTAGTCACAAAGAAAGTGTTACTGTAGGCACCTTCAACTCCCATCGTTCTACAAGATTCAAGCAAATTTAAGGGAGTTTTTCAATCCTTCCACTTTTCTCCAATTATTAAGCTTTCTTCCTTTTCTTAACTCTTTTTGTGAAAATATCCAACCATTTCCACACTGTTTCCAAACCACTTCCGCACAAACCATTTCCAAACCACATCTTGAGTTCATGTTTTCTTTTTTACACTTAACTCAAGACAAAAATACAAATTTTTATAAAGAAGGATTTCTATATTTCATTAATAAAATCAATCCAAATTCAAAGAAGCCTTCTTTTAATATTCCTTGTCTATATAAATGTTGTGGAAAACATCATTTCATTCACAAAATGTTTAATGCTTTTAGCAAGTTAACATTTGATCCAAGAGGAGTTTATATGATTTATAAAACAAATAACTCATTAATCTCTCTTTGTTGCAGGTTTTTCAAGATTCGAGGTCGAATCCTCTCCAACCTGGGGGGATGATATGATCATAGATGGGGCAACAATGAAGAGCTTTTAGAGTGACAAAAAGAATAAAAAAAGTAGAATAGGTTTCAAAGGCTTGTATTTGCCTTTTTGATTTCTTTCATTTAGTTCTAGTGAATAAACGTTTATGAACTCTTCTTTCTCGTTAAGAAAAAGCAATGTGGGACTCTCCATGGCTTGGTCTTAAAAAGAAGAGAAGAGGAAATAGGCATCCTAGGCGTGTAGCATTAGATAGCATAGCTAGTTTTCATGTTTTGAACTATAGGAGAACTAGTTGCCTTATAAACCCTTTGGAGTGGAGAGATTTGAGCAATGTGGGACTCAAAAGCCCCTAGAGGACCTGCAACAACTGTTGGCTGGCCTCCACACTCAAAAGTCCCACATCTTCTAGATCTAGCTTCCAAGCTCACTCCAAAGGCTATATAAGAAGGCTTAGGGGTCTCCTTTTTATACACACCTTGAATCAATTGATTTCTTGAGTTGATTTTTAGTTTTGCAATCTTCTTTTGAGATAGTATTCTGTCTCCAAAGTCCCTTTTTGGGCAGATCTTATCTTGCTCAAGCAAGTGGTGGTCCTCCTTTGATGCTTATCTTGGAGCTTCCTTCAAGTGGCGCATCTTCAAGTCATAAGTTTCTTTTTCTTAATCTCTTCCATTTTTAATTTCTTTTCCATTCTCTTAAATGTCATTTAGAATATTCTCTCTAGGTATGCACTTCCCCATCACTTTATATAGGGAAAGTCTAAAACAGAAAAAGAAAAAGAAAAGGGGAAAGGGGGAGGAACCGAAAAAAAACTTGGAAGCTTCACGCTCTTATTCTTCAACGAACTCTCAACCGTTCTCCAACTGTTCGAGCTTCGCACGTGCCTCTAACTAGCTTCCTGGGCTATCTTCCTTTGGTCTACGTCTAAGTCGATCCATGGAGCTTGCGTCTCACTACTTCTTTTTCTGCTGGACCATGAACCCTAACTCTAAAGGTTAGGAGAAGTGGGAGAAAATCCCCAAATCAATTTTATCCTCTGCACGAATGGATCATATCTTCGAGCTTTACTCCCCAAAGTAGCTTCAACGCACTGTTTCACTAAACTGTTCAAAAGGGATTCAACCCTTGCCAACGGAGCAACCCATCTCCATAGCAGCAGCCCAAGTGACTACTTCATCCTAATCAGCCAAGGTGCATCTCTTCCATTTAATGCTGACCTAGATGTGGCTTGGCCCAATTTCAGCACTAGAGTTTCCTTTCCTCTCCACTTAAAATGCACAACATCAGCAACATGCAGCCCAAATCAGTGCATTTCAACAGCTCAATCTAAATTTCAGAAGGCCAATACAGCGGCCTAATTTGCTTCAAATCCAATCAGCTCCAATTTAAAAAGACCAGGGCCCAATGTTTGCACAAAGAATGAATTAAAGGATTAAAACAATATAAAAGCCTATAATAACAAAAAGTTTTATTTATTTATTTATTTTTGAATATTTTTCTAAAAGAGAAAATAGCTCATTATTTTAAAACCTATTTTATTTAACTAAAAAGAGAAAATTAACATTATTTCTATTTAAAGCCAATTTTTATCCTATGGGGAAAAATGGAGAGTTATCAAAAATATTTTATCTTATATCTAATATCTTCCAAATATTCAACAGATTTAATCAGTTTTTGAGAATATTTGATAATATCTTTTTTAGATTCAAAAAGATTTGTCAAATATTATCTTTTGATATTTATTGATATAGTTAAATAAGGTAATTATTTAACAATTTCAAACAAATATCTTAAGATATATTTTATCCAAATTATCTTTTAAAATATCTAGCAGATTTAAACTTGCCCAAAATTACATTTCAACCCTTTTTATTTTATTCAAAATTGCATAGAAGTCCAGAATTTTTGACTAATTGCACTTTATCCATCTCTTTCTTTTCAAAATTGCATACGAGCACTAAGTTGACCAGATTGGATCAACTTTGGCCATTCAATTCCATGCTTTAAATGAATAAAATGCTAACTTCAACTGTTCAAATAAAAATTAGAACATGTAAAATAATTTATGTAACTAAGAATCACATTTTAAGCATCTTTAATTCTCAAACCCAATAAATCCAATCGTCACAAATTCACTTTAAATCAATCATTTAAGCAAAAGAATCTCATAAAAATATTTGAATTTTAAAACATAAATGTGGGCATAAATATCAATTCATTAGAGACAATATAATAGAAGAGGAGAGAGAGAGATAGAAGTGTTTGTATTTTTGTGTTTGGGCTTCTCATAATGTGGTTCATCTCATCACTAGTGCAAACCGATGGAAGCAACTCCACTCTTCAAGTTAGAGCAGCTCCACGAATCAGAAGGAGGTAGCGAATTGGAGGCAATGGATGAAATATCTGGTGTACGCCAAGTGTTTGGTGAAATGTTCAGTGGAGGTTGGATGAGTGTATGAAATTTCTCAAGCTTAGACAACCTTTCAAAGGGGAAGGAAGCTAAAGGAGGACGTGCGAAATAAGCACAAGACAATGAACTCGAAGTATAAAGGTCTTGAGTAATCTTGATAGCACTTCAATATATCATTCAAGTTGGAAAAATACATGGAGATGCACCTCTCTTTTATAGGTGAAGAGAGAGCTCTAAATCTGACTTTGCAAGCTTCTAAGATCACTAAAGAAGAGTATCTAAGACACTACTAAGCTTGGGCTGCAAGTTCCATGCTAAAAACATTAAAAACGTGCGTCTTTTAGTCGCTGAAATCTGGTTCGCAATGGCTGAGCGCAAGTTGCTGGTAGTTGAGCAATTTTACATCTGTAAGCCAATTCCCTTTGTAATCCTAATTCGGAAGGTACTTGCTCCAATCCGGAAAACACCATTTTCTTCACTTCTTTTGCTTGCCTTGCTTCCTTTGGCTCACCAAGCTTCTTTAGGTGATTGTCCATGGTCTTCAACCATTATTTAAGAGAATCCATCTAAGACTTAGATAAGGAAAGATCTTTTGTTGAAAGTCTTTATTCACTTCCCTTTTTAAGTCTTAGTCTAAGTTGATACTTCTTTGGATGGGAAATTCCTAAAGGAGTTGTCATCACAAACTATCATTTTACAACTATATATTACATCAATTTTACAAAAACTGTTATAAAATTAAATGTGGTAACAATTTTGTAGTAAAAGGAACAATATTACATCGGTTAGTCTTTGAACCCATGTAATTTGAGATTAAAAGCACTCCTTTCCACGATGTCATTTCTCACTACCCACTGTTTTCTAAATCCTAATCCAACTTTTCTTTCTTCATATTCATTTTCTCTGAACGCATGCAACACATTCATTTTCATCTTCATCTTTCATCTTTCATCTTACATCTTTCATCTTTCATCTTTCCTTTTGGTTGTGGACTTCTAATACTTGTGACCACATCGATACTCATGAAATGTCCAGCTTCGATATCTTTGCATTTTAGGTTTTTCCCAAATCATATTTTCTTGGCTCATCACTGTCGATTTGCTCTTTGTCATCACTTTATTCGTCTTCGCAACTCTAGTCTTTGTCACCACTTCTGTCTTTGTCGTCGCCGAAAACAGTGAATAGCAACAATGTTCTTTTCGAGTTACCATGGGCTTGATGCATGAGAATTGGTGCTGCAAGAGCAAGACCAACCACAACTTTTACCTCTTCATGTTTTTGATTTTATTTTTCAATAAGACTTGCTTGGTATTTTTGTTTTGTTTATTATTTATAAACTATAATTGGTGAGGTTTTCAATTGTTATTGCGCTTGTAAGGATTAGACTATATTTCATGAAAGAGGTTTGTCCTTTATTCCCCCACTCGTTATTATTGGATTTGAGCATTGTTTTTTATTTTGATAATGAAAGAGTTGAGTTGTCTCTGTGGCAATATTCTCTACACTTTCAATTCAGTTCTCACTAATTATATTTGCAACAACTTATTGGTGTTCTTTTATCATTGGTAAAATCTTCCACAATAAAATTTGTAGTTCATGTTTTGTTTTGAATTTAGTTTGTGTGCACTTTTTTCCTCACCTAATAGTTAAAATATTCATAGCAATCTTCACCAGTGACATCAACTAGATTTATAATCGATGTAAACAAGATACACTTTTTACATAAGTGAAATCTACATTAGTGAGTTAACCGATGTAAAATGTAGAAAATAATCGTTGTAATAAACATTTTGGGTATTGTGCGATACGCAAATCATGAGCCACTCTCTTCCTTCACTAGTGTAGCGAAGATTTTTTATGTGAATTAGAAAATACTTTTTATGTTGGTTCTGAAACTGACATAGATATAACTGGTATAGAAAATTTTCACTTTCTATGTTGGTTATGCTACAAATGACATAGAAAATATCACTCTCATTCCATTCCCAAGTTCTCCATGAAACCTTAATTCCACCCTAAGCGACACACTTTATCTCGACCTCATGTTCATCGTCATTACCATTTACTCCCTACTTTGTGTCCTTCGTCTCTTCGTTCACATTTGCAAGGTTTGCATTCTCATTATCCATTTCTTCACCTTCAATACCATTCTTGTCACACACTTCTTTGCCAAGGAGGTTTAAGACTTCAATGTCAACATAACAAACACAATAAACACACTATGATACACTTCCAATAGATACCAATAGCAAGCCTAATAAAGACAATAACATATTAAGGTTCAAGGAAGACTAGAGTAAGAACGACAACAGTGAGAGCGACTTCTGGGAGAACGAAAGCAACCACTAGTGAAAGGGAAAAAACAAGAGCGACAATGAAGTGTAGCGAGAAGGAGAAGAAGAGAGCAAACAACAACTGTAGAGAGAGGGAGAAGACGATAGCAACAACTAAGTGCAATGATAGGAAGAAGATGAGAGCCACGAACGAGAGTTGACAAGACAAGAGTTAGTACAAAGGAGAAGAGTAATGCAAGGAGGAGAGCATTATAAGTAGAATAGTGAAGTCCAGCGTGAGGGGAGAATGGGGAAGAAGTAGATTAAAGATTATATACTAATTATAATGAAGAATCTACACAGTATATGCTTTTTAAATTTTAAAAAAATATATGCACACACTTGGGTGTTACCAATGAGGAACATTGGTAAACTTTGAAGATATTGATTTTGATGATGTTGCAAAAAGATTGACTTAAAGAAGATATTATAAATATGTTAAAAGCACTTTGTATAATATAAATGTATTAGGAAAGTCTTTGGATTTGTAATACTTAGAAAATTTTGTAGAATATAAATGTATTAGGAAAGTCTTTTATTTTCAGACCAGTTGCTTATATATTGGTTCTCTTAAAACTTTAGAAATAACTTTGAGCTTTTGTAGAATACAGTTTGTTTGAGGAAGTTCTAAAAAGCTAGTTCAAGTGCTTTGCCTAGTCTCGTGAATAGGAGAAGCTCGCGTTTCGTGTGTCGAAAGTCGGAGCTGTTCTTTTCGAGTTGGCAAGGTGGTCATCTACTTGTTCGTCTATCGAAGGAAGATTTTAATTTGCGTTGTTCCGATTCGTTTGTCGAAGGAAAGTGCAGATTGACCGCTTTCGATTCGTCTCTCGAAGGAAGTACCTTTCCGGTTCGTTCGTCGAAGGAAGGTTCTATCATCTTTTTTCCATTCACATTATATTGTAATCTGTAAACTATTTTTAGTGAAACTGTTAATCACTTTTTATAGTGATTAAAAACATGACATAGATTCTTTTGAATCAAACCAGTATAAAAATCCTTTGTGTCATTTTTCTACTCCCTACACTCTTTATAGTTTTATGCACATCAACTGTTCGATCAATTTTCTGTTAGAAAACTGACAATTAAAATGGACTATTTTAATTTAACTAGTGACCGAACACGCTTTCTGCTTAATAAATTTTATTCCGCTGCGCGACTCTATAACGGATACCGATTGTATTTCCATCATTGGGCGTCAATGTTGAGCGTTATTCTAAGTACCGCACATACCGTTGAGCGTGAATTTAGCGCTGAGCGCCAATTGCGTGGGCCTGGGCCAGTTTTTCTGTTATTTTTAGAAACTATATAAGGATTTAGTCGACCCAGATGGTCTATCTTTCGACAGAAAGAAGTGCAGAAACACTTTCTTCACCCCTCGGAGGCGGATTTTTGATGCGGAAGCTCCAATCTACAACTTTTAAGGTTCTATCTTTCATTCTTTTCATTATTTTCATCTAGTTTCACCATGTCTATGGTGAACTAAACCTCCATTGTTGTTGGGAAAATGATGTAATCCTTTGAAACTCTCATGTATTGAATTGATTATTAATATTTATGCTTTACTTCATTAATTGTTAGGGTTTTTCCTCTTTACTCTAGCATGCTTTGTTTAACTCATTCAATTGCATGATCATTGATATTGTCGATATGGACACATACGGGAAAATCTAGACTTGGGGAAATTCTCCCGGGAGCAATATTACCTAGACATAGGGATAGGAAGACCGGTTGCCTTTAAGCTTCTGTGCGAATGTAATGCATGATTAATTGCTAGGAAGACAAGACATTGTAAAACTAGTAGTTAAGAGTAGGTTTTCTTCATCGAGACATCAAGTTTAAGGTAAATTAGAAAGGGACATTAACATTAATGAAGAAGATTAATTCATAAATACATGAGAGTGTATAGGATAAGTCAGAAACCCCAACAACAACATCATTCCATATTTTATACATCATTCACCTGCGTATTCTTTTGGTCAATTGATCACAACTTGCATTCATGTTTATTTTCTGTCCTGCATTCTAAACCTAATTTTCGTTCTCAAGTCTTAAATAATCAACAAATCACATGACTATTTAGGCCAATGAGTCTCTAGGGAAAACAATACTTGGTCTTACCATTTTATATTACTTGATACGATTCGATACACTTGCTAGAGTCTTAACAAGTTTTTGGCGCCGTTGCTGGGGACTCGTGGTTTAACTATTCTATTTGTATGATTATTGATTAACTTCGATTTGATTTTATTTATTTATTTTTTATTTTAATGCTAAGAGGTTTTTCTAGGAATTTGTGCCTAATGCTTGCAAGATGCAATTCAGACAAGAACTTAACTATATAGGCACTCAATTCTACTAAGGTAATCTCAACCACGGATGGAACCTTCACTCAAGCATGGATCAAAGTCAACAATCTCTATCAGAAATAATGGCAAAGATGGATGACACCTTTCAACAATTTATGCAAGTGTCTATCTCTACTAAGAAAAGCATTGAAGCGACTTCCAAAAGGATGGAGATGCAGATTGGTCACTTAATTGAGAAATTAAAAGATTTTGGGGTTAATACTGAAGTTAACCTTAAGGAGGAATCTCAAGTCATTATCACTGGAAGTGACAAGATTTTAGATGAGGATAAATTAGAGAGAAAAGAAAAAGAATGGTTGAGTGAAAAAGAGAAGGATGTAAAGAAAGAGAAAGAAATGGTTGAGAGAGAAAAGAGAAAGAGAATTTGTGTGAAGATAAAGAAGTTGAGCAGAAAAAGAGAAGGGAAGAAGAAAGTAAGAGAAAAGAAAAAGAGAGAAATGAGGTTGAGAGAAAAAATAAAGAGAAGAAGAGGGAAGAGAAAAAAGAAAGAATCATATGAAAAACCCCTTAAGATATGAAAATAGAAAAATTGAGTGTTGAAGTTGAGAGGCATTGATCAAGAGCGCTTAGGGCAAGCTAGGAAGAAGGGAAATAAGTGTCGCGATCACCGTACAGTGGTAGCCTAGCGTTGAGCACCACTACTACAGATTGGGTTTTTGGTTTTTAAAACTTTGGGCTCAGCGTGGATTGGCCCATTAAATATTTTCAAACCCTAAGGCACGTCTTGGCTGCCACTTTCAGTCCCGATTCTTCCTAAGCACTCTCAAGCACTCTCCAAAGCATTCTCCCCACTTTTCTTTTCATCCCTATTCACCAAAACCCTTTCTCCACCCATTTTTGCATTAATTCTCCATTCAATTTTGGGGTTTTGTGAGAGCATTGCTGCCAGGGGTTGATTCCTTCAATTTCACAAAGCATTCTTCATACGTTAAGTATCCCCACCTAAGTAAGTACATGCATTTTACATTCTAGGGTTTTGAGAGCATGATTTTTTAATTAATATGGTTGTCTAAGCATGATTCTTAAGGGATTTTGATGTTTATGCATGATTGAATGAAATAATCACTATTTGGACCGATTAAAATGTTTGATTGAGGACGGGAATTGTAGAAAAATGCATTTCGGTGGAGATTAGAAGCCAGTTAGGGCAATTTTCAGGTCTGAACTGATACCGCTTAGCGCTAGTTACCGTTGACCGCGAGTTCTATAGAATTTTGAGTTTTGTGCTGTTTGGATGTTTTCTGGTTGCAGGTGACGCTGAGGGGTCTTGTTTTGCCCTCAGCAATGTAAGGGAAGCATGTTTGGAGTTGTTTTGTGATTTACTAATGCTTAACAATGTTTCTTGTGGTTTTGTAAATTGTATTTGATGCAGGGATGGCCTCCTCATCAGGGAAGAGGATCAAGACTGTAGGAAGCAAGAGGAAGGAACCGGAGCGTCCCTATTCCAACAAATTCCTCTACAGGAAACATGAACAACACTTCTCGATTGTCCAAGATAGGAGATGGAGCAGAAGGCAGGATGGATACCAGACCTGGCTCCACAATTTGGAGAGGAACTGGAGAGCAGAAATTGGGAGAATCTGCCCACTTATCCTGCACCAACCAACATAGCAATGGTGAAGGAATTCTACACCAATGCAAGGCCTCTGGGCAACACTCACACGGAGGACTACATGAGCTTTCTTACAGGAAAGGTCATCCAGTATGATCCTGATTCTATTAACAGGTTCTTACATACTTAATGAACTGGCGTACAATGCCAATTTACTCTGAACATGGAAGAGGGAGCAAATTTTGGTGATATGGAGAGTCTGTTGTGTGTGGCTGGAGGGCATTTTCACAGGAACAGGAATGGTGCAACTGTGCATATTAAGAGAGCTGATTTGATGCCCTTGGCGTAGTATTGGATGGCATTTTCTCATGCCAACATCTAGCCTTGTTCTCACATCTTTGATATCACTGTCAGCAGGGCTCTTTTCTTGTATTGTGTGCTCAAAGGGATGAACATTAACATTGGACAGGTTATAGCAAATGAGATTCAGACCTGTGCCAATACTGCGAACAACAAGGCACCCTTGGGGCATCCCTCTCTGATTACATACCTCTGTCAGTTAATTGGGGTGGACACTTATACTCTGCCATTGAAGAGACCGAGGAAGGCGACTGATGAGGCCTCCTATAGACAGTACTACAGGGGAGATGAGGCAGCCCAGCCGGTACCACCACGACGCCTTAGAAGGAGAGGACCACCACCAACACAGTGTTAGCAACATGATAAAGATGAAGTTTTGATGATGCCCAAATCAAGTCAAGATTTATCAAGATTCATGAATATCCTTTGAAGACTTGTTTTTTGTTATTAAAAGCTTTTGTAATAATTGTAGTTTATTGCTTAGAACTTAGATTTGTAATAGGTTTTGATTCTTGTACCTTCATATTTTATATTTGTTGTTCAGAATCATAAATGCACGTTTTTAATCGATTAAACCAAGTATTAATAGATTAAAACGTTACAGGTGCTGAAAACTCAACTGGAAAGGGAATAATCGATTAATACCTATTTTAATCGATTAGCTAATCGATTAATCCTAAGAATAATCAATTAAAACTAGTCGCTGGAGTTTTCTGGTTTTTGAAAACTAGCCGTTGTACTCATTTAATCGATTAACAGTAATATTAATCGATTAAAAGCGTTAAATGGACAGTTACGAAGAATGGAAGAGTTTTTGGTTAAGTCTATAAATAGGCTCTCTTTATCCATCAACAACAACTCTTCCCTTGTGCTAAAACACTCAGAACTCTATGAGAAGTGTGTGCTCTTGCTCAGCTAAGGAAACTCTTGTCTGTGGTGCTGGTACATTCCTACTACGGTGACGGAGGAATAGCTGGTTCATCCTTGGTGCGTCTGAGGAGGTGTGTGGAAAAGGATCATCCTTCGTGAAGTATTCGGAAGAGGTGTCTCATCCTTTGTGAAGACTCAAAGGAGGTGCAGGTTCATCTCTTGTGGTATCAAGAGAGGTGGTTTCTAAACCCTTACAAATTGTTTCTTTGTGATTGTAATTTATAATTGTTTTGTGATTAGTGAACTGTTTATCTTGGTTTGAGATAAGCGACTGGACGTAGGATTGGTAAGATCCGAACCAGTATAAAAATCATCTGTGCAAATTTCTCTCAACCTTACTCTTTTATTTATATTTATTATTTGTGTAGTAAGTTAAATTGAGTAGAAATTAAAAGCACACGTTTGTATTAAAAACCCTCTTGGTTTGTTATTCCACGCTAACCATTCCGTTGCAGCAGTTCTGACACACAGATGCCACCTCATGATGCAAAGCCTTTTCAAATGAGGGATATGTATATGTCTCTAATGGAGGCTAGGTTGCAGTCTATCCCCAAAGGACAGGTGGCTACTGCGAAGATGATCATAGGGATGTATGATACACCCCCTGAACACCGGTGGACTATGGACGAATTCAACACTGTGGTAGCATGGCCAGAGGATGATGCACAAGCAAGTGGAACCATAGCAGTTGAAGCTCCAGCTATGAAGGAGGATGATGAGGACAATGATTTTGAAAATGCTGAAGAAGGAGAGGAGGAGGACTTTGACGATAGCATGGGCTGAGGAGCTGAGATAGTATCTACTGATGGATGCTATGTGTACTAGAGCAGGATTTTTCTGATCTTTTGTTTTGTATTCTTGAACTTATTTGCTTCTGTTAGTAGGATAGGTTTGATGTACTCGGTTTGAAACTTTATCTGATATGATGGTTTGATATTGATTTGTGTGTGATGAGGATTGCTTGATGATTCTTTGATATTGATGATGTTGAGATTGTGCACTATATGATGATATACAGGTGGTTGTTCACAAGCTATGTGAACATATGCATGATGTTGTGATTGTGATTATGATGTTATGCAGGATGTGTATCTGGAATATGTGGAATATTGAATGAGCCTATATGTGAGGTTTTGAGCTCCATAGTATTTTTGTGATGATGATTGTTATCTTCTTGAAAGCATGAATGATTTTTCCCAAATTTCTATCATTGACTAAATTGCATGCTTGTGTCATATGATCAAGGCCATTTTTTATTAGCCCTTTCTTAGCCAATGCATGATTTTCGCCCAAATGAAAAAGAGCACAATGTGTTCTACCCTTTTTGAACCTTAAGCCTTAAACAAAATATGAAAAACCCTTTTGAAAATCTCTACCTTGAGTTAAGTTGAGAATCATTGTGTGGTATTGATAAAGGTTTAAGTTTGGGATTGTTGGGAAAGTTAAAAAAAAAAAGAAAGAAAAACGTTGAGCTAAGTGTTGAGCATGAGAAGAAAAAGATAAGAAGATAGAATGAAAGAAAGAAAAGCTTAATGCAAAAAGGGGAAAGTTGGGAATGAGTGAGATTGGTTTGTTCAAGGAAAGTTTGAACTTGAATGATAAATTTGTGAATAACTCTCTTAACTCAAGGATTTTGTGATCTAGAAAAGACCAATTTTTCTTGTTAGCCCAGCCATGTTACAAGCCATGAAAAGTCCTTGTGATGACATGTGTGTGTGAGTATGTTTGATTGTGGAAAATGAAAGGCAATTTTGTTTTATGTGAGATTGGGGTAGTAGAGGGAAGGAGTGACCTCTAGAAACACCTGTGTGATTGAGTGAAACACTTTATCTGGTGAGGAATGATTCCATGAGTACATGATTGCATCTATGCTTAGTCAATTGATAATTCATGAGAATAACAATTGTTGGATATTATGTGATTATGTGAGAACCATGATGAGTGTGCATCTTGACTGAATTATGTTTGATGAGCTGATTTGAGTAATTACTTGCCTTGGAAGAAAGAATGTTTGAATGTATTGAACCATTGTATTGATTTGTGGAAGACTGAGTTACATCTTGTTTGCTTGAGGATAACCAAAGTTCTAAGTTTGGGGTTATGATAACGGTCAAAATACTATTACTTTTATACTTAATTTTCATACTAAAAACACCCTTTATGACTAAGAAACAAGCTTGAAATCATGCTTTTGCTTTAGTTGAGAGAATAAGAGAGTTGAAGGTGGTATTATTGGTTTTATGATTGGTTTTCCTTGTTTTGGCAGGAATTAAGAGGAATTGGATGAAAGAAGTTGAAGTAGCAAGGAGTTGGACTCAGGAAAAGCAGAGAAAGAGCACAAAAGATGAATCACACACACCGCTCAACGCCACTTTGCTACTGAGCGCCAATCTCGCTTTGGAAGTCTCTGTCTGACGCTTAAGCGCCATCGCTGAGGGCCAATCCAAGTATCGCAGTCACCGTTGAGCGGCATTTCTATCGCAAAGCACCAGTCTTGCTTATGAAGTTCACTATTTCATTCCTGGGCGTCAACGCAGAGCGTTATTCTAAGTACCACACCTATCGTTGAGCGTGAATTTAGTGCTGAGCGCCAACTGCGTGGGCCTGGGCTAGTTTTTCTGTTATTATTAGAAATTATATAATGATTTAGTCGACCTAGAGGGTCTATCTTTGGACAGAAAGAGGCGCAAAAACACTCTATTCACCCCTCGCAGACGGATTTTGGATGCGAAAGCTCCAATCTACAACTTTTAAGTTTCTATATTTCATTCTTTTCATTATTTTCATCTAGTTTCACCATGTCTATGGTGAACTAAACCTCCATTGTTGTTGGGGAAATGATATAATCCTTTTTGAAACTCTCATGTATTGAATTGATTATTAATATTTATGATTTACTTCATTAATTGTTATGGTTTTTCCTCTTTACTCTATGCATGCTTTGTTTAACTCATTCAATTGCATGATCATTGATTTTGTCGATATGGACACATACAGGAAAATCTAGACTTGGGGAAATTATCTCGGGAGCAATATTACCTAGACATAGGGATAGGAGCAACAACATCATTTCATATTTTATACACCATTCACCTGTGTATTCTTTTGGTCAATTGATTACAACTTGCATTCATGTTTATTTTCTGTCTTGCATTCTAAACCTAATTTTCGTTCTCAAGTCTTAAATAATCAACAAATCACATGACCGTTTAGGCCAATGAGTCTCTAAGGAAAACGATACTTTGTCTTACCATTTTATATTACTTGATACGATTCAGTACACATACCGGAGTTATAACAGCGCCAAAACTCACTGTCTCACGCCTGGCTGCCCTTTTCTGAGGCCCTCAACGTAGGAAGCTTCGGGCTCCTGCCTGGGCGCCCTTTTTGGGGCACTGAGCACCACTTCCTTGAGTCGCACCACGCCCTGTTGCCTTTTTAAGTGAAGCTGAGCACTAGAATTCGTACTACACGTTGCTCGGGCACCTTAAGTGGCGAGCTGAACACTGGCGACTAGGCTTGGGTTGTGTTTTCTGTTTTTATTTTGATCTATTTAAGGACTTGGTCGTCTTATGCATGTTATCTTTTGATAGAAGAAGCGTAGAAACACACTATTTCACTTTTTGAAGGCAGATTTGGATGTGGGATCCATCTTCAACTTTTAAGGTTTTTCTATCTCATTCTTTCCATCTTTCATCTAGTTTCTCCATGTTAATGGGGAACTAAATTCCATTTATTGTTGGGGGAAGATGTAATCCTTTGAAACTCTCATGCATTTGGATTGATTTATATTTCAAATGCTTCTTTCATTAATTGTTAGGGTTTTTCCTCTATACTTTATGCATTGCTTTGTTTAACTCATTCATAGCATGATTATTGATTTCGTTGATATGGACACATACGGGGGAATCTAGATCTGGGGAGTCTCTCTCAAGGGAACTATTTCCTAGACATAAGGATAAGACGCTTAGTTGCCTTAAGGATATTTAATGCAGAATTAATTGCTAGGGAGACAAGACATTGTAAACTAGTAATTAAGGATAGGCTTTCTTCGCCGAGACATCGAGTTTTAGGTAAATTAGAAAGTGGCATTAACATTAATGAAGAATACGAATTCTTATATGCATGAGAGTGGATAGGAGAAATATAAACCCCAACAACATATTCATTCCATATTTTATAAACCATTCACCTTTGCAATTTCTTGTCAATTGATCAAAATTGCATTCATGTTTACTTTTTGCATTTTAAACCAAATGATTTTGTTCTCAAGTCATATTTAATTAAGAAATCACATAACTATTTAGGCCGTGAGTCTCTAGGGAAACGATACTTGGTTTACCATTTTATATTACTTGATACGATTCGGTACACTTGTCGGAGTCTTAACAATTACCAATATAATAAATTGTCATAAAAAATTATTTTTGGACTACTGTCTTCTTCCTTGCTTTCTATCTCCTCTCCATACTCTTCTCTACTTTATGCTCCATTTTCCTTTCTCCTACAAATATCCATGTTCGAGATGATGAAACCTCCTTCCTCACTTCCCTTCATCACTTCTTCACAAACATTCTCATGCCACCTTCCCTTTTTGGCTACATCGTACTTAGGTCGACTATGTAATGTATAGATCCAAGATAGATGGATTGTACACTAACTCAAAAGTACTTTTTGTGTATGTTATTTTAGGCTTTTTCATGTTTGTTTTAGGTTAGATGTAATTACTAGAGACGTAAATTTACATTTGTTAATAGTAAACATAAAACTTCCTCACAAACACTCATGACATCCTTCCTTTTTTACTACATTGCACTTAGGTCAACTATGTCATATATAGATCCAAGATAGATAGGTTGTACACTAACACAAAAAAAGACATTTTATGTATGTTATTTTAAGATTTCCATATCTGTTTTAGGTTAGATGTAATTGGTTGAAACGTACTTTTTATGTATGTTATTTTAAACTTTTCAAGCCTGTCTTAGATAGATTGTCGAAGACGTAAATTTACATGTTATAATAGCAAACATAAATTTATGTTTGTTTATCTGCATTGGATTTCTTTTTACATTTGTTAATAACAAACATAAATTTATGATTGTTAATCTGCACTGAATTGGAATAGTTTTTTCTTAAACGCATTTACTTTTCTTGTAAGTGTCAAACATAAAAAAAAAAGTTTTCACATTTAAATTTAAGTTTAACATTTAAGCATCAAATTCATGTCTAACTTATAAGTTTCAAATGTAAAAAACTTTTTTTACGTCTAAATCATATGTAAATATTAGCTATATAATTACAAAAATACAATTGTTGTACACATTAAACGTAAATTTAATGACGTAGTAAACTGTTTTTATGTTAGTGGTACTATTGGTTTAAAATAATTTATCATGTGTACAAAGTCATCATTCTATTAACTGCACTAATGTTAGTTTAATAAAATATATTTTTTTAATAAAAATGGAGACAAATATTAAGAAAAAATAAATTAAAAAATTGCATTGAATAATTTGGGCGAATATTAAGACTAAAATTGGTATTATATCTAAGTTTTAATTCCTTTCCTTTACCATGTATACACTTTGCTGAACTTTTAGTTGTGTACGTATGTTCCTTTAAGTTAGTTCTTTTTGTTGTAACTGATAACTATTTTGTGGTTTTATATTAAGGAGTGTTGAGCAACGTATAGTTGTCCCAGAAAGAAACAATTTAATGATTATTTAGTTAAATACATGATATGGTTATTTCATTTTTATTTTTGTGTTTGTTCTTAGTCTTTAATCGATGTTAATTTGGAAGTTATTTTATAATTTTTGGACATAATTTAGCACTTGGTGTACAATAAACTGGTGTTATAATTTGTCGGTTGTGTATCTTCTCAATTTATATAAAATAAAATAAAACATTTATAAATGTGACTTTCTTTTATTTTATTTTTTTCTAAATGCTTGCCTGGTTGCACTTTTCAACTCTTAATTTTTGCACACTTTTACTTGTTACTCCCATATCCTCTTTGATGCAATGCATTTTCCATGTTTTTTTTCTTCAAGTAGAATGAATGTTCTATTCTTACCACTTTCACCCGAAAAGTGAAGTTAATTGACTAGTCCCCCACTAGCCACTACCTAGTTTAAAAAAATTAAAGCTACCAACAACAACCTTTTTTTTTATCCACAGATAGTACCACAATAATGCAATTGACTAAGTATATCTGAGGGCTCGTACACAGTTTTTACTTGCTGATTTCAGAATCTAAGAGGGTAGAGAAATTTAGAGGAGTAATAAAGATACAAAACTTTAGCTTTAAGCTCTTTATTTATGTATTTATGATGAATTTGTTGTAAATAAATATAATCACATACGTATTTGAAGGATGACAAAAAAAAATTGCAGTATTTTGTAACATCCCAACGGTTAAAAATATTAATGTTAATATTATAGGAATCATAACATATTTAATAAATTAGAATAGTTAAACAAAATGCATGTATCAAATTGTTATCATTATTCAAATATAATTATAATAGTAAAATATATAAAAAAAGATAAGTTCAATAAATTATTTTATACTTAAGAGCTAAAGTGTAATTTGAATTTTGTCAAAAAAACATATACATATATCTTCATATAAATATATACAGAGAAAGCATATATGAAAATCTTATTTAGAAAGAGCTTATCATATGTTTGAGTTTCAAACAGGTTCTTCTTCTTAATCTAAGCTTTTGTTCCATCTCCATCTCCTAAAACCCGATCTAGAGAGAGTTTATCATCTGTTCACATCATAAAGATGATCATCGTAAATAGGAGAATAGGCAAACACAAAACACAAAGAAAAGAGTGAGCTAATTTTATCACAGAAGACACATATAATCATTTACAAACATCAAATTATAATTAATCATCAGTCACTAACAATTTCATAAGCATCCAATTATTTAATCTAAACTTGATTATCTAAATACATGTATTGATATCGAACTCTAGGGGCCCTACACCGAGAGGTGGTGCAACAACTCATCCACACCAACAACCACACTTTGAGGTTAATTCATCAAACATCTATGGTCAATCAACGACCATCAGACTAAGGACCTTCCGTTACTCTCTACCACATAACTATCATTCTCTTCTTGAGATTAGATGTTATTGAGAGTGACAAAATAACCCCTAATTGTTAGAGCGGATGCAACGGAATGGTTAGCATGGAATAAGAAACCAAGAGCGAATTTAATATAAACGTGTGCCTTTTAATTTCTTCTCAATTTATCTTACTATGCAAATAATTAATATAAATAAAAGAGTAAGGTTGAGAGAAATTTGAACAGATGAATTTTATATTGGTTCGGATCTTACCAATCCTACGTCCAGTCGCTTATCTCAAATCAAGATAAGCAGTTCACCAAGCACAAAACAATTACAAACTACATTCATAAAGAAACAATTTGTAAAACTTTAGAAACCACCTCTCTTGATACCACAAGAGATGAACCTGCACCTCCTTTGAATCTTCACAAAGGATGAGACACCTCTTCCGAATACTTCACGAAGGATGAAACACCTCCTCCGAATACTTCACGAAGGATGATCCTCTTTCAAACACCTCCTCAGACGCACCAAGGATGAACCAACCATTCCTCCGTCACTGTAGCAGCAAATCACCAGCTCCATAGACAAGAGTTTCCTTAGCTGAAAAAGAGCACACAATTCTCAGGGAGTTTTGAGTGTTTGAGCGCAAGGGAAGAGTTGTTGTTGATGGATAAAGAGAGCCTATTTATAGACTCAAGTAAATACTCTTCCATTCTTCATAACTGGCCATTTAACGCTTTTAATCGATTAATACAAGTGTTAATCGATTAAAATGAGTACAACGGCTAGTTTTCAAAAACCAGAAAACTCCAACGGCTATCTTTAATCGATTATTCTAAGAATTAATCGATTAACTAATCGATTAAAATAGGTAATAATCGATTATTTCCGTACCAGTTGAGTTTTCAGCACCTATAACATTTTAATCGATTAATACTTGAATTAATCGATTAATACTTGATTTAATCGATTAATACTTGATTTAATCGACTAAAACCAAGCGTTTTTTATTCTGAACAACAAATACAAAGTTTGAAAGTACATGAATCAAAACCTACTACAAATCTAAGTCCTAACATTGGTTGTTGTTGTACCTGTTGTGATTATAGGGGGTAGACTCGTGGAGTCTAGACACTTTGAGGATTGTTCAAAGTGGTTTGAAGATTGCAGGAGAGGGGATTCTTGCTGCAAATCTTTGTTGTTTGTATTGCCTATATTTTGGTTAGAGGGTTATAGAGGTATTTTATATTTTTGACATGGAGGTATCTATAAAAGCCTTGTTGTAAAAACCTTGACCATTATAGTGCATTTACTTCTTGGGATTGGAAGGACATTAGTTGTAGGCATTGAGGCCGAACTAGTATAAAAACCTGCGTTTGAATTCTCTATCCTTACACTTTTACATTCAGTCGACTTTACTGTTTTTGTAGTCTACTTAGTAATTCCGCTTTCTACTCGATGAAAAAGATTTTAAAAAGTCTCTGATTTTGAAACCTCACCAATTCACCCCCCCCCTCCGCTCTTGGTATTGAAACTGAGCCAACCTATTTTCCAACAATTGGCACCAAAGCTGGTTTTCATAAGATATTTGAAAAACTAGTCGACTTCTGTTTTTCTTGAATCGACTATATACCTGAGGACGACTTCCAATTTTCAAACTTTTGGTGAAGGTGCATCTACAAACAGACCACCTTTGTTTACTGGTGAAAATTATCCTTTTTGGAAAATCAGAATGCAAATATTTCTTGAATCCGTGGATAGAGGAATTTGGGATACAACTTTGAATGGTCCTTTTGAGCCTACTCATATTGTTGATGGAAAAACTGTTTTGAAATTTTTTTTTGAGTGGTCTCAAGATGAATATAGAAAAGCACAGTATGATGTCAAAGCTAGAAATACCATTTCCTCTACACTAACTGTTGATGAATTTTTTGTTGAGATTGTTGAGAACACAATTTCTATATCAATCTGGTTTTTGATGATGACAACACATTGCTTAATAACAAGCACATGTGGTTGTTGCATTACATGTTCTTATGTTGATTGATTGTGATATCTGTTGAACATGTTTAAGTATTGTGTTACATGTTCCTGTGTTGATTGATTGATATATATCTAGAACGTGTTTACATGCTTTATGTTCTTTGTGCTATGCATCATTTCATATGTTTTACTGCACATGTTTTAAAGTTGAAAATCACAAGCACTTTTATGAACTTATTCTTGTGCGACAAAGTAATAGTACAGTCGACTACATTACTAATGGATTTGACTTCGCTAAAATCTTTGTACAGACTTTGAGAACCAATGCTATGTGTTATTTTGAGAAGAAAAGAATTTCAAAATGTTTTACATGTTGATAGTCGAATATGTGTGTTACACATTCAACTGTATCAGTTGTCTGATTTGAAATCTTGTTATGCTCTTGCACCCTAACGGCTATATTTTTGAAAGTTAGTTGAGCATTGGTGACTTAGTCAACTGTAATAAATGTGGTTTGTTTTTGGTTGAATGAAAGTTGCTATGTTGACTGATCTGTTATAACTGTCATAATCTAGTCGACTGATATTGAAGAGTCTGAACAGAAGCTGGCAACCAAAAGTCACTACAATCTCAAAATCCAAAGACCTTACAAGCATGAATATGGCTACCTTGTTCAGCAAGTTCAGAGAACATGAGTTAGAACTAGGAAGGTTGAAGGATGAAGAAGAGATTGAAGAAAAGAAGTCCATTGCTCTGAAAGCTACAAGCAAAAAGGTCTCAAAGTCAGAGGATGACTCAGATGTAGAGATGGACGACAAAGAAATGATGACCATGATGGTCATTTGACTTATGAAAAATGATAGTCAACTTACTAACCATGCAAGTCACAACAAAACAAAGAAAGGCTTCAGATCAAATGTTGTCCAATGCTACGAATGCGGCAAAGAAGGACATATCAAACCACATTGCCAGAATTAAAGCCAAAGCAGAAAACTAATAGAAGATTTTCACAGGACAAAAACAGAAAGCACAAAGGAGCTTACATTTCCTGGGAAAACAGTGATTCTGACACATCAAGTGATGAAGATGCTGATCACGAAGAGGAATCAAACATGTGTTACACGGCTGGAACATCAGTGGCTGACGAATATAGTGACTCAGATTTTGAGAATGAGCCAATAGAAGTGAAGTACTATTTACTGTTAAATGCATTCTCTGAAATCCATGCTGAAGCTATGCGACAACAATACAAGGTTAATCGACTTAACTCTTAGAGAAGAGATTATGAGCATAGAATTAATAACCTTGTGGCTGATAATGAGAAATTTCAGAAAGAACTAGATGATGCTTTATTGTCTGCCAATGAAGTTAAAATTGAGACTGTTACAGTATAAAAAGCTTGTGAAAAATGTCCTACACATATTGAGCAAATAGATTACTTGACTAGCACGCTAGCCAAATTCACTCAAGGTAGAGACAATTTGAATGTTGTATTAAAGTCTACTGGAAGTGTAATTAACAGCAAGGCATTGGTTTTAAAGCTAACTCTAATAGGTCCAATACAAGAAAATTTTCAGATTTAAGCAAGCATGTTAAGCATGCCTGCTTTTATTATAATTGTGTGGGTCATACTGTTAGAAATTGTTATTATAGAACTGTTGGTGTTCCTAAAGGATTGTATGTATGGAAACCAAAGGAATAGCTAACCAAAACTAACAATCAAAGACCCAAAGTAAAATGGGTACCTGCAACAAAAAATTTGAGTTGTTTTGTAAGATAGCAATCTGAGGCAAGGATGTGCAGTGAGAACTCAAGGATAAACTACCATGGCTATATCAACCATCTTGAGTATCTACAACTGGTAACATGTATTACCTCACTACATCATGCATTAATTAATTGATTCTTTGATGTCTGATTGTGTGTATGATTGTTTGTATGCTTGAATAAATGATCTGGTTGAAAAATTGATTTCACGATTTTTAGCCGACTATATGTCTTAGCTGTACAACTCTTTTTTTTTTGGAAACTGTCTCACAATTGAGTCAACTTTCATTTTATTCAAATTGACTCTTAGTCTACTGTTTGATTGGGTTTCAAATTTGAATATAATTTTTGGTACGAAACTGGATTAGTATTATCCCTCCAAAGTTTTAATTGGGCTTTGTATAAATAAAAACCTAATGATCATGTATCACTACGTTAAGCTTCATTAGTCCGCAACTCTGTCTCTCTCTTATTTCCTGTAAAAAATACTATTCCACTTCGTCATCAATGGCCTCAAGCTCTGCACCAAAGAAAAGAGTCAATACCATAGGTACAAAGAACACTAGACTGTTTGAAAATGAGAAGCCTGGTAACACACAAGTTCTTAAAGCTGAAGTTTTTCAAGGATGAAGGATTCACTTTTCAAAGGTGGCTTAGGCGGCAGGGTCTGAAAAAGTTTGTTGAAATGACGAGTCCATGGTACCCTGATCTTGTAAAGGTATTCTACTGCAGTCTAAAGATTGAAGATGACATCCTTTGTTCTAGAGTAAAAGGTGTAGACATCAGCTTACAAATGATATATGGACTGAACTTGCTGGACTCAACATTTGCAGAGAGAAATGCCATCTTGGTATTGAAGGTTTTCACAAATTCAATGAGTATCTGAATAGTCTGAGAAACCCTGATGATTACAAAGACTACTCCAGTTACAAAACTGGAGGAATGAAGAAGGATGACAGACTAGCGACTTATGTCATCTCCTATATACTCATGGCAAGAGGAGGTAATCATGCTCAGGATACTACAGAGGACTTGTTTCTGCTGAAAGTATTGAAAGAGAACATTCAAGTGGACTGGCTTGCAGCCATCTCAAATAATATGCTGAAAGTAACAAAGTTAGAATAGGAAAAACTACCTTACTGTGTTTTCATTTCAAAAGTTCTTATTCATTTTGGAGTTGAATGCTTAGGAGAATCAAGTGAGCAATATTACAGAACAAGCCTTATTGACAAATTGGCACTGAACTTGATGCATAATGTTAAGACACCTGAAGGATGGATGTATAAGAATGAGACTGTAGACAATGAAGATGAAATGGAATTCCCTCAAAGCATTCAATATAGGGCAAGGTCTGAGTTTGAAAGGATTTTCCTAAATGAATTAAGGATTGTGAGGAAGCTGTTGGAAGAGCAAAGAAATAAACCACAGCTAAATGAGGAAAATGCTGAAGATTCATTGTTTGAGGAAGCAAGTACTCCAGAGAGCTCTAACCAAGGGAGTGGAGATGAGAATGTAGAGGAGGAAAGGACCGAAGATAGTGACATGATCCTTAAGGAATTTGCTAACAAAAAGAAAAGGAAAAATTGAGTTTATGTGTTTTAATCTCTTTTTGTAAATGGCTTAGAATTGCCATTTTGTTTTGCAATATGTTTTGTTCTTGTTTTGATCATCAATTGTAATACCTTTATGAACAAGTAATGAAATTAGTATTTTGATTCACATATCATTTACTTTAATCTCATTGAATAAATTTGCTCTGATTGAATGATTGAAATCGACTTAGTACTGACTGAAGTTGACTATGCATGTTTTTCACTGTTACATTATAATGTTCTTCATATTCACTTCTCAATTGTATATTTCTTGCACTTCTATTATTCTAAAATGCTTGGTCTTCAAAAGACTCTGACAGGTTTTGCAGGAAACATTGCTTGGAACTCATTGCTGGATCATTGTTAACACCCTCGCAAGTGTACCAGATCGTATCAAGTAATAAATAAATGGTAAGTCCGAGTATCATCTCCCAAAGGACTCTTAGGCCTAAAAGTTCATGTGATTAATGGAAATCATAAGACTTGAATAACCAATAAGTTGAGTTTTAAATGTAAAACAAGAAATAAACATGTATGCAAAGATTTGATCTGTTAGTAGTAAAAGATATGAATGAATGGTGTTGCTGGGGTTTACGGTTTCATCCTAATCCACTCTCAAATATCTACTATTCTTATTAAATTCAACTTTGTTATCAATGTTTATGCCACTTTCTATTTTACTTTAAACTCGATCTCTCGGTGAAAAGAGCCTAATCACAATTACTAGTTTTCTATCTTTAGTCTCCCTAGCAATTATTCATGCATTGATGTGAACAGAAGCTTAAGGCAATTGACTTTCCTATTCCTATCTCTAGGTAATATTCATCATCAAGAGAAATTCTTCATGTCTAGAACTAACTATACGTCTCCATATAGAAAGAATCAAAGATGATGTGTTTCAATAACGTCTTAAACAAAGCATTAGCAAGAACGGAAGAAAAACTCAAACTATTGATAAACACAAGTATATGAATAAAATAAGAAATTCGATACAAGAGAATTTCAAAGAATTGCATCGTTCCCCAACAACAAAAGGCTTAGTTCACCATAATCATGGTGAAACTAGATGAATTGAATGGAAGGAATATAAAAGACAACCCTAGATTTGTAATATTGGAGCTCTCGCATTCAAGATCCGACTCCAAGGTGTGAAAATCGTGTTTCTGCATCCTTTCTGCCAAAAGATACATGCTCTGGTTCATGCACTTCTTTTTAAAGCACAGAAAAATAATTGAAAATAAACCCAGGCCCATAAGTACACCGCCCAGCGATGGGTAACACCACCCACCGGTAGGCACGACACCTAATCCACCCCTCAGCACTGCCGCTTGAGCGTTCTCTTCAAATTCCTCTAACGAGTCCACCGCCCGGCGGTGGGTTGTACTGCCCGGCGGTGGCTGCGATTCCATCGTCACCCTTTGGAAGTGCCCTTTAAGCGCGTGGCAGTGTCATCGTAGAAGGTTTCACCGCCCGACGGTGCTATCACCGCCCGACAGTGCTATCATAGCCCAGCGGTGGCTGCTGTTCAACTTTGCTTCATTCTTCCACCTTCTTCTGCATCCAACACTTCTCTTCCCTCAATTCATTCATCAAACTCCTGATAAATCCTGTCAAAACAACGGAAACCAAGCATAAAACCTAGAAAACCCACTTTGACTCTCTTTCTCTCTAACTTAAGCATTTTGCATGATTCAGGCTAATTTTAAGTCATAAATGGTGTGTTTTTATGTGAATTTTAAGTATGAAAATAACGGTTTTTAGACCGTTATCAATCATAAGTATCTGGAAAGCAATGAAATCGACTGTATTATTGGATCAGTCGACTTCCAAATACAGAGGGTTATAAATTTCAATTATTGGAATTTGATTATCAAGTTTCTTGATCATTTTATTCAGTTTGCTTCAATATATCTTTGTTCTTATATGACTGTTTTGCAATGAGATTATATTGTGAGATTCTTGATAGTTGTATCTTTGCTTGATTGAATTGTGCAATCATGACACTGATACAGTTTGATACGAACTGATTTTATGCTCTTATATCTGTGTGACTGCATTGTGCATCTAAATCTGATTTTGTTGTATGCATAATGACAGGAGGAGAATTATTTGTTAGCATAGATTTTTCACATGCCTACACTTCAGGGGGAGGTTATCTTTTTCATGTGAATTTATATGTTAGGGGAAGCATCTCTGATTGTAAAATGTTTTTTACTTTGATGCATCTCTTATGTGTAGTTTATCAGCATATCATATCTTGAAGCATACCTTTCTTGTTAATGCACAAAGGTGGAGAAATGTTTGATTATATGTTTGATTTTCTTTGATTTCTTACAAAGGGGTAATATGCTTGATTTATGATTGATTATATGTTTGATTATCTTTGATTGCTTTATAAAGCTGAAATATTTCTTTTACTTGCTTTATACTTTGAAAACAGCTCTAATACACTGGAAAGATCATTTAATCACTTGCACTTACTATTTGCTTGATTTGGAGTGATTACTTGACTGGTTTATTGTGTTGTTTGTGTCAAACATTGTTGTTTATTAATCATGGTTGTGCATCATTAAAAAAGGGGGACATTGTTGGATTGTTGATAAGGGAAGCACTGGTTTAGCTATACCTTAATCTCACAGTGCTCTATTCACTCTGGTTTTTGATGATGACAACACATTATTAATAACACATGTATTGTTGATGTGTTACATGTTTTGTTGCTTATTGATTGATATCTTATTGAACATGTTTTGTGTTGATCTTGATATATGAAAGCATATTCACTGTTCTGATTTATGTTACATCTGTTCTGATTGCATTGCATATGTTTTGGAAAACGAAAACCACAAGCACTTTGATGAACTTATATTGTGTGGCAAATCTGCAAGTCCTAAGTCGACTTCATTATTAATAGAATCGACTAAGACTAAAGACTTTGCACAAATTTTCAAATACAATGCTATGTGAGATTTTACATAGAAAAGAATTTCAATATGTGCAAATGTGTCAAAGTCGACTCTGGGCGCTTTGCACTCGACTTTGTTAGTTGTTTGATTTGAAATTCTGTTATGCTTGTGAATAGTAACAACTATATTTTTAAAAGTTAGTTAAGCATTGAATGAAGGTAAAATGTATTGAATGTTGAATTAATTTATTTGAATTGACTGCTACTAGTTTGACTTAACTGTTGTAACTGTCAGGGGACAGTCGACTCTATTAGTAGTTTAGTCGACTAGAGGAGCGTCTAATTTATGGAAATCTATAAATAGATGAGACCTGAGTTATTCAGAGAACTTTTGGAAGAACTGACATTTTCATATTTTGTTTCAGATTGTTTGTCTGTGATTTAGTGCTCCAAGAACTCATCAAGAAGACCATGGAAATCATTCTTTGAAGAGGTTCTGAAGGAGAATTCTGTTGTGCTCACTGCTTGATCATTATCTGCACAATTGAGGTGTTCTTTGGTTGATCAAGGCTCGTGTTACCATTCATTGGTTGTTGTTGTACCTGTTGTGATTACAGGGGGTAGACTCGTGGAGTCTAGACACTTTGACGATTGTTCAAAGTAGGTTGAAGATTGCAGGAGAGGGGATTTTTGCTGCAAATCTTTGTTGTTTGTATTGCCTATATTTTATGTTAGAGGGTTAGAGAGGTGTTTTATATTTTTTACGTGGAGGTCTCTATAAAAGCCTTGTTGTAAAAACCTTGACCATTATAGTGCATTTGCTTCCTAGGATTGGAAGGACACTAGGTGTAGGCATTGAGGCCGAATCAGTATAAAAACCTGCGTTTGAATTCTCTATCCTTACACTTTTACATTCAGTCGACTTTACTGTTTTCGTAGTCTACTTAGTAATTCCGCTGCACTTAAATTTTTCATTACTTGCAATTCAAGAAATTGTGCAAAGGTTTCTATTCTGTGAAAAAGATTTTAAAAAGACTATGATTTTGAAACATTACCAATTCACACACCCCCCCTTCTTGGTGTTGAAACTGAGCCAACTTATTTTCCAACATAGGGGTTTTAATATAAACGTGTGTCTTTTAATTTCTTCTCAAGTTATCTTACTATGCAAATAATAAATATAAATAAAAGAGTAAGGTTGAGAGAAATTTGCACAGTTAAATTTTATACTGGCTCGGATCTTACCAATCCTACGTCCAGTCGCTTATCTCAAATCAAGATAAATAGTTCACTAAGCACAAAACAATTACAAACTACATTGACAAAGAAACAATTTATAAAAGTTTAGAAACCACCTCTCTTGATACCACAAGAGATAAACATGCACCTCCTTTGAATCTTCACAAAGGATGAGACACCTCCTCCGAATACGTCACGAAGGATGAAACACCTTCTCCGAATACTTCACAAAGGATGATCCTCTTCCAAACACCTCCTCAGATGCACCAAGGATGAACCATCTATTCCTCCGTCACCGTAGCAGCAATTCACCAACTCCACAGACAAGAGTTTCCTTAGCTGAACAAAAGCACACAATTCTCAAAGAGTTCTGAGTTTTTGAGCACAAGGGAATAGTTGTTGTTGATGGATAAAGAGAACCTATTTATAGACTCAAGCAAATACAATTTCATTCTTCGTAACTGACCATTTAACGCTTTTAATCAATTAATACAAGTGTTAATCGATTAAAATGAGTACAACGGCTAGTTTTCAAAAACTAGAAAACTCCAACGGCTATCTTTAATCAATTATTCTAAGAATTAATCGATTAACTAATCGATTAAAATAGGTAATAATTGATAATTACCAGTTGAGTTTTCAGCACTTGTAACGTTTTAATCGATTAATACTTGATTTAATCAATTAAAACCATGCGTTTTTTTATTCTGAACAACAAATACAAAGTGTGAAAGTACACGAATCAAAACCTACTACAAATATAAGTCCTAAACATTAAACTACAATTATTACAAAAGCTTTTTATAACAAAAACAAATCTTCAAAGGATATTCATGAATCTTGATATATCTTGACTTGATTTAGGCATCATCAAAACTTCATCTTCACCATTTTGCTAACACTAATGACAAGCATCCTATATCAATAAATACATTTTACGCAATCATCTTAAGGATTTCTCCTTGAAATCCTTATAGCATCATATACAATTTCACACTTATAAACTCATCTGATTCCAAATTTAAATCAAACTCGTACATATCATTCATTGAACCTACACTAAATTTCCAATATAAACAAGGTAAAATCCATACAGGACATTTTAAACAAACATACATCAAAGAGTGTAGAAAAACATCATAAAGCTACCAGAATAGGGTTCGCTGAGCGAACAAGATCCCTCGCCCAGTGAAATACCAGAAAGACCACATCTAGACCTACAAGGAAAAGTGACGTTCAGCGCCCTAGTCCACCACTCAACGCCCAAAAGTTAGAGAGCTAGCTGATTTTGTGGCCCTCAGCGCCACAGTCTCTCGCTCAACGCCCAAAAATTAGAGAGCTCACTGACTTCGTGGCACACAGCGTCCCAAGGTGGCTCTCAACACTATACTAGAAGGTACATAACTATGATATTTGATCTAGATGCACTCAATACCTTTCTAAATAATCAAACTGGTATTCTTGGCACAAAAATTGATTTGCAAATAGGTTTTTAACTTGGAGGGAATAGTAATTTGCTCACTTGTTCAAGAATTTAGTCCATCGAATCAAACCAAGTACCCAAAAATACAACCAAATAGATTTCATATATTAAAAACAAGATTTTTGTGAACTAAGTGGCTAAACAAGTCTTAAATTACTCAAAACCAGACTCCAAACTGCAAGTTTTTTTCCAAACCAATTGCTCTAGAATTTGACTTGTCAAAACCCCTAAGTTAAATAAAAAAACCAACCCAAGACTCTCCCTTTTCATTACTTCAACATTAACAGTAGTTTCTAACCAATTATAACCTTAAACATAACAACTCAAGTGATCAAAACATATATCATTCAACAATCCTTCATAGTACTACTTTTCTAATTTTTTATAACACACATATACATTAATTTCAATCAATCATACTACCACATCATGGGATTTTTCAACAAGTTATATATCCTAACTCCATAACTCAATCAATTTTCCTAATTAAAGCACATCATTTCAAATTTAACAAATTTTCTTAAAGCATTATAAAGAAACGTATAGTTACCTTATGGGAGGCAGCTAGTAAATGGAGAATGTGTTACTACGTTACCCCAAGAAAGGAACAAAACTGCACTAAAACACAACACAAAGAAAGCAAATTTTAATCAGTTGAACCAGAAGATAATCGATGAAAGACTAAACAAAGTTTAAACGGTAAGCATAAAAAAAAACCACCTGGGATGCAATACCGAAAGAGAGAAAAAGAAGAGGAGGAAGACGATAAAGATATCACAAACAATAATGCAATGCCGCAAGAGAGAAACAAGAGAAAAAAGAGAAGAGAGGAAGACGATATCAGAAATTGAATGCCGTGAAGAATCTGCGGTTTATTTAAAATGAAATTGAGCGTCGGTTGCTTGCGAAACCAACGTCTATAGTAATCTAGACGTCGGTTGTCTAACTAATTCGACGACCAAGTTAACATTTAAACTGACTTTTTGAATGCCCATTAGACGTCGGTTGTGAAGGGGCACCGATGTCTAGGGCGCTGAACCGATTGATGTTTCACTTTCTGTCAGGGACGTAGATGATAGTTGTGAAGGGGCACCGACGTCTATAATAATATAGACGTCGGTTTTTTGCTGTCGGAAGTGGAAGTGCCTCGGAGTTTGATGTATATAATTAATTACAGGCACATAGACGTCGCGCACCCAGAAATGCAACGTCTATTTTGCAGAAAATTTTTGTCTTCCCGCCTTCCGGACAGGCCATAGACGTCGGTTTTTGACAACCTGACGTCTAATAGCCTGGGAATCAGGTGACCAGCATTAACTGCATCCAAGTAGACGTCGGCCCCCCATCACAACCGACGTCAAATTTGCAGGAGAAGTCTGTCTTCTCGCCTACCTCATTACATTGGACGTCGGCTTACGGCAGAGCTGACGTGTACTACTTAATAGACGTCGTATTACCTTTAAACCGACATCTAGGTTACCATCTTATTTACGGTAATGCCACCGGTCATCATATGACGTCGGTGGAGCTCAAACAGACGTCTATGAGTTGACGTTAAACAACGTTTTTTCACTATTGATTTTACATAGAACAAAAGCACATTATTTTTTTCTGTTCTCCATTGTTACATTATCCATCTTATTTACTTCTCTATATTTGTCTCACTTAATTAAGTTGCACCAATTGTCATTGAAAATGGTAATTATCTTAAATGATATGTGGTGATTAATGGGTTTACTATACTACTATGCTTCTGATTGAAAAAATATTATTTTACCATTGCAATGTAATACCGTAAAAGACAAAGAGACTCATGTATTTTTACACTGAAATAAATCCATGCAACCATGCTAAAAGGAAATACCTCAAAAAAAATACAAAATGCAAAACATTACTGATCAAGGTAAAGTTCTCCAAAATATATTCGTTAATAATTTAAAATTGCAACAATATCTATAAATTAATCTAATAACAATAATATTTGTAAGAAAAATATTATGATAAAAGTCAACATTGTGGTGGCCGTTTTATGATTAAAATGAAATTGGAGCAATAAAAGGAAATTAAAATAAATGGACTCCCCACTCTCACCCACCTGACAACATAGCCGTTCTCGTATTTGTCCTTTAAACTTTCATTATTTTTAACATTATATTAGATAATAGATAGTGATTTCAAATCATTATGCCGGAATTTTATTCTCACTCAAAGATAATGTTCCCAAATTGTGTTTAAAAATATTGGCTTTTTCAGTGTTTTAATATTTTAAAAATAGTAAATATAGATGTTGTTTTATTGCACTCAATAATTTTATATTATTTAAAATTTGAGATTAAAGAAAATTTAATATATAATTTTTAATTTTGAAAGATAAAATATTTATAAAAATTTTTGTCTTTTTTGTGATGGACACAATCTCAAATATAATAATTAGTTCTAAAAAATATTATATCAACAATAAAGTGACAGAAGTCAAAGAACAATTCTCGTCTAACGAGCTGTGATTTGCTCGTCCAATAAGATGTCTATTTTATAATTTTCAATGTTTGAGTGTTGAACTACAAAAGTAAAATGAAAGAGAAAGATTAAGGATCCAAATACAAAAGAAAAGTAGAAATCCACAAGCAAAAAGAAAATTGAAGAGTTTAATCCAATTATTTTACTACCTTAATTGCTTATAGTTTGTTTGATATTTTTTTTATTTTGAATTAAGTCTTTTCTTAGAGTCTCCATGTTGTTAAAGTAATTATTTTTGGCAGTCCTATTTATTTTTATATTTCATGTTTTGCATCTTTTTAATTCCTTAGAGGTTTGTATTGTTTAGTCTCTTTGAGTCAAGTTTAGATTTTGTAATACTTTTCACATTGATTATCACTATTTGCTTAAGCTACTGAACTTATTTACCAAGTGCTAAAGGGAAATTGAATGGTAAAATACAATAGAGTACATTCAAGAAAAAGCCTAAAAGTGTCATACACAAGTCTTTTATAATTGCAGCACTCAAAAAGTTCTAAGCTCGTAAATGTTATTTTTACTAACCTTTCTTGCAAGAGCCAGCAATATTGAACAATGCAACATGTTCAAACTCATGCATTCTTCTAGGAGTGGTTTTACATATGGTGTTACCTATCTTATTACTCCTTAAAGGGATCAATTGGTTAGAGGACTTGAGAACACCACAAGAGTGAAACGAAGAGATGCACCTAATGTTTGTTTGGCCTTGGTGGAGGATTTCAATGCAATTGTGTGATGTATAGTACATCTGAATGGAAAAATATGTTAGTTTAAAAGAAATCATAAACAGAACTACAAATCATTGCGAAAGAACAAAACAAGTGCAAATAGATGCTTAAAATGTGCAGGTTATGAACATGAAACTCATCAATGTCCTAATTGGAATGTAAGTCTTATGCTAATGAAGACCATAAGAACAACATTACATACTTGAAAGGGAAGGAAGAAAAGACATGGCACAACTAAAGGTGCTTAAAAAGGCAAGAAAAGACTAAAAGGAGAAGCAAGCACTAAGAAAAATAAGAAAAAGAAACAAGAAAAAGAGAGGGAAAATAGGATGAAGAAGTAAATGAGAGAGCAAAAAGAAAAGAGAGAAAATTAGGAAATGAAGTAAACAAGAGAGAGGAGAAAGAAAAAAGAGCGAAAGAAGAAGCAAAAAGAAAGATATATATATATATATATATATATATATATATATATATATACTAAACTTGTTTTGTTTGGTTACCTAGGAAAAAATTGTATATCAAAGAGCAATGACGTAACAAGAAAAAGAAAGGATAATATTACCTAGGAAAGATTTATTCATTAAGGAACAATGACATCAATAATGGAAAGAAGAAAGTATGACCGACAAAAGAAGAACACAAACTTGAAAATATATGCACATGAGTTAGTTTGTTTATTCATCCTCAACAAACCTATGGACAAGGATGCAAGCTTGAAAATTTATGCACACAAGTTAATTTCTTTGTCCATCCCCAACAAACCTATGTCCAATCAAAGTCATACTTTGGTTGTTTGTTTGAACAATTTTCTTTTGTTTTCTTTGAGCATAATATCCTTACTTTGAAACTATTTGATGTTTGTTGCAGATAGGTCTTTGACCCCAGAGGCAGACCTCCAACCCTTTAATAATAAGAGATTTGTTTCTTTCCATACCCAAATCTCATTTTAATATAATATCTATTTTAGATTATTTTATATTTGTGTTTGTGCGTAAGATTTTCTAAAATTCGTGGTTAAATTCTCTTCAAGAAGGGAAGGATGATGATAAACTGATCAGATCCAGAGAAACATCAACTCAAGAGAATGAGCTCCTACAATAAGTCATCTACCTCATGAAAGGATAAGGAGAAATTTAAGAAAGAGGAAGTTACTTTTACCACTACCAAGCCTAAGGAGAAGGAATCTTCAAGTGATACAAATTTGAAGACAAATTCTTTACAGGAAGGAGAGTAGGGTATGATAGAGGACTATCCTTTTATGCAATACAAAGGAGAATGAATCTTCAATTGATTTGAATTTGAAGACAAATTCCGTTGAAGGGAAACATGATAAAAGATTATCTCCTAATTTAGTAAAAAAGAACTTGAGAAGAAATCTTTGAAATTCAAAAAACATGAAAATATAAATATAATGACTTCAAACACAATTATAGAATGATTTTAAACAATTAAAAATATTATTTGTTCTTCTTTTATTATAATATTTGTAGAAGATTATATTTTTAACTTAATACTCACATTATATCCTTGATACTGTTTATTTTGGTAAAAATATAATAAAGAATATAAAAACTAAAGACTAGATAAATATTATAGGTTAATACAAAATATTCATGATTTAAATTCTCATAAAATTATATTTATGTTCTGTTCGATAAAAAAAGAAAAATAAGTAAAAAAAGAAGAGAGATGAATGCCTAATAATAAAATGGAAACAAGAAAAATAAGTTTGAAATAAAGTGAAAATATAAGTTTTTTTTAAGAGAAAATAAATTCACACTACCTATAAATATCTACCTATATAAATTTCACATTATATCACTTAATGAGATCACCTCCCATCAAACTTTCTGTTGGTTTCTTTTTCCTGTATTTTTACTCGATCTTCAAAACAGTGTACTTTTATTATATTAATATAATGTTTTAAAATATATTAAAAAATATATAATATATCAATATCAGTATATTTTAAATACTTAACAGAAAAATCAATAAAAAATTTGGACTCTAAAATATCAAGTATATAACATGAGTTAGTTTATTAAAGATTTTATATTTTTTTATAAATACACTTAAAATAAACTATGCAAATAAGTATAAATTTGATAACATAAACTGATTTTATAAGAGTTGATTAAATTTAAACTTGTAATTTTATAAGATTAATCTTGTGCTTCCAATGTTTTAACAGTTTGGCACGAATCGCTGTCTTCTATTTCATACTTTATTCATCCTTTCACTTTTCCAAAACCTTATTTTCACTTTCTATTACTCTCTGCCTTCATCTTTTACTTGTTCTCTAACTAACACTCCTATTTTTTTTTCATCAAAGAAGATAAGTTTTATCTTATTTTTTTGATTCATTTAAATTCCAAGATAAAAAGATAAAGATATTTCTTTTATTTCTTCTTCACTTAAATTACGAGAAAGAAATATTCTGTATTTTGTCGAAAAGATCTGTGAATTTTTTTTTTAAAAAGAAAAATCAATCACAGTCAATTACGTAGAAAAAGAATTAAAATAGTTAAAGAAAAAGAGAAGTGTGTGGTAGAAAAATATTATCCACACACTTAATATCATCTGAAAAGAAAAGAATACTAAAATAATAGTTGTTGCTTATAATTTGTTCCCGCAAGTTGTCACTATCTTTGGGCCTTTTGATAACATGCAAAGGCAAAGCGCCACGCTTTCCCCATTGCCATTCATCACCGTCGGTGCCCTCGCTCGCACGAATCCCTATTCTCATCCAATCCAACGGTCACAAATCAAAGCACCGCTAACCTATAAAAGAGGCTACACGACACACCAAACAAATCCATGTCCAAAAATACCCTTTATTTATTTTTCTCCCTTTAATTAATTATTTAATTACTAATTAATTAATATTATTCCTCTTTTTTCAGTTTTGAAATGTTCTAGGCATCTAGTCCAACAATAACAAACTGACTTTACAATGTTCCACAAATTAAAATATTCCGTGAATCCCCTTCTTTCTTTCTTTTCCCATATTTTGACCATCTCTCTATCTTTTCCCTTCTCCTATATAATCTTCCATCCCCAACATCTCTCTCTTCATCCTTGACCTATTTCTCTTCTTCTTCTGCTTCTTCTTCGTATACACTCTCTCACTCACTTCAATGGAGGAAACTTTGGTGTCAAAGAGGCCCAGAGAAGAAGAAGAAGAAAAAAGGAAAGTGGAAGAAAAAGACTTGAACTTTGAACAAGACTACTCCTCAAAGAGGCAAAAGCCATACACTCACATCCTCTCTCTTCTTGACTCAGAGGAAGAAGACTCCACACAAGACCTCTCCCCTCTCATCACAACCCTGCAACAAGAAATCACTTGTGCCTCCAACAATGATGATTTCCAAGATCCCCTTTTGGGTTGCCCAACTCAAGCAATTGACATAGACAACCTCACAACAATGGATGGGTTAGAGAATGAGGCAGCAGCAACATCAGAAGAAGTTGTTGTTGTGAAGGAAGAGGAAGAGAGTGAGAAGGAGAAGGTGATGAGACACCTCCTCCAAGCCTCAGATGATGAGCTTGGGATCCCAAGTAGTGGAGATGGCGTCTTTGAGTTTGTTGGAGAAGATGGGTTTAACAGTGAAAATGGCTTTTCGTCTTTGTGTGACAAGATGTGGGAGCTTGAAGATGAGAGAGCTAACTACTATGCTTTCTTGCAATCTGAACTCTTCCTAGGGGGACATTGAAAATTGTTTTCTAGGTCAAATTATCCAAAACTACAAAATCGTAACATAGTAGGATCAGAGATGGAGGATATTTTCTTTTTCTTTTTTTAAAACAAATTATTTACTTTTAATTTTTTAAGCTCTCTCTTTTGTAAAAATCACGAGAACTCTATGCTGTCATTGCTTATCATCTACAGTTAGGCAGTGCCCACTTTTGCAGGTCAATCTGTACTTCATCACTAGAAAAATTAATTAGATACTCACGTTAAGAAAAAAAAAGAAAAAGGTACATTAGACTTTTTCTTTTCTTTTATTAATTATTTTCTTTTCATCATACATTTATTTTTATTTATTTCACACAAGAAGATAAAAGTGTAAATATGTAAAAATTTAGATGTCTAAAAATATCATCTTTCTTCTCATTACCAAGATTCGATGGAGTTTCAAACACGGGTCGGCAGTTTTTGCTCCCGCTGGAACTGGAATATATTTAAAAATGTTAATCAAATTTTAAACTTAATCGTAAATTTAATTATTTTTTGTGACGCTTTATTATAAGTATTAGAAACATTGATGTTTTATAATTAATATAAAATGGTATTTTACTTTTTGTAAAACGACAAAATGATTTTTATATTTTTATAAATCATTGTCCCTTAGTCTTTCTAATCGATGATATAAAAGTCATCGTAATGCATAAGTCAAATTCATAAGACATGAAAATAATAAAATAAGGCAACAAGATAAAATAGTAGTTATATTGAGAGTTGAGATGAAAAAAATGGAGTTAGTATGTGGGAGCTGTGGTAAAACATGAGATTATTAGACATCATGAAGACGACATAGATAACTTTTAGGGAATTATTGTAAACTATGCAATTTTATTTTAGTTTAACTAAAAAATAGAAGAAAATAAATATGTTATTCGTGTACAAAAATGGGATGAAATATTGTATTTATAAGTCAAACATTCTGAAAAGCCCGTAAATAAGATAATTGCAAATCTAGTAATAATTGTTAATTTGGGTCTGATTTATTTATCAATTTTTATGTTATTATTGATAATTTATTTTTATGTAAATTATAATCTTACACTTTTACACTTTTAATTTGTTAAAAAATTCCATTTCATTCCATCTTTATCTTTTTCATTGTTTTTCACTATATTTAATCTCCATTCATATTTTATAGTTATCTAAAAATACAAAAATACAATTATTAAAAAGAAAAACATGAATTTTTATTTGATATTAACATAAAAAGTAAATTGATGTTTTTATAAAGTTGATCAACAGTATAAATGGATTGAATATCAACTTTGTGTTAATTGTGGTGTCCTTAAAAACACCTTAATTTAAATAAAAAAGCAATTGTTTGTTAATCTATGTTAAGTTAATTTAGTTTACTAAAAATAAATTAAACAAGCATCGAATCATTGAAAACAAAGAATAACATAATACATATATCATCTAATTAAAAAAGATAAACTAAATAAATCAATTGAAAAATATAAAATTTTATTCACAATAAACAAAAAAAAACTAATGGACTTAATGTAAAAACTTAAAAAGCAATATTTTAGAAATGGTAATGGTTTAAAAATAACGAGATTTGATTATTTTAATATTAAAATATTTTAATATAAACAGTTTTGTTAAGAATGAATTTCATTATTTTAAAACACTTAATTTATCTAGAAACCACTTTTCTAGAGTTCTTTGACTTAACTTCTTTATAAGAGTTCTCATCCCCTTTTTATCTGGTTGAAGATTAGATATTGTTTATGTGATCCTCGCGACGAGATCTTCAAGTTTAACCAATCAACTTCTCAGATAGAGTAAGTTGGTTTTATGCTCCTTTCTTTGGTCAGTTTGTTTTCTTACAATATAGCTCTCTTTGTTTTGCATGTGAAGTTTAAGTCTTTTATAAGATTTTCTGTTGATCGATGATCTAATAGTGCATCCTGATTGTGTTTTTGTGGTTCATAGGAACATATAAGAATTCTTATACATTTGAGCTATTTTAGGCTTTCTAGAGTAGTTTGGTCTTCTGTCAGGCAAGAGAAGTTAATATTTGCTTTAAATTTGTGTTACGAAGTGTAAAGTTTTTATTTGTTAGGTTGTAAGAATGATGTTTGATTGAATATGTTATGAATTTAGATGATTGATGAATATTGTTATGAATTAATACTTGTTTGAACTTTGAATGCTACTATTTTGGAGTCCTAAGAGGTACAAGTCTGTTTTAGAATTTGAAAGTAGTGAAAAGAGAGTGTTGTTGAGTTGATTTTTAGTCTAATTTGGGGTTTTGGTAAGTAAATTTCTATAAGAGTGATTTTGGAGCTATAATTGATGTTTGAGAGTGGTGTTTAGATCATTACAGACTTGTCTAGGATTTTTATTAACCATAAATCTGATGTTCAGTTAATAAGTAGTTAATAGGTTGAGTTTTATGGTGTTTTTGGTACATTTTAGGAGTTTTAATACGTAAAAATCTCAAGGAGTAAGTCTGTGATAAAATTTAAGGTTTGGGTTCTGTTGTTGAGTCAATTATGACTTGTTTTGACCCTTATTTTCCTAAATTGTAGTTTATCATGTGTAGAATGGGTATAGGTATTATTTTTAGTGGTTGGGTTAATCTAGTACATCTTGTTTCTAACCAAATGATCAGAGAGACACTCAATTTCATCAATAAACCTATTTTGCATTAATATTTTATTAAGGAAGTCAATTTGGTCATTTGGATAGGTCCAAGGTGCATGTAGATTAGAACAACAAGTCATTGTCATTTGATAGGGCGTTGAACGCTCTATTTAAGCGTTGAGCATTGCGTTTCCATCGAGTTTTGGATGCTGGGGGAGTTAATTAAGAGAAGTGGCAATGTGTTTCCTAGGCTGGGGGAGAGCTCTGTTTTGGCTTGGAGAACTCTCTGATTTCGCTCTGGCTAGGCAAGCTAGGGAAGCTCGTTGGGCGAGTAGGGTCAGTGCTGAGCACTAGAATGATACCTTCTGTGCAATTTTGGTTTGTGTATTCTTTTCTCTTGTGCCTTGCTAGATTTGAGTTGTATCAATACTTTGCTACTTCTTTGGTACTATCTATTGAGTTGTATGATGTATGATGAGGATGAGTATGTATTGATTATGTGCATGGTAGATGGAAGAAATTCCATGACTCTCGTGGAGAGGTTTCCATGATGGTGCCCTGAAGTGTAGGTGTTGATGTAGGAAGCTTAGTCTTAAGGGTTATAGTGACACTCCAATAATCGTTCCATCTCATGTAGAGAAAGGGATTATGTGGTGAGAAGTAGTAAGAGGTCCTAACGTTGTGCTTTATCTTTGCCTAAGACACGGAACAGACTAACCTTGTGAGTGTGGTAGGATGAAACCCATTGGCAATGACTTTGCAAAGTAGTAGAGACCACCACAAGTGCATGACCTCCCATAGCTCAAGATCTGAATTTGTCAAGTCTAGATTATGTATATATGTTTAGGTTCTTGTTTGATTTTTAAAGTGATATGTGTTGTATGTTGAATTATAATTGCATGATTTGATACTTTAACAATATTAGCTTACCCTTGCTTCTGTGTTTGTTTGTTTGTTTGTCATGTTCTTATTTGCAATGATCACCTTAATGGTGGGAGCATATAAAGATGTCTTGTAGTTAAGCTAAAGCTGGGTGCGAGCGAAGTAGTGAGATAGTTAGGTTTTAGTTCTGTAGACGTAAGTCTTCAACTTTAGAAAACTCAAGTTTCTTAGTAGTTATCATATTTTTAACACTTATTTTAGTAGTTTTATACTAGTAAAATGAAAGGTTACAATTAAAAATATATAATTTTTTGTTTAAAAAAAAGTAAAAGTAAATTAAGCCATATTATATATATATATATATATATATAATAATAATAATAATAATAATAATAATAATAATTTTATTAACTTGACGTGTAAGATTTGAATGGAAAAAAATTGTCTATTCAACTATTCAAATTAGGATTGTTAGTTGTATTTTTTACCCTACAATTTTTTTGAAATTTATTAGTTTATTAAAAAATTAGATCGTGAAATTTAAAAGCCTCCAAAGCATTAGTTTATCTACTTAATTACTTATGCTTATGTGAGGAACTTTTATATTTACAAATTACTTAATGATTTGATGCAGAATGTAAAAGTAGTTAACTGTAAATTGAGAATCCTTATCATATTAGTTAAATTTATAAGCTTTATGAAAATAAAAAATATTTGATCTTTCATCGTAGTATTTTATTTTGATAAAACATGTTATTTAAAAAATATAAATAAATATGTATAATCAAGAATATGAAAATAAATATTTAATTTTTGTCAACTTTGATGTACATTACTAGAAAAATAATATTGAAGTTAAATTTGTTGAGACAAAATCACAAGGTTCAACATGTTATGTTTTGAAATTTATCAAATAATATTCAATGAAATATTGATGTAAAAAAGAAAACACTCAGGGTTTACCCAACAGACTAGTGCTCAACCAACATAATCATCTATCTTAATCACTTGGACAAAATAAAAATAGGAATAATTCTGATAACGAAAAATATCGTATGATACAAATGCATATTCTAAATGCTAGTTCAAATATCTGCACTAAACTTTATAAAACTCTCGATAGAATATCCATATCCCATAACATCTGAACATAGACTCAAAGTTACACAAACACTTTCATGGGACCAACGTTTAACGAAGAAGCATTTTATAACGTTTGAGGCCAAGAGTCAAAGTAATTCTTTCCAGATCAAACTACTTGAATGGATTAGAAAATCATAAACAACGTCTAAGAACAAGTCTTTCTCATTGAAACCTCTCAATAGACTCTATGAGCAAAGTAACTCTATGACCAAAGTAAGCTAGGTTCTAGCTTCTTATGGAAATAAAAGTCTATCTCTTATATCACACTAAGATTAAAAGAAATGTTTTCATTTCATGTAGTATTAAATCAAGCGAAGCATTCTAGACAAAATATCATCTGATAAAGAACCACCAAACGCTTTAGCCTTGAGAAAGCATCTTATGTTTATACCTTCTAATGAATACAATTTGTCTTACCAAACAATGTATTTATTAGTGAAATGACAAATGATAAGATGTCTTGAACATTCTACACTACTTAAAAATTATCATCGTTTAAAAACATTTAATGCGTGTGTAGAAAAGTACTTCAATACTTGTATACTCTATTTCTTGATATCTGTGCAAAACAATAAAAGAGAAAGATATGATCAGGATCACGACACTTAAGAAAAAGATTTTGTGGGAGAAAAAGAACATTATGATAATGTTTCCTTGAAGCCATTTACTCTATCACATCGTACAATCTCAAAGTTTTGATTAAGGCTATGAGAAAAAGCTTTGCTACTTTATAGTGTACACGGTTGAAAAATAGTTATTTTAATACTTAATTTTGATACTTAATGCACCCTTTTTGCTTTAGTTTTGTGAATAAGAGAGTTGAAAAAATGCTTTATGATTTTATCACTAAATTCCCATGATTTTGTAGGTTATTGGAATGATTTGAAAGAAGGGTTGAAGTATTAAGGAGTTGCAGTGCAGAAAAGTCAACCAGAATGCAGAAAAGTCAACCTGTCAACCAGAAAAGTCAACCAGTCAAGCAGAATGTTGAAACGTCAACCAATGTGCAGTTTCAGTATCGCAGGTAGCGCTAAGCGCCATCGCTGAGCGCCAATTATGCCAGTTTTCATTGTTTTGTGTCTGGGCGACACTGCTGAGCGTCATTTGAGTGCCACACCCACCGCTGAGCGGTACTGTAGCACTGAGCGCCATTTTATTGGGCCTGGGCTAGTTTTTGCTGATTTTTAATGAATTATAAATAGATCTGGATGACTTAGATGATCTATCTTTTGACAAAAAGGATGCAGAAACACCTTTTTCATGCCTTGGAGGCGGATTTTGGATGCAGAAGCTCCAACCTACAAGTTTAGGGTTTTATCTTTTCATTCTTTTCATTTATTTCATCTAGTCAGCATGTTTATGGTGAACTAAACTCCATTGTTGTTGGGGAAAACGATGTAATCCTTTGAAACTCTCATATATTGAATTGTTACTTCATTCATATGCTTGATTTCATTAATTGTTAGAATTTTTCCTCTATTACCTTTGCATGCTTTGTTTAAGACATTATTTAATAGCTTGATCTCATATTATATCTATATGGACAAATGTGGGTAGATCAGACATGGGGAAATTCTCTTGGGAGCAATATTACCTAGACATAGAGATAGGAGGACCAATTGCCTTAAGCTTCTGTGCGAATTAATGTAATGCATGATCAATTGCTAGGGAGACTAGACATAGTAAACTAGTGATTAGGGGTAGGCTATTTTCACCAAGACATTGAGATTATGGTAAATTAGAAAGTGGCATTAACATTAATGAAAGAGTAGAATTCATAAGATATATGAGATTGGATTAGGAGGAATTGGTAAACCCCAACAACACCATTCATCCATTTCGTACAACTGTCAATTGATCACTTTTGCATTCATATTTCAATTTCGTCTCTTGCATTATAAAACCTTAATTTTCGTTTTACAAGTCTTATTATAATCAATAAATCACACGAACATCTAGGCCTATGAGTCTCTAGGGAAACGATACTTGATTTTACCACTTATATTATTTGATTACGATTCGGTACACTTTCTGGAGTTTTAACATAGACTTGAGACTGACCAAGCTACTAGAAAAATCTATTAAGCCTATCTTGATAGTTAAATCAGTACCCAACGACTATCTCATGAAGTAATATATATATAAAGAAGAACAATCCAATAGAAGTTGTTGTTGAGAATGTAAAAGAGAGAAAAGGTAAATTACGGATAATGAAAAGAAAAGGCTAAATATGTTCAAGAATGATCAACTCTACTTCACCTCAGTGCATATATAGTTTAATGTTCTTCAACCCAAGAAATATGATGAAGATGTCTTGAAGATGAAAATGAAAAGAAGTAAGAGATGAAAAAGAAAGAAAGAGAGTAAACTCAAAGAAGATCATAAAACTTCACCTTTAAGATATCATAACTCTTGTATCATTTGATGATCTTCAATTCTAAAGAAAATGATGAAAGCAAGCATGACCAATAGAAAATGTTAAGAAGAAGCTATCATCATATCTTACTATCTACTACATATCAAGACCTATAGCGTCTGAAGCTCTTGGAATGAAGAAAAAAGTAGGAGCTGAAGAAGAGAGAAGAAAAGAAGAAAGAAGCAGACATCAATAACATGGCTACACAACTACGCTTCAAGGATACACCACTTGATGCCCTTTAACCTCAAAGGAAAAATCTCATTAGTTATCAGACTACGCCTCAATACTTTCATCCTTTCTTAGAGAGTTGCTCAAGTTTGTAATTAGACAAGATTTCAAATTATATCGTACTAAAAGTATATTCTCTCATTGAGAGTTGCTAATTTGTTTCTTGTAAGAATCCCATAGAGGATTTGTTGTATGTTCTGGAGAGAACTAAAACACCTACAACTAGGAGTGGATAAAATAAGTCTAGATAATTGTGTAGGGATAGATCCTAGAGAGGCTAAACTCGGACTACACGTGTTGTCTAGGGGTGCCAAGAGTGGCATATAATTCTCAACCAGGAGTGATTTTTACTCGGTACCAATAGTGGTGTAAGAATACTTGAACTGGACGTGTTGTCTAGGGGTGCCAGGAATGACGTAGAATACTCAACTAGGAGTGGATTATACTTGGATGCCAGGAGTGGCTACAATACTCAACTAGGAATGGATTATACTCGGTGCCATGAGTGACTAAAATACTGAACCAGGAGTGGGTTAAATTTGTTGTGATCTTCAAAAGATTAATGAAACCTCTTTAGAGTTCTTAAGAGAGAACTAGATGTATCTCAAGTTTAAGTGATCCAATACAAATATAGTTCCTTAATGCTTTATTCTTTTAAATTATTGTTAAGTCTTTTATGTGATTGACTAAAAGAACTTATATTTGTTGATCCCACATACACACCGTCTAAACATAGTTCATGTTTACATAATATTATTACAAACTATTAACGTTGCTTTGCGAAAATATTTTGAAAACAATATAAAGAGGGAGATAGTGCACCTTTTGTGTTTTCTTATTTATTTAAAATTGATTAATTGTGTCTTTGTTTTTTCTTTAACCAGATAAAGAAGGAGAGAGTGCACCTTCTAAGTTAACTTCGTCTAATTTCTTTGTATGATATTTGGTTGTTAGAAAGAAATAGAGAAAAAGAAAAAAAAGATTGAGAAAAAAAAATAAATAAGAAATTAAATTCTCAACCAGCTCAGACTAGACATTGATGCCATTATATGGATTTATTAAAAAAATAAAAGAAAAGAAAGAAAAACATGGGAGACCATACTAAACCCATTCAAATTTGTGTTGCACACATAAGCGAAAAATCCTATTATGAAAAAAAAAACGCATGATTCTCATAATGAAAATCATTTCATACTTTGAACTTCATATACTAGAAAAAAAAACAAATTCCTTAGCATAATAAAATAATTATCATTAATCAATTCTCTCACATTTCAACAAAGACCTTAAATTTTAGAAGTTTCGGCTTTGGAAGATTTAGTATTAACTTTATTTAGCCTATTGTTAAGACTCTGGCAAGTGTACCAGATCGTTATCAAGTAATATAATTGGTAAAACCCAATATCGTTCTCCCAACGGACTCTTAGGCCTTATCTTTCATGTAAATTAATCTTATAAGACTTGAAAGAAAATTAACTTGTGGTTGAATGCAAAGAACTAAAAGTAAACATGCAAATGCAAGTGATTCAATTGGCAAGAAAAAGGTATGGATGAATGGAGTTGTTGGGGTTTACAATTTCATCTTATCCACTCTCTTATATCTACTCTTCTTATTAAATTCGCTTTATTATCCAATTGTCATGCAAACTTTCTTAGTCTACCCTAAACCCGATCCCTCGGCGAGAAGAGCCTACTACTAGTTACTGGCTTACTATCCCTAGTCTGCCCTAGTAACTAGCAATGCAAGTACCACAGAAGCAAAATACAATTGATCGTCCTACCCCCCTATCCCTAAGTGGTATTGCTTAATCAAGGAATTCCCTATCAGTTCATGACTTCCCCGTACATCCCCGTATCGACAAAGGCAAACATCTATTTATCGAATGAGTTAAACGATAAAAGCATAGAGCATAGATAAGAAACCCAACAATTGATAATAAAAGCATATGCAAGCATATGAATAAAACAAGAATTTCAATATAAGAGAGTTTCAAAAGATTACATTGTTCCCCAACAATAAAGGGTTTAGTTCACCATTGACATGGTGAAACTAGATGAAATACAATTAAAGAATGGAAAAGCAAACCCTAGATTGGATAAAATGGAGCCTAAGCAATCTTTTCCAAGGAGTGTAAAATAGCTCTGGACGTCCTCTTTTGCGAAAAGAATAAATCTCAAATCGCACTAGGGCTATATGTAGCACAAAAAAGTAACAGACTTTAGGCTCAAGCCCAACAGACCACCGGTCAGCGTCGTTTTTTACCGCTCAGCAGTTTCCCTCAAGTCGAGTCACCGCTCAGCGGTCAGTTTCACCGCTGAGCGGTTTGCCTCTAATCGCCCTGGACGCTCAGCTTCACTTCTGGGTGCCAGATAGTGGCTTTCCATCGAATCATGGCGCTGAGCGGTGCATTTTGACGCTAAGCGGTGCATAGACTCTTCTTTTCTTCATTTTTCTTCTTCTTTCTTGAGTCTAAGACCTTCCTTCTTCAATTCCATCCTTAATTCTCATCAAAACCATACAAAACAATGCAAAACAAGCATAATATCTCTAAAAACAGCTTTTGACTCTCAAATGACTCAACTCAAGTGGTTTACTTGATTCTAAGCTCATTCTAAGCCATAAAGGGTGTATTTTGATATCAATTTAAGCATGAAAATAATGGTTTTTAGACCGTTATCACAACCCCAAAGTTAAAACTTTTCTTGTCCTCAAGCAAACAAAACAAAACTTGGCTTTCCACTTTTCATCAAATAGTTCAACAATCCCAAAATTCATTTTTCTTATGACAAGAACTACTCAATTTCAGATTTTCAGTGGAATCTAATCAAGATGTATGCATGCTTTCAATTCAATTAAGTTCACATGATCACATATTTCCCAACAGATGTAATCATGGAATTCAACAATTCTCACCAAGCAGGTGTTTCACTCAATCACTCAAGTGTTTAAGAGGTCACTCCACTCTCTACTATTCACATGTCACATGAAACAAAATTGCCCTTCATCTAATACAATCAACATTCTTACATGTCAATGCCATCACAAGGACTTTTCCAAGGCTTATAATGAGGCTAGGCTAATGATAACGGTTGAAAAATCGTTATTTTCATACTTAATTTTGATACTAAAACACACCCTTTATGACTTAGAATGAGCTTAAAATCAAGTAAAACACTTAGTTGAGTCATGTGAGAGTAAAAAAAGTTTGTTTTAGAGATATTATGCTTGTTTTTACATTGTTTTGCAGGGTTTTGAGATAAATTGAAGATGGAAGTAAAGCAAGGTGGATTTGGACTCGTGAAAGATGAAGAAAAAGGATGAAAAGAAGAGTTGGCAAACCGCTGAGCGCCAGAATGGACCGCTGAGCGTCCAGGACGATTAGAGGCAAACCGCCCAGCGGTCAATTGTACCGCTGGGTGGTGGCACGATTAAGGGGTAAACCGCTGGGCGGTTTATTTAGCCGTTGGGCAGTTTATTTAGCCGTTGGGCGGTTGTCTGTTTGTACCGTTTTTATTTGGTCTCGATTCTGTTATCTTTTGGGCCTATATATAGCCCCAGTGTGATTCAAAACTAATTCTTTTGGCAGAGAGAAAAGTCCAGAGCTATTCCACACACCTTGGAGGAGATTTCTTGGATGCTTATAATGCATTATTAATTATTAGGGGAGGCTAGGGATAATAAGCCGGTAATTAGTAATAGGCTCTTTTCACCAAGGGATTGAGTTAAGGGTAGACCAAGAAAGTTTGCATAGCAATATGATAAATAACCAAAGTAAATAAGGAGAGTAGATATATGAGGGTGGATAAGATGAAATTTTAAACCCCAACAACTCCATTCATCCATATTTTCTTTAAGCCAATTGAATCACTGCATTTGCATGTTTACGTTTGTTTTGCATTTAACCATTCAAATTAATTTCTTTTTTCAAGTCTTAAGTGATTAGTTTACACGAAAGATTAGGCCTTAAGAGTCCTTTAGGAAGAACAATATTGGGTTTATCAATTATATTACTTGATATGATCTGGTACATTTACCAAGGGTTTAACAAGTTTTTGGCGCCGTTGCCGAGGACTCTTGGTTTATTTTTGTTCTAATAAATGTTTTCTAGGGTTTTGTGCCTAATGTTTGCAGAATGCAGTTTGGACAAGAATTTGACTATATGGGTACTCAATTCTACCAAAATGATTTCCACCACTGGTGGGAATCTCACTCATACATGGATGAAAGCCAATTTGGGGAAGCTGCCGAGCAACAAATTACTCCAATCAGGGAGACCACAGATGACGAATTTTGTCAGCGGATGATGGGTATGAATATGTCATTTATCAGAAGTTTGGAGGAGATGCGACAACGTGAGGAGTTACTAGAACGTCAAAGACAACAATATCGTCCTTCACTTGCAGAAGTAGAACGTCAAAGGCAACAATATTCTTTTACACATGAAGAAAGAGAGAAGGAAGCTGAACAACGTCTTTGGCAGAAACAATCCTCTATGCCAAGAGAAACGTTGGGGGAAGCTGAACAACATTTATGGAAAGAACAACTCTCTTTGCCAAGAGAAACGTTGGGAGAGGCTGAACAACGTTTGCTGAAGGAAACTAAACAACATTGGCAGTAATTATCTCCATTAGAAAGCCGTGAAGAGACATTCCAACAAGTGATGCAGAATACTATTTCCTTTTCAGAATGTGATGAAGGAAGATGTAAAAGGGAGGAGATAGAATTGGATTGAGTGATTGCATCTCTTAATGATTCTAGGGTTAGTACTGAAGTTAATCCTAGGGAGGAATGCCAAGCCAATATCTCTGAAAGTGAGAGGTTGTTGATGAGAAAAAAATAGAGATGGAGAAGGAAAAGATAGAGAGAGATGGAGAGGAAGAAGAAACATAAAAGTTGAGTAAGGGGGATGAAGATGATGATAAGGAAAAGGCAGTGGTTGAGAGAAAAGTAAAATAAAGAAAAATGGTGAAAATAAAGAAGAAAGCAAGAAAAAATAAAAAGAGAAAGTTGAGAGAAAAGAAAAGTGAGAAAAAGAGGAAGAGAGGAAAGGACAAAAGATCATATGAAAAACCCCTTCCTGATTCAAAAAAATATCATAGGAAGGAAAAGAAAGTCAAATGCTTTATGGAGATCTTCAAGAAATTGGAGATTAAAGTTCCTATGTTGAAACATGGAAACATGTGCTTGGTGTTCTCAACTTTATGAAGAAATTCAGCAGGAAGAAGAAAAATAAAAGAATATCAAGCAAGGGGAGTATCAACACTTACTGATGGGTGTTGAATTTATTGGGTAGCTTCTACTGAGGGAAGCACACCTACTGAAGGGTGTCGGAAAGGTTTGCACTTACTGACAAGTGCTAGAAAGGTTTGGGTCAGGCTCGTGACGTTAAACAAGCGCTACTTGGGAGGCAACCCAGTTGATTGATTTATTATTGTTGCATGTTTTAATACTGTTCTAGTTGCATTTAGGGCTTAATTGTTGCATAAGTGAGTAAAGTGAGTGGGAATTGTATTTAGGGTTTAATTGTTGCATTTTATAAAATCCATTCTCTATCACTTTTGCATTATTCTATAATCCAAGTTTGGGGTTTTTGAGAGAGCACTGCATTTTGGTTTCATTCATCATCAGTTATAAGAATTTTGCATACATTCAAGGTCTCTCCACCCCAAGGACAGGTTGTTATTGCCGAGATGATCATAGGCATGTACGACACACCTCCTGCTCATAGGTGGACGATGGATGAGTTCAACAACAGAGTGGCTTGGCCAGAGCGGGCACAACAGAGCAGATCTGGAGCAGCTGAAGCTCCAGGCATGGATGAGGACGATAATGAAGATGATGATGATTTTGAGGAGGTAGAGGCTGGTGTTGAGGATGACTCAGATGAGGACATGGACTGAAAGGGCATCTACTGACGGATGCTAATGCTTAGAACATGGTTTTATTTTTTTTTCTTTTGTACTTTGAATTTTTAGAATAGGTTGAATTTTATTATAGGTGTTTGTGCTTGGCTTGAACACTGTTTCTGATTATGGTTTGACTAGATGATATTGCATGATGAGTTTATTTGATGATGATTGGATGTGTATGATGAATGAGACTGTATTGCGTGCTGATATACAGGTGAATGGTTCAGTAGCTATGTGAACGGATGTGTGATGATTTATGAATGTGGTTATGATGCTAAGCAGGGTGTATGATTGATGTGTGAGAAAACATGTTGTGTGAGGTATTGAGCTCCAGAGTATGCATTGTTATATGTATTGTTCACAGGAAAGCATGAATGATATTGCCTGAGTCTTGATAATTGAGTAAATTACATGTGTATGTCATATGATCAAGGCCATTTTTGGAAGCCCTTACTTAGCCATGTTTTCACCCAAAGTGATTAAAATTTTATACCCTTTTTGAACCTTGGCCCTAAACAGGATGAAAACCCTTGTGTTGAATTTATTTACTTTGAATTGGGTTGATAATTGGAAGCACATTCAAGGTTCAAGTTTGGGGTTGTGGGGGAAAATTTGAATGGAAAAAATAAAGGCATTGAGCTCAAATATTGAAAAAGAAAAATGCATGAGAAAAGAAAAAATTTATGAAAGATGAGCTCATTGTAAAAATAAAAGAAAAGGGAAGAAGTTTGGAAAAAGTGAGATTGGTTAAGAAAGAGAGTTGAACTTGAACCTTGAATGCTAAATGAGCTCTCTTGATTCAAAGATTTTGTGATCCAGAAAAACAAATTTTTCTTGATAGCCCAGCCTCATTACAAGCCTTGGAAAGTCCTTGTGATGACATTTGCATGTGAGGATGTTGATTGTATTAGATGAAGGGCAATTTTGTTTCATGTGACATGTGAATAAATAGAGAGTGGGGTGACCTCTTAAACACTTGAGTGATTGAGTGAAACATGTGCTTGGTAAGAATTGTTGAATTCCATGATTACATCTATGCTTAGTTGATTGATCATTCATGAATATAACATCTGTTGGGAAATATGTGATCATGTGAACTGAAGTGAATTGAAAGCATGCATGCATCTTGATTTGATTCCACTGAAAATCTGAATTGAGTAGTTCTTGTCATAAGCAAAGTGAAATTTGGGATTATTGAACTATTGATGAAAAAGTGGAAAGCCAAGTTTTGTTTTGTTTTGCTTGAGGACAAGCAAATTTCTAAGTTTGGGGTTGTGATAACAGTTGAAAAACCGTTATTTTCATACTTAATTTTGATACTAAAACACACCTTTTATGACTTAGAATGAGCTTAAAATCAAGTAAAACACTTAGTTGAGTCATGTGAGAGTCAAAAGTATGTTTTAGAGATATTATGCTTGTTTTTACATTGTTTTGCAGGGTTTTGAGATAAATTGAAGATGGAAGTAAAGAAAGGTGGATTTGGACTCATGAAAGATGAAGAAAAAGGATGAAAAGAAGAGTTGGCAAACCGTTGAGCGCCAGAATGGACCGCTGAGCGTCCAGGGTGATTAGAGGCAAACCGCCCAGCGGTCAGTTGTACTGCTGAGCGGTGGCGCGATTAAGGGGTAAACCGCTGAGCGGTTTATTTAGCCGTTGGGCGGTTGTCTGTTTTTACCATTTTTATTTGGCCTTAATTCTATTATCTTTTGGGCCTATATATAGCCCTAGTGCGATTCAAAACTCATTCTTTTGGCAGAGAGAAACGTCCAGAGCTATTCCACACACCTTGGAGGAGATTTCTTGGATGCTTAGTCTCCACTTTATCAAACCTAGGGTTTGCTTTTGCATTCTTCCATTATATTTCATCTAGTTTCACCATGATTATGGTGAAGAGATGCGGTTGCATGCATATGACTCATCTAGGAGTTATAAAGAAAAGGTAAAATTCTATCATGACAGGAAATTTGATAAAAAGGGTGTTCAACCCAGGGCAACAGGTGTTATTGTTTAATTCAAGGTTGAAACTATTCTCTGGGAAGGTGAAGTCAAAATGGTCGGGGCCTTTCATAATAAAGAATGTGCTTCTTCATGGAGCGGTTGAATTGATGAATCCAAATGATAATGATCCAAATAAAAGTTGGGTGGTGAATGGATATAGACTTGAGCATTATCTAGGAGGAGAAGTTGAACACCTTTCCACTATGATGAAGTTGGTGGATCCGTAAGGTTGTTGGGTCAGGCTCGTGACGTTAAACAAGCATTTACTGGGAGGCAACCCAAGATTTTCTTATCTTTTTGTAATTTGAATTTTTAGAATAGGTTTGCTTCTGTTGAGTAGTGTAGGTTTTTATACCTTGTCTAAAAGTTTTCTGTTATGATGGTTTGACTACTTGCTTGCATGAGATTATTGCTTGATGATGCTTGTTTTGAATGATGGTTGAGATTGCCATATGCTGATATCCAGGTGGAGTTTTCACTAGCTATGTGAATAGATGCATTGTGATTTTGTGATTGTGATTATGAAGCTAAGCAGGGTATTTGATTGAATGATTCGAATCAGCTTGTGTGAGGTTTTTAAGCTCTAGAGTTCTTATTGATATATTTGCTATCTACTTGAAAGCATGAATGATTTTGCCTGAGTTTCAGTGATTGATTGAATTGCAAGCATGTGTCATATGATCAAGGTCGTTGTTGAAAAGCCCTTTTCTAAGCCAAAAGTTTTGTCCCACATGAAAAAGGAATATCTTATGTTCTACCCTTTTTTAACCTAATCCTTAAACAGGATAAAAACCCTTGCTTTGAGAATCTTTGCCTTGAGTTAGGTTGAGAAATATTTTGTGGTGTAGTTAAAGGTTCAAGTTTGGGGTGGATGGGAGAATTAAGAAAGAAAAAGTTTGACATTGAGCTATTGAGTTGAATGAAAATGTATGAGAAACATAGAAAAGATAAGAAAAAGAAAAAGCATGAGAAGAATAGCTCAATGTGAAGAAAAGGGAAAGTTGGGAATGAGTGAGATTGGTAAAAAGAGAGTTTGTGCTTGAACCATGATTATGTGAATAACTCTCTTAACTCAAGGATTTTTGATCTAGAAAAACCAATTTTCCTTCTTAGCCCAAAACCATATTATAAGCTTTGGAAAAAGTCCTTGTGATGACATTTGTATGTGATGATGTTGATTGTGGCAAATGAATGGCAATTTTGGTCCATGTGACATGTAGATAGTAGAGGGATGGAGTAACCTTTTGAAACACTTGAGTGGTTGAGTGGAACACTTTGTCCGGAGAGGTAGAATTCCACGAATCTATGATTATATCTGTGCTTAGCTAATTGATTATTCATGAGAATAACATCTGTTGGATTGTATGTGACTATGAAGAACACTATGATGGTTTGATTTGAAGCATATGTGCATCTTGATTGAATTCTTTGGATAAGCTGATTTGAGTGATAATGTGTCTTGATATATGATTTTGAAAAGTTTGAACCATTGGGATGAATTGTGGAAGACTAGGTTGCATTGTGTTTGCTTGAGGACAAGCAAAGTTCTAAGTTTGGGGTTGTGATAACGGTCTAAAAACTGTTATTTTCATACTTGAAATTCACATTAAAACACACCCTTTATGACTTAGAATTAGCCTAAAATCATGCAAAATGCTTAAGTTAGATAAAAAGAGATTCAAAGTGGGTTTTCTGGGTTTTATGCTTGGTTTCCCTTGTTTTGACAGGATTTATCAGGAGTTTGATGAATGAATTGAAGGAAGAGAAGTGTTGGATGCAAAAGAAGGTGGAAGAATGAAGCAAAGTTGACCGCAGCCATCGCTGGGCGGTGATAGCACCGCCGGGCAGTGAGACCTTCTATGATTACACTGCCACGCGCTTAAAGGGCACTGCTAAGGGGTGAAGATAGAATCGCAGCCACCGCCGGGTAGTATAACCCACTGCCGGGCGGTGGACTCGTCAGAGGAATTTGAAGAGAACGCTCAAGCGGTAGTGCTGAGGGGTGGATTAGGTATCGTGCCTATCGCCGGGCGGTGTTAACACACTGGCAAGTGTACCAGATCGTATCAAGTGATAAATAAATAGTAAGTCTGAGTATCGTCTCCCAAAGGACTCTTAGGCCTAAACGTTCATGTGATTAATGGAAATCATAAGACTTGAATAAATAATAAATTGAGTTGTAAATGAAAAATAAAAATTAGACATGCATGCAAGGGTTTTGATCAATTGGCAAGAAAAAGATATAGATGAATGAAGTTATTGGGGTTTACAATTTCATTCTAATCCACTCTCAAATATCAACTATTCTTATTAGATTCAACTTTGTTATCAATGTTCATGAAACTTTCTATTTTACTCTAAACTCGATCTCTCGGCGAAAAGAGCCTAATCACAACTACTAGTTTACTATCTCTAGTCTCCCTAGTAATCACTCATGCAATATCCACAGAACCTTAAAGCAATTGACTTTCGTATTCCTATCTCTAGGTAATATGTCTTCATCAAGAGAAATTTGTCATGTCCAGAGCATGAATCTTTTGGCAGAAAGGACGCAGAAACACGGTTCTCACACCTTGGAGGTGGACCTTGGATGCGAGAGCTCCAATATTACAAATCTAGGGTTATCTTTTATATTCCTTCCATTCAATTCACCTAGTTTCACAATGATTATGGTGAACTAAGCCTTTTGTTGTTAGGGAACGATGTAATTCTTTGAAAGTCTCTTATATCGAAATTCTTATTTTATTCATATACTTGTGTTTATCAATAGTTTCAGTTTTTCTTCCGTTCGTGCTAATGCTTTGTTTAAGACGTTATTCAAACGCATCATCTTTGATTCTTTCTATATGGAGACGTATAGTTAGGTCTAGACATGAAGAATTACTCTTAATAATGAATATTACCTAGAGATAGGAATAGGAACATCAATTGTCTTAACCTTCTGTGTGTATTGCATGAATAATTACTAGGGAGACTAGAGATAGCAAACTAGCAATTGTGAATAGGCACTTTTCACCAAGAGATCGGGTTTAGAGTAGAATAGAATGTAGCATAAATATTGATAACAAAGTTGAATCTAATAAGAGGAGTAGATATTTGAGAGTGGATTAGGATGAAACTGTAAACCCCAACAACATCATTCATCAATATCTTTTACTGCCAATTGATCAAATCTTTGCATACATCTTTTAGGCCTAAGATTCCTTTGGGAGAAGATACTGATAAAGGTCTAAAAACCGTTATTTTCATGCTTAAATTGATCTCGCAATACACCCTTTATGGCTTAGAATGAGCTTAGAATCAAGTAAAACACTTAAGTTGAGTCATTTGAGAGTCAAAAGTTGTTTTTAGAGATATTATTCTTGTTTTGCATTGTTTTGCAGGGTTTTGATGATAATTAAGAATGGAATTGAAGAAGGAAGGTCTTAGACTCAAGGAAGAAGAAGAAAAATGAAGAAAAGAAGAGTCTATGCACCCCTCAGCGTCAAAACGCACCGTTGAGCGCCAATATTCGAGGGAAAGCTGCTGTCTGGCGCCCAGGCGGTGAGGCTGAGCATCCAGAGCGATTAAAGGCAAACCACTCAGCGGTGAAACTGACCGCTGAGCGGTGGTGCGGCTAGAGGGAAACCGCTGAGCGGTAAAGTTGGACGCTGAGCGGTTGTCTGCTGGGCTTGGGCTTAAATTCTGTTACTTTTATGCCCTATATATAGCCCCAGTGCGATTCAAATATTATTCTTTTGGTAGAAGAAGACGTCCAGAGCTGTTATACACTCCTTGGAGAAGATTTCTTGGATGCTTAGGCTCCATTTTATCATATCTAGGGTTTGCTTTTCCATTCTTCCATTGTATTTCATCTAGTTTCACCATGTCAATGGTGAACTAAACCCTTTGTTGTTGGGGAACAATGTAATCTTTTGAAACTCTCTTATATTGAAATTCTTGTTTTATTCATATGCTTGCATATGCTGTTATTATGAATTGTGAGTTCTTTATCTATGCTCTATGCTATTATAATTTAACTCATTTGATAAATAGATGTTTGCCTTTGTCGATACAGGGACGTACGGAGAAGTCATGAAATGATAAGGAATTCTATATCAACAAATACCACCTAGGGATAGGGGGTAGGACGATCAATTGTATTTTGTTTTTGTGGTACTTGCACTGCTAATTACTAGGGGAGACTAGGGATAGTAAGCCAATAACTAGTAGTAGTCTCTTCTCGCCGAGGGATCGGTGATGGGTGTCGCAACCCACACAAATTTAATGTGCAATTTAGAAATGCAGTATCGCTAGGAAATGACTCCTAGGTCGTCTCTCAAGGACCAATTTTGCGGTTCAAGAATCAGGTCACACACGAAGGGGGGGGGGGTTGTGAAAACGTTGTGGTGAATACGGATGAATAAAATCAACTCACTGACGCAAACAGAAACACAGACATAGAGCTAAAACAAACGGTTTCAAAGACAGACTAAAAACGGTTGGTCATTAACTTAATTACAATGCTTCCTATCACAGATCAACAAAATAAAACCAACTCAAACCTCTAATCCAACACAATTAATCAACTAAGCGCAGTCTAATTATGTTTTCATAAAAGCGGACTAAGTGAACGCAATGTTAACGTCAAATCTAATTTACACCATGCAGTTTCATCGACTAAGAGACGACTCAACACCAACTGGGCAACTAAGTATATACCCAATTGCAAGTGCAAATACGGATTTGATATTAACCAAGTTAGAGTCACAATTACAAATACAGTCCAGATATCTCAAAGAAGCAATGCAATATCGCTAATGACCAACACAGTTAATTTAAGCTATCATGACAATTAAAGTGACACGACCAAACACATTAGACAACATTAAAACAAATTAAAATACTAGACACCAAAACTATAACCAACAACTAACTAACACAGTTAAATAATTTTAAATGCAAAACTAATTAAAGAAATTAAAAATAACTAAACTTACAATTCAAATTAATTTAAAGCTAAAGAAATAAACAACATATTTTTTTCTACCAATTCAAATAACACATGCACCTTCTAAAGAAAATTAAATAAAAAATGGCCTAAAAGGAGAACCTCTTGGCCATGACCTTCCAAGGAAACAAAATGAAATTCTTCTCTCCACCAAGCTATTAACGTGCAACCCCACTTCTCCAAGGAATGTAGTCACGGTTTCCAAGCACCAAAAAACCACAAAAGTTGAATTCAACTTTCTTACAAAGACAAGTCAACTACACTTCCCAAGAGCAATGAAAATAAATGATTGATTCTACAACTCTCCCCCTTTTGCCAAGACATGGTCTCCACCAAACACCAATTCAATTTCTTCCTTGCATAAACAATTAAATAAGTTCCCATCTTGTCCCATGTGCTTCATTCTCTAAGAAAAGACATGTGCTATTTATGCTATCATGAAAATCGTGCCTCCTCTCTCCATGAAGTAAGGGGCGGTAATTAACTTTCCAATTGCAAGGACCGAGAGCTGGTCTGTCTTGCCAAGAGAGAATGACCGTTCTCTCTCTCCTCCAAGCAAAGGTAACACTTCTTTCAATGCCAAATACAAAAAGTGGAATTGCTACTACCAAGGAGCCACATGTGCATGGTCAATGGAATAAAATAACCAAAAACATTCTCCCTTCTACCAACCAAGGACGGTGATGGCAAGACAATGAGCTAGACTTCTTCTCTTCATCCTAAACACCGTACCAACACATATATTCCCAAGCAAAGCAAGAAATAAAATCACTTCAAGATGTCTCTACCACAAACCGAGAATGTTCAGCACCTTTCTTCTCTTTTTCACCAACCTTTCTAAGAGCACAAATAAAAGAAAAACTTGGGTGTGGAGGCTATCACGGTCCAGACTTCATTCACCACCAAAAATTGTAAGTTCATTCCATTCCATAAGAAAACAACTTGATAAAGCAACAAAATGTTTGAGCAACTCCCAACCCCAAGCTAGACATCAACGTAAAAGCAAGTGAATGAAGAGATTTTAGCTTCCATCAAAGAAATTACCGAGAACCACCTTCATACATTCAAGAGTTCACCAAAAGAAACAAATGTTCAAGCTAAAGAAAAAACGTGAAAATGCAAGAGTATCCTCCAAGTCCATGCTTTCAACATTCAAAAGAAAACCTAAGAAGAAGAGTTACGAATCTCCCTTCCATCAAGCAAAGATAGACAAGTTGCAAGTAAAAGAGAAAGAAAAATGAGTTCTTGATTCAATCCATGGTCAAAACCGTGAAGCACCATTCTCCTCATCACCCAAAAACGTTCCAGCAAAGAGATGAAAAAAAAATGAAGTGACGGCTCGGAGCTCTCTCCTAGGCCGAGAATGTCCACTAAAAAATGGGTGGGGTCCACCTCCATGAAACCCTAGATGCCATATCACCATTTTTTAACTATTGGGCTTAGTCTACTATACCAAAATTAGCCTAAATTACAAACATTTGTCTACAAATTCTAAAACATTAAATTAAAGTTTAATTAATTCTAAAATGAATTTGTAGAAATTCTTCAATTTCTTGGTGCCCTTCCAAAAGTCTCACAGTGTAATTCCAAAATTTGCCCTGAAAATACAAATAGGAATAATTAAGCTCAAATAATTCCAATTAATTGAAATAAGAATTATTGGTCTAATTAAACCCAAATAGTGAAAATGACACAATAACTAAGAATTAAGCACAATTCATCAACACAATTTGGCGCGAAAAACTAAGTAAAATCAATAAAATATCGACTCATCAATCGGGTTTAGGGTAGACTAAGAAAGTTTGCATGACAATTAGATAATAAAGCGAATTTAATAAGAAGAGTAGATACAAGAGAGTGGATAAGATGAAATTGTAAACCCCAACAACTCCATTCATCCATACCTTTTTCTTGTGAATTGAATAAATTGTATTTGCATGTTTACTTTTTGTTTTTGCATTATACCACAAGTTAATTTTCTCTACAAGTCTTACAATATTGATTTACACGAAAGATAAGGCCTAAGAGTCGTTTGGGAGAACGATATTGGGTTTTACCAAATATATTACTTGATAACGATCTGGTACACTTGCCAGGCATTTAACAAGTTTTTGGCGCCGTTGCCGGGGACTTGTGGTTTAACTTTTCGAGTAGTGTAAATTGATTAAATTTGACTTGATTTTATGTTTATTTTTATTTTTTATCTAATAAATGTTTTCTAGGGTTTTGTGCCTAACGTTTGCAGGATGCAATACGGACAAGAATTTGATTTTATGGGCACTCAATTCTATCAAAATGATTTCAACCATTGGTGGGAACCTCATTTAGTCATGGATCAAAGCCAACTTGGGCAAGCTGCTGAGCAACAACTTACTCCACTCAAGGAGAACATAAATTCTGATGACGAATTTGTTCAGTGGATCACGGGTATGAATATGTCATTCATCAGAAGTAGATGCGACAACGTGAGGAGTTACGAGAATGTCAAAGAAAACAATATTGTCTTTCACTTGAAGAAGTAGAAAGTCAAAGGCAACAATATTCTCCTACACTTGAAAAAAGAGAAACATTGTGGGAAGTTGAAGAACGTTTACGATAAAAACAATTCTTTATACCAAGAGAAACGTTGGGGAAAGCCGAACAACGTCTTTGGCAGCAACAATCATCTTTGCCAAGAGAAGCTGAACAACATTTATGGCAGAGCCAACTCTCTTGCATAATGAAGTCTCTGGATCTTAGGGGTAATACTGAAGTTAACCCTAGGAAGGAATGCCAAGCTACTATCTCTGAAAGTGATAAGGTTGTTGATGAGAAGAAAATAGAGATAGAGGAGGAAAAGATAGCGAGAGTTGTAGAGGGAGAAGAAGCAGAAAGGTTGAGTGAGGGAGAGAAAAATGAGGAGAGAGAAAAAGACGTGGTTAAGAGAAAAGAAAAAAAGAAAAAAAGTGCGAAAATAAGAAAGAAGAAATCAAGGAAAAATAATAAGAGAAAGTTAAGAGAGGAAAAGATTGAGAAAAAGAGGAAGAGAGGAAAGAAGAAAAAATCATATGCAAAACCCCTTCCTCATCAGAAGAAAAGGCATAGGACGGAAAAGAAGTTTAAGTGCTTTATGGAGATCTTCAAGAAATTGGAGATTAAAGTTCCTATGATTGATACATGGAAACAGGTGCTTGGTTCGATCAACTTTTTGAAGAGATTCAGTAGGAAGAAGAAAAAGAAAAGAATATCAAGTAAGAAGAATATCAACACCTACTGATGGGTGTTTGCTGGGGGTCATCCCAGTTGTTGTAATATATTAGTTTTATTTTATTTTGGACATGTAATTCTTGGATTTCTAAACAATTTTTGGGTAGCATCTACTGAGGGATGCTAATTTTTATGTATCTCACTAACGGGTACAGAAAAGTACACCTACTGATGGGTGTTGGTAAGAATTGCACTTACTGATGGGTGCTAGAAAGGTTTGGGTCAGGCTCGTGACGTTAAACAAGCGCTACCTGGGAAACAACCCAGACGATTGATTTATTATTGTTGCATGTTTTAATATTGTTCTAATTGCATTTAGGGGTTAATTGTTGCATAAGTAAGTAAAGTGAGTGGGAATTGTATTTAGGGTTTAATTGTTGCATTTTAGAAAATCCATTCTCTATCACTTTTGCATCATTCATAATCCAGGTTTGGGGTTTTTGAGAGAGCACAGCAATTTGGTTTCATCCATCATCTGTTATAAGAATTTTGCATACATTTAAGGTCTTTCCACCCCAAGGACAAGTTGTTATTGCCAAGATGATCATAGGCATGTACGACACACCTCCTGCTCATAGGTGGATGATGGATGATTTCAACAACAGAGTGGCTTGGCCAGAGCAGGCACAGGGGAGTGGAGCTGGAGCAGCTGAAGCACCAGGCATGGATGATGACGATGAAGAAAACTTTGAAGATGCTGATGATGGAGACCAGGAGGACTCATATGAGGATATGGATTGAGAGGGGATCGTATCAAGTAATATAATTGGTAAACCCAATATCGTTCTTCCCAAAGGACTCTTAAGGCCTAATGTTTCGTGTAAACTAATCACTTAAGACTTGAAAAAAAAAGAAATTAATTTGAATGGTTAAATGCAAAACAAAAGTAAACATGCAAATGTAGTGATTCAATTGGCTTAAAAAAATATGGATTAATGGAGTTATTGGGGTTTACAATTTCATCTTATCCACCCTCATATATCTACTCTCCTTATTTACTTTGCTTATTTATCATATTGCCATGCAAACTTTCTTGGTCTATCCTTAACCCAATCCCTTGGTGAAAATAGCCTATTACTAATTACCGGCTTGTTATCCCTAGCCTCCCCTAGTAATTAATAATGCATTATAAACGGAAGCAAAATACAATTGATCGTCCTACCCCTATCCCTAGGCGGTATTAGCATAATCAAGGAATTCCCCCCAATTCATGACATTACTGTACATCCCCGTATCAATAAAGACAAACAACATCTACCGAATGAGTTAAACGGTAAAAACATTAAATACAGGTAAGGAACCCGACAATTGCTAAATCAAGCATATGCAAACATATAAACTAAATAAGAATTTTGATATATGAGAGTTTCAAAAGATTACATTGTTCCCCAACAACAAAGGGTTTAGTTCACCATAATCATGGTGAAACTAGATGAAATATAATGGAAGAATGGAAAAGCAAACCCTAGATTTGATAAAGTGGAGCCTAAGCATCCAAGAAATCTCCTCCAAGGTGGCTAGAGCTGCTGTGGACTTTTCTCTGTGCCAAAAGAATGAGTTTTGAATCGCACTGGGGCTATATATAGGCCCAAAAGATAACAGAATCGAGACCATATAAAAATGGTAAAAACAGACAACCGCCCAACGGCTAAATAAACTGCCCAACGGTTTACCCCTTAATCGCGCCACCGCCCAGCGGTACAACTGACCACTGGGCGGTTTGCCTCTAATCGCCCTGGACGCTCAGCGGTTTGCCAACTCTTCTTTTCATCCTTTTTCTTCATCTTTCACGAGTCCAAATCCACCTTGCTTTACTTTCATCTTCAATTTATCTCAAAACCTTGCAAAACAATGTAAAAACAAGCATAATATCTCTAAAACCAACTTTTGACTCTCACATGACTCAACTAAGTGTTTTACTTGATTTTAAGCTCATTCTAAGTCATAAAAGGTGTGTTTTAGTATCAAAATTAAGTATGAAAATAACGGTTTTTCAACTGTTATCACAACCCCAAACTTAGAAATTTGCTTGTCCGCAAGCAAAACAAAACAAAACTTGGCTTTCCACATTTTCATCAAATAGTTCAATAATCCCAAAGTTTACTTTGCTTATGACAAGAACTACTCAATTCAGATTTTCAGTGGAATCAAATCAAGATGCATGCATGCTTTCAAATCACTTCAGTTCACATGATCACATATTTCCAAACATATGTTATATTCATGAATGATCAATCAACTAAGCATAGATGTAATCATGGAATTCAACAATTCTTACCAAGCACATGTTTCACTCATTCACTCAAGTGTTTAATAGGTCACTCCACTCTCTATTTATTCACATGTCACATGAAACAAAATTGCCCTTCATCTAATACAATCAACATCCTCACATGCAAATGTGATCACAAGGACTTTCCAAAGCTTGTAATGAGGCTGGGCTATCAAGAAAAATTGGTTTTTCTGGATCACAAAATCTTTGAATCAAGAGAGCTGATTTAGCATTCAAGGTTCAAGTTCAACTCTCTTTCTTAACCAATCTCACTTTTTCCCAACTTCTTCCCTTTTCTTTTATTTTTATACTAAGCTCATTTTTCATGAATTTTTTCTTTTCTCATGCATTTTTCTTTTTCAATATTTGAGCTCAATGCCTTTATTTTTGCCATTCAAATATTTCCCCACAACCCCAAACTTGAACCTTGAATGTGCTTACAATTATCAACCCAATTCAAAGTAAATAAATTCAACACAAGGGTTTTCATCCTGTTTAGGGCCAAGGTTCAAAAAGGGTATAAAATTTTAATCACTTTGGGTGAAAATTTGGCTAAGTAAGGGCTTCCAAAAATAATGGCCTTGATCATATGACATACACATGCAATTCAATCAATCATCAAGACTTAGGCAATATCATTCATGCTTTCCTATGAATAAATACATATAACAATGAATACTCTCAAGCTCAATACCTCACATAACATGCTTCCTCACACATCATCAATTCATACACCCTGCTTAGCATCACAATCACAATCATAAATCATCACACATTTGTTCACATAGCTAGTGAATTTTCCAACTGGATATCAATCATGCAATACAAGTCAATCATCATCCACATCATATCATCATTAAATAGACTCATCACACATTTCATTCAGTCAAACCATTCATCAGAATCAGTGTACATGCCAAGCATAGGCACAAAAAATAAAATTCAACCTATTCTACAAATCCAAAGTACAAAAGAAAAAGAAAAATCCCTGTCTAAGTGCAGGCATCGGTCAGTAGATGTCATATCAATCCATATCCTTATCTGAGTCGTACTCATCACCAGCTTGAGCATCCTCAAAATCATTAACCTCCTGGTCATCACCTTCGCCTGGTGCTCCAGCTGCTTTAGACCCACTGCCCTGTGCCTGCTCCTGAGGCCAAGTCATAGCTCCATGAAACTCATCCATGGTCCACTTGTGCACTGGTGAATGGTCATAAAGTCCCACTATCATCTCAGTAGTGGCGATCTGTCCTCTACAAAGAGCCTCCATCCTCGCCTCCATCATGGACATATACATGTCCCTCATATGGAAAGGTGTTAAGACTCTGGCAAGTGTACCAAATCGTATCAAGTAATATAACTGGTAAACCCAATATCGTTCTTCCCAAAGGACTCTTAAGGCCTAATCTTTCGTGTAAACTAATCGCTTAAGACTTGAAAAAAAAAGAAATTAATTTGAATGGTTAAATGCAAAACAAAAGTAAACATGCAAATGCAGTGATTCAATTGGCTTAAAAAAAATATGGATGAATGGAGTTGTTGGGGTAAAAGCAACATCCTCCCAGTTCATGACATTACTGTACGTCCCCGTATCAATAAAGACAAACAACATTTACCGAATGAGTTAAACGGTAAAAGCATTAAATACAGCTAAGGAACCCAACAATTGATAAATAAAGCATATGCAAACATATAAACTAAATAAGAATTTTGATATATGAGAGTTTCAAAAGATTACATTGTTCCCCAACAACAAAGGGTTTAGTTCAGCATAATCATGGTGAAACTAGATGAAATATAATGGAAGAATGGAAAAGAAAACCCTAGATTTGATAAAGTGGAGCCTAAGCATCCAAGAAATCTCCTCCAAGGTGTGTAGAGCTGTTGTGGACTTTTCTCTCTGCCAAAAGAATGAGTTTTGAATCGCACTGGGGCTATATGTAGGCCCAAAAGATAACAGAATCGAGACCAAATAAAAATGGTAAAAACAGACAACCGCCCAGCGGCTAAATAAACCGCCCAGCGGTTTACCCCTTAATCACGCCACCGCCCAGCGGTACAACTGACCGCTGGGCGGTTTACCTCTAATCGCCCTAGACGCTCAACGGTCCATTCTGGCGCTCAGCGGTTTGCCAACTCTTCTTTTCATCCTTTTTCTTCATCTTTCACGAGTCCAAATCCACCTTGCTTTACTTCCATCTTCAATTTATCTCAAAACCCTGCAAAACAATGTAAAAACAAGCATAATATCTCTAAAACCAACTTTTGACTCTCACATGACTCAACTAAGTGTTTTACTTGATTTTAAGCTCATTCTAAGTCATAAAAGGTGTGTTTTAGTATCAAAATTAAGTATGAAAATAACGGTTTTTCAACCGTTATCAGAGGGCATCTACTGATGGATGCCCATGCTTTAGACAGGGTTTTATCTTGCACTTTTGTACTTTTGTTTTTCTAGAATAGGTTGAATTTTTATTGTCAGTGTCTATTCTTGGCTTGAACACTAATTATGAAAATGTTTGACTTGATGATATTGAATGATGAATCTATTTGATGATGATTGGATGTGGATGATGATTGAGTTGTGTTGATATTCAAGTGAAAAGTTCACTAGCTATGTGAACAAATGTGTGATGAATTGTGATTGTGGTTATGATATTCAGGTGAAAAGTTCACTAGATATTGAGGTGAAAACTTCACTAGCAGGGTGTATGAATGGATGATGTGTGAAAAAGCATGTTGTGTGAGGAATTGAGCTCCAGAGTATTCATTGTTATATGTACTATTCACAGGAAACTATGAATGATATTGCTTGAGTCTTGATAATTGATTGAATTGAATGTTTATGTCATATGATCAAGGCCATTTTTGGAAGCCCTCACTTAGCCAAATTTTTATCCAAAGTGATTAAAATGTTATACCCTTTTTGAACCTTGGCCTTAAACAGGATGAAAACCCTTATTTTGAAATTATTTACCTTGAGTTGGGTTGAGAATAATTGTTGAAAAAGGTCAAGTTTGGGGTTGTTGGGAAAATTTGAATGGCATACAAATAAAGGCATTGAGCTCAAGTGTTGAAAAAGAAAAATGCATGAGAAAAGAAAAAGAAGAAAAGAAAAAGCATGAAAGATCAATGTAAAAGGAAATGGAAGAAGTTGGGAATGAGTGAGATTGGTTAAGAAAGAGAGTTTGTACTTGAACTTTACATGTTAAATTAGCTCTTTTAACTCAAGGATTTTGTGATTCAGAAAAATCAATTTTTCTTGTTAGCCTAGCCTCATTATAAGCCTTTGAAAAGTTCTTGTGATGACATTGACATGTAAGAATGTTGATTGTATTAGATGAAGGGCAATTTTGTTTCATGTGACATGTGAATAGTAGAGAGTGGAGTGATTTCTTAAATACTTGAGTGATTGAGTGAAACACTTGCGTGGTGAGAATTGTTGAATTCCATGATTACATCTATGCTTAGTTGATTGATCATTCATAAATAAAACATCTGTTGGGAAATATGTGATTATGTGAACTAAGTTGAATAGAAAGCATGTATAAATCTTGATTTGATTCCACTGAAAATCTAATTGAGTAGTTTTTGTCATAGGAAAAATGAATTTTGGGATTGTTGAACTATTTGATGAAAAAAGTGGAAAGCCAAGTTTTGTCTTGTTTGCTTGAGGACAAGCAAAGTTCTAAGTTTGGGGTTGTGATAACGGTCTGAAAATCGTTATTTTCATGCTTAAATTGATATCGAAATACACCATTTATGGCTTAGAATGACCTTAGAATCAAGTAAAACACTTAAGTTGCGTCATTTGAGAGTCAAAAGTTGTTTTTAGAGATATTATGCTTGTTTTGCATTGTTTTGCAGGGTTTTGATGATAATTAAGAATGGAATTGAAGAAGGAAGGTCTTAGACTTAAGGAAGAAGAAGAAAAATGAAGAAAAGAAGAGTCTATGCACCGCTCAACGTCAAAACGCACCGCTGATCGCCAATATTCGAGGGAAAGCTGCTGTCTGGCGCCCAGGCGATGACGCTGAGCGTCCAGATCGATTAGAGGTAAACCGCTCAACGGTGAAACTGACCGCTGAGCGGTGGTGCGGCTAGAGGGAAACCGCTGAGCGGTAAAGTTGGACGCTGAGCGGTTGTCTGCTGGGCTTGGGCTGAAATTCTGTTACTTTTATGCCCTATATATAGCCCTAGTGCGATTTAAATATTATTCTTTTGGCAGAAGAAGACGTCCAGAGCTGTTTTACACTCCTTTGAGAAGATTTCTTGGATGCTTAGGCTCCATTTTATCATATCTAGGGTTTGCTTTTCCATTCTTCCATTGTATTTCATCTAGTTTCACCATGTCAATGGTGAACTAAACCCTTTGTTGTTGGGGAACATTGTAATCTTTTGAAACTCTCTTATATTGAAATTCTTGTTTTATGCATATGCTTGCATATGTTATTATTATCAATTGTGGGTTCTTTATCTATGCTCTATGCTATTATCATTTAACTCATTTGATAAATAGATGTTTTCCTTTGTCGATACGGGGACGTATGGGGAAGTCATGAACTGATAAGGAATTCTTGATCAACAAATACCACCTAGGGATAGGGGGGTAGGACGATCAATTGTATTTTGCTTCTGTGGTACTTGCACTGCTAATTTCTAGGGGAGACTAAGGATAGTAAGCCAGTAACTAGTAGTAGGCTCTTCTCGTCGAGGGATCGGGTTTAGGGTAGACTAAGAAAGTTTGCATGACAATTAGATAATAAAGTGAATTTAATAAGAAGAGTAGATACAAGAGAGTGGATAAGATGAAATTGTAAACCCGAACAACTCCATTCATCCATACCTTTTTCTTGTCAATTGAATCAATTGCATTTGCATGCTTACTTTTTGTTTTTACATTAAACCACAAGTTAATTTTCTATATAAGTCTTACAATATTGATTTCCACGAAAGATAAGGCCTAAGAGTCCTTTGGGAGAACGATATTGGGTTTTACCAATTATATTACTTGATAACGATCTGGTACACTTGCCAGGGGTTTGACAGATACTCGGACTTACCTTTTATTTATTACTTGATACAATCTGGTACACTTGCCAGGGTGTTAACAATAGTTCCATGCACTTTATGATTACATTCTTGCTTGGTTGTTGATCACTTATAAGGTTTACATCTTTTGTGTATTTTGTGAGTATGTGAGAACCATAATTGAGCTTGATTGGCTAAGGCATCTATACATTTTGACTTATATTTTTATGATAACTAGATATGAGTGATTACTTGTTCTAGAAGAAATTGCTTTATTATATGTTTAACATTGAAGTGTTGTTTAGGCTAAGTTACATTTTGTTTTACTTGAGGACAAGCAAAGTTTCAAGTTTGGGGTTGTGATAACGGTTGATTTCATCGTTATCTAAGACTTAATTTTGATACTAAATGAACCCTTTTTGACTTAGAAACTTGTTTAATCGTTTGGTTTTGGTTTAAGTTGTGAATAAAGAGAGTTGAAGTTAGAACTTATGATTTTATCACTAATTCTCGTGATTTTGTAGGAAATTTGAATGATTTGGAAGAGGAGTTGAAGTACCAAGGAGTTGAAGCATCAGAAAGAAAGATCGCAGGATGCTTGAACGCCCTTTTCTGGGGCCTTCAGCGCTAGAGGCTCGCATTGACGCCTGAGCGCCCTTTTCTGTTGCATGCATATCTATTATACATTGTGCATATTACACGGATCCATATACTCCATGCTATACAAATAAGAATTGGATTTTAAAAACAAAGAAGACATTCAAAGAATGTTCCCTTCATCAAAATTCATGCAAGAAAAATCATGCTGCCTCCTTGTGCCAAAGTATTGAAAAAGCAAGCCTGCTTTGACAAGTTGAATTTAAGCAACGATTGCTACATATGACAAGACTAAGAAGACTTAATATCAAAGCAAAACTCTGTCTAACATATATATTTTTGAGAAGCCTTTAAATAAAAGATCCTTATCAAAGAGAATCAAGAGAATAACGTATAGAAAGAAAAAGATCAAGCGAACAACATCGAGAAAAAGCTAAAAAACACACAAACTCAAAAGGAATATCGGAGAGAAAAATGCTTAAGAAATGAAATACTCTCAAACTTCATTGATATATAAGCTTACTATTGTAAGAAGAGAGAAGAGAGAAATATTCAATGAGTCTGTTAGATTGAATTGTATTGAACACATATCCTCTCTACGTGAGTTATCTCTAAGGACTTGTAACCAATCTTTTTGATTATAAATTATGAAGAGAATTAAAACACTTTACATTTAACCTAGTGAAGTTAAATGGTAGCTAGACGAGTGTGTCAATTGGAAACTAGGAGTGGGTGAAAATCTGATGTTTAACTTGGTGGAGTTAATTTGTAGCTAGACTGGATTGTTTAGTGGAAACCAAGAGTGGATGAAACTCAACTTGACAATGCATCGAGAAGATACCAAAAGTGTCTAGGATACCAAGAGTGGTGAAAAATACTACGCAACCAAGAGTGGGTAAAACTCGGTACTGGTCAAAGTAATGGTGGTTACTTGGAGTGACTAGAGATACTAGGAGTGGTGAGAATACTCAGTTGTAATCTTGTTGAAGCTTATAGTGGAACCATCTAAGGTGTTAGAAAATACTATACGTAGCTTGGTGGAGTGAACGAGTATAAAAATAATTGTGTGTTTATTGCTTTACTCTTTCTAAACACTTTTCTTACAAATCTTGCAGTTGCACATTACTTTAACCGCTATAAAAGCTCATGTCACCTAACGTATTTTATTAAGAGCTAGTTTTATCAAAATGCTGCAACAAATGTATTTAAACGATTGAAAAGAATTTTCTAAAAAGAACTTATAGTATGAACTAAATTTTGAAGTTGGTGTTTAACAACTTATGTAAACTTTTCAATCCTCGACAAATGTTATATTATCTGCGTCGCAAAATTTTTCCATGTACTTCATGTTGAGATTGTTGACAACACAATATCTATATCACTCTGGTTTTGGTTGATGACAACACATTTTTAATAACACAAGTATTGTTGATGTGTTACATGTTTTATTGCTTATTGATTGATATTGTGTTGAACATGTTTTTGTGTTTATCTTGATATGTGAATGCACATTTATTGAGCTTGTATATGTTACATCTTATCTGGTTGCATTACACATGTTTTGAAAGAAGAAAACCACATGCACTTTTACGAACTTACATTATGTGGCATATCTGCAAGTTTTAAGTCGACTTCATTATGGGGGAAGTCGAATTAAGCTCGAGACTATGCACAAATTTTCAGAAACAGTGCTATATGATATTTTGCATTGAAAAGAAATTCAAAGTGAACTATTGTGTCTAAGTCGACTGTGTGCGCCACACATTCAACTGTATTAGTTGTTTTATTTGAAATTATGTTGTGCTCATGAACAATAACGGCTATATTTTAAAAATTTGTTGAGCATTGAATGTTGGTCAACTGTATTGAATGAAGAATTAATTTGTTTGACTAAACTGCTAGTAATTGGACTTATCTATTATAGAAGCGTATTCGACTATAGGAGCGTCTATTTTATAGAAATCTATAAATAGATGAGACCTGAGTTGTTTCAGAGGACTTTTGCAAATCTAACATTTTCATATTCTATTTCAGATTGTTTCTCTGCGATTTAGGGCTCCAAGAACTCATCAAGAAGACCGTGGTGATATTTCTTTAAAGAAGTTCTGAAGGAGAATTTGCTAGGCTTATTGGTTGATCAAATTTTGCACACTGAGGTGCTTGCTTGCTGATCATGGCTCATGTTGTAATCCGTGGTGATTGTTGTGTTACCTGTTGTGACTACAAGGGTTGAACTCGTGGAGTCTGGTACACTTTGAGGATTGTTCAAAGTGGGTTGCAGATTGCAGGAGAGGGGATATCTTGCTGCAAGTCTTGCTGTGTGGTTTGCCTATATTTTGGTTAGAGGGTTAGAGAGGTTTTTTATATTTTTGACGTGGAGGTCTCTATAAAAGCCTTGTTGTAAAAACCTTGACCATTATAGTGTATTTGCTTCCTTGTACTAGAAGGACACTAAATGTAGGCATTGAGACCGAACCAGTATAAAAACCTGGGTTTGAATTCTCTATCCCTACTCTTTTACATTCAGTCGACTGTACAATTCACGTAGTCTAATTTGATTTTCCGCTGCACTTAATTTTCTATTACTTGCGATTCAAGAAAGTTTGTAAAGTTTTATACTTTGAATCTAAGATTGTGAAAAGACTCTGATTTTGAAAACTCACCAATTCACCCCTCCTCTTGGTGTTAAAATGAAGCCTACCTGTGTCCTAATACTTCATGGGTTTTTGAATTTTTCCCTTTTTTTACCCTTGCAAACACATATTACCTTGATTATTTTATTAACCGAAGCAATAAGTAGTCTATGGCATCGGTTCTAAACATTCCCTAAAGGTCATGAAATAATTAAAATACAGAATTTTTGGAGCATTTTTGAAATTTGGTTCATACTTTTAGGCTCAATTCTTTGTGAAATCGAAGCATAAGGGGTCTGTGACATTGGTTCTCATAACAACTGATGCCATAGTTGTGCTTCAAAAGCTGAACAGTTTGAAATATCACTTTGTAGGGGGCAAAGACAAAACCCTATGCCACCAATTCTGAAAACAACTGAAGCCACAAACCTGTTCAGAAACTGAATAGCCCGATATCTCTCTTTGGAGGGGGAATGTCAGGATCTTACGACATCAGTTTTCAGGAGAACCAAAGCCATAAACCCTATTTGGAGTGTTGTCAATTGGAACGGTCAAATTTGTGCTTATGTGACGTCATTTTAGGCTTCGATTAGTTTGAAATTGATATTGTGCTTTTTTTTTGAAAATTTTCATCACGCAAATGTATGTATGTCTCAATTTATTGTTGTTCATCCCTCATATCAAATCGTGCTTTTATATTATTATATTTTAAATTTTGATTATTAAAATTAGCAGTTATATATGTTTTTAATCTCTAAATTTTAACATAAAATTGAAATTTTGTTTCTATCTTAAACTTTCATATGGTTTTCGAACTTAAAAGATGAATGAATATAATCTTTTTAATCCAATTACAAACAATATTTCAGGTTGACGTTTGAGTTATTTACACAATTTCACACATTCTAGCTCAAATGTCATCGTGGAGCGTGTTGAAGAATTCAGCAATTGTACTGAATCGTACAAGTAATAATATGGGTAAGACCAAGTATCGTTTTCCAAGAGACTCACGGCCTAAATAATCATGTGATTACTTAACATATTAAGATGTTGATGAACGATTTTTGAGTTTTTAATGCAATTACAGAAAAGTAAATATGCTTGCAATTTGATCAATTGAACAAAAGCACAAAAGTGAATGAATGATATTAAAGATATGAGATGAATATGTTGTTGGGGTTTAGATTTCACCTAGTTTACTCTCATGTATATAAGAATTCTTCTTCTTCATTAATGTTAATGTCACTATCTAATTTACTTAAAACTAGATCCCTCGGTAAAGAAAGCTTATCCTTAATTACTAGACCATAATTCTGTGCATCCCTAATAATTAATTCTGCATTACGATTGGTAGCTTAAGACAACTAAAACTCATATCCCCATTCTTGGGCAATACTGCTTTTTGGAGAGATTCCCTATATCTAGATTCCCCCGTATGTGTCCATATCAACGAAATTAATTATCATGCTATGAAATAACTAACTAAGTCAGATCCACTGAGCATGTAGTCGACTTAGACACTTCAGCTCAATTTGAAAATCTTTTCAATGAAAAATCACACACAACACTACTTTTGAAAATATGTGCAAAGTCACGAGTTTTAATCGACTCTCTTCATAATGAAGTCGACTTAAAACTTGCAGATTTTCCACACATTGTAAGTTCATCAAAGTGCATGTGGTTTTCCTTTTCATAAACATATGTAATGCAATCAAAAAGATGTATCAAATATCAAATCAGTGAATATGCATACATATATCAGAAACAACACAAAACATGTTCATTAAGATATCAATCACAATAGAGAGTAGAACATGTAACACATAACAATACATGTGTTATTAATAATGTGTTGTCATAATAAAAGATCAGAACACTGTGAGATTAAGGTTCAGCTAAACCAGTGCTTCCCTTATCAACAATCTCAACAATCTCCCCCTTCTTTTATGATGCACAACCATGATTAATAAGCAACCATGTTTGTACTTAAACAGCACATAAAACTAGTCAAATAATCACTAGAATCAGAGCTAATATAAGCAATCAGTAAGAACAAGTGATTAATTGAATTTTTCTACAGTGTATCAGAGCAAATAAAAGATTATTTCAACAAATTTCAGCACAGAACATTTACTCTGAGTAACCAGTAATAACAATCACATATAAAAGCAAATAAGCAGATGATCAATCAAACTTTTTAACCATTTCTCCCCCCTTGTGCATTAGCAAAAAAGGTTTGCTTTTAGATATGAATATGCTGATAAAATGAGATACTAGAGATGCATCAGTGTAAATCATTGTAAACAAATCAAACATTCAAAGATGCTCCCCCTATCACAGATATTCACATGAAATAGATAAACTCCCCCTAAAGTGTAGGCATGTGAAAAATTTGTGCTAACACGTAATGCTCCCCCTGTCATTATGCATATTTATAATCAAATGCAGATGCACAATGTAGTTTCGCAAGTATCAGAGCATACAATCAGTTTGTATCAGAGTTATGATTGCAAGCAAAGATACAATTGTCAACAATCTCACAATATATTCTCATTGCAAAACAGTCATATAAGAATAAAGATATATTGAAGACAATAAAATGATCAAACAACTTAATAACCAAGTTCCAATAAATGGAATTTATAACCCGCTGTAAGTGATAAGTCGATTGTACCACTTGTCAAGTCAATTTCATTGCTTTTCAGACAGATGTGATCCAAGCAGTAAGTTCCAAAGCAATATTTCCTACAAAACCATTCACAATCTTTTGAAGATCAAGCAGTTTAGTATCATAGTAATGCAAGAAATTAAATAGATAAGAAGTGAGTATGCAAAACAATTAATGTAACAGTGAGTATGTGCATAGTCAACTTTAATAATCACTTAGTTGATTCAATATTCAGTCAAGCAGATTTAATCAAGAAATTTAGAGAAAATGAATTTGAATTAAAAACAACTGATTTCATTACTTGTTCAAAAGATATTACAATGATTAACTAGAACAAGACAGACATAATGACAGTCTAAGCCATTATCAAAAGAAACTAAGAACAAAGAGACAATCAAGACAAAACACAAACTAGCAATAAGATACTTAAGACACAAGATGGTGTGTATTTTTATTCCTTTCCTTCTTCAACTGAATTCATAGATTCGTTTTCAGATGTGTCAATATCCTCTTCAAGTTGCAGAATACGATCAACCTTTATCTCGAGCTGATTAAGCCTGTCAATAATTAACTGAAGCGGATCAGCAGAGAAGCTTTCATAGTTGTTATTGGAGACTTGATCAGATCTTTGTCCATATGTAACAGAGGTCCTTTTAGAAAAGTACATCATATTTTCTTCGCCTTTAAAACACCATCCTCTTAACGTCCTTACAAGTCCAAGTGGCACAAGAGCGTTACGGTTTATTGTTAAACCCCTGGTAAGTGTACCAGATCGTATGAAGTAATAATAATTGGTAAACCCAATATCGTTCTTCCTAAAGGACTCTTAAGCCCTCATCTTTCATGTACACTAATCGTTTAAGACTTGAGAAAAGAAAATAATTTTAATGGTTTCAAATGCAAAACAAAAATAAACATGCAAATGCAGGAATTCAATTGACGAAGAGAAACTATGAATGAATGAGGTTGTTGGGGTTTACAATTTCATCTTATCCACTCTCATATATCTACTCTTCTTATTTACTTTGCTTATTTATCATATTGCCATGCAAACTTTCTTGGTCTACCCTTAACCCAATCCCTTGGTGAAAAGAGCCTATTACTAATTACCGGCTTGCTATCCCTAGCCTCTCCTAGTAACTAATGATGCATAATGAGCGGAAGCAAAATACAATTGATCGTTCTACCCCTATCCCTAGGCAGTATTAACATAATCAAGGAATTCTCCCCAGTTCATAACATTACCGTACATCCCCGTATCAATAAAGACAAACAACATCTACCGAATGAGTTAAACTGTAGAAGCATTAAGCCAAGGTAAAGAACCCAACAATTGATAAATGAAGCATATGCAAGCATATAAAGTAAACAAGAATTTCAATATATGAGAGTTTCAAAAGATTACATTGTTACCCAACAACTAAGGGTTTAGTTCACCATAATCATGGTGAAACTAGATGAATTAAATGGAAGAATGGAAATAGCAAACCCTAGAATTGATAAAGGGGAGCCTAAGCATCCAAGAAATCTCCTCCAAAGGTGTAGAGCTGCTGTAGACTTGTTCTCTACCAAAAGAATTACATGTGAATTCGTACTAGGGCTATATATAAGCCAAAAAGATAACAGAAAAGATCTCAGAATCCAAAATATAAAATCAGACAACCGCCCAGGAGCCTAAATTGGCCGCTCAGCGGTTTGCCTCAACACACGCCACCGCCCAGGCACCTAAAATGACCGCTGAGCGGTTTGCCTCTTGTCGCTCTAGACGCTGAGCGTCACCGCCTGGGCACCAGACAACAACTTTTCCTTGCACTAGGACGCTGAGCGGTGGAATTTACCGTTGAGCGGTTCACAAACTCTTCTTTTCTTCCTTTTTCTCCTTCATTCTTCAGTCTATGACCTTCCTATTTCATTTCCATCTTCCATTTTCATCAAAAACCCTGCAAAACAATGCAAAACAAGCATAATATATCTAAAAACAACTTTTGACTCTCATGTAACACAACTTAAGAGTTTTACTTGATTCTAAGCTCATTTTAAGCTACAAAGGGTGTGTTTTAATATCAAATTTATGCATGAAAATAACAGTTTTGAGACCGTTATCATTTATGACATTTGTGTAAGTGCATGAATGTTTTCTTTCTCCATAGGTACTCACTCTTTGAAGAACCATTATTTTGCTTACAAGAACAACATAAGGTAGATAATGAGAGTTGCTACGAGCAGCTCTAGTCATGTGATCTTTTAACACTTCCACCCAGTTGGTGGGTATGTCGTTCTTGATGGCATGCATGAGATACACATCCTCTGTGGTCATTTCATCTTGCATAAACCTTCCCGGTAGAATCACCCATGCCAATATATGTGCTAAAACCATTTCTTGAACTTTGAGAAAACTATAAATAGACGTGCCTCAGTTGATCATGAAGACTTTGGAAATTCTAACACTTTTATTTGTGATTTGCAGCTTGTGATCTCTGATAATTTGCTCCAAGAAATCATCAAGAAGATCGTGGTGATCTTTCTTGGAGGAGGTTCTTTGAAAGAGACAAAAGTGTGCTTATTGGTTGATCAGAATTTTGCACAGCTGGTGTATTGACATTGATCAAGACTTCCTTCAATCTACTGGAAATTGGTTGTTCCTATTGTGATTACAAGAGGTTGACTCGTGGAGTCTGGACACTTTGAGGATTGTTCAAAGTGGGTTTGAAGATTGCAAAAGAGGGGAATATCTTGCTGCAGATCTTTGTGTGTTGTTGCTGGCTATATTTTGGTTAGAGGGTTAGAGAGGTGTTTTATTTTTTTGACGTGGAGGTCTTTATAAAAGCCTTGTTGTAAAAACCTCGACCATTATAGTGCATTTTCTTCCGATTGTGGAAGGACACTGGATGTAGGCATTGAGGCCGAACCAGTATAAAAACCTGCATTTGATTTCTCTATCCTTACACTTTTACATTCAGTCGACCTACCTATTTATGTAGTCAACTTAACATTTCCGCTGCACTTAAAATTTTCATTCCTTGTGATTCAAGAAACTTTGTAAAGATTTCTACTTTGAGAAAAAGATTTTAAAAGACTTTGATTTTGAAACCGCACCAATTCACCCCCCCTCTTGGTGTTGAAATGAAGCCAACCTTTTCCAACACCTTTAACTCTAGAGCAGATGTCACCATTGATAATTTTTAAGTGATGATAGAATACTCTAACAAGATCAGGGTACCAGTCTCCGTTCATTTGTACCAGAGTTGACAAATTGAGTTTCAATCCATTCAATAAAATGAAAGTTTTCTCTACCAAATAATCTCAAGTCAAAATACTTTGGTGAGACAACAACTTTAGGACTCCCATCAGTAAATCTCACTCGAGAGTCATCATTGCTTATTGAGCCATTTTCATTGGCTTCTTGTTGGACTATTTCGACAAGTGTACCGAGTCGCGCAAGTAATATGAAATGGTAACACCAAGTATCGTATCCCAGAAGACTCTCGGCGCTAGACAATCGTGTGATAACAAGATTAATTAAGACTTAAATAAAGAGAGATAATTGGTTTTGAATGCAAAAACATAAAATTAAATATGAATGCAATTAATTAATAGCAAAGGAGCACAGAGATTAACGGATGTTGATTAATATGAGATGGATATGTTGTTGGGGTTAGATTTCACCAAGTTCCCTCTCATGTATGTAAAAATTCTTCTTTATGCTTTAATGCCAACGTCACTCGCTAAATCACCTAAACCTGATCCCTCGACGAATAAGTCTGTCCCAAATTACTAGTTCAAGCAATTCCTAGCATTCCTAGTAATAAGATGTGAAGATTAAGAGCTTAAAGATGACCAAGACTCATACCCTCATCCCTAAGCACTATAACCCTTGGGAGTAATTCAATAAGAACCTGAATTGTAAGGAACCTCCCGACACTCATGCAATTCATAAATCATGCTAATGAATGAGTTAAACACAACAAGCATTGAAATAGATGAATTACTCTAACGATAAATGGAAAAGCATATGGAATTTAAGAATCAATTCAAATACATGAGAGTTTACAAGGTTACATCATCCCCCAACAACAAATAGAAATTAGTTCCTCACACACATGGGGAACTCTATGAACAATGGAAGAGAATGAGAAAGAGAAAGAGAAAGCCTAAGAATTGGGAAAAGAGTGTATTGCTATGCTGCTCTCTGTCAGTGATAGAAAACCTAGAGCCACAGGGTCCTTTAAATAGTGTCAGAAACTAGCAGAAACAGGTCCTAATTCATGAAAAGCCGACGCTCAGGCGCCCCACTTAGGGCGCCCGAGCGGTGAGAACACCTCATATAAGGCCCGGGCTTCGAGTTGGATGCCCAAGCTTTGAGACCCCGCTGCCTAGGCGGCCAGGGAAGGCGCCCGAGTGGTTGACGTCGATTTTCCTCGCTCAAGCTTCCATTCAGGGCACCCAGGCTTCGTGTTGTTCCTCCTTCTCGTGCTTTTTTAGGCCTTTTTGAGCTCCATCTTCTTTGGCTCTTCATCTTTGCTTCCAGTATTACTTCAATCTCTATCAAAACAAGGGGAATTAATCATAAAATCATTGAAATCAACCTCAACTCTCTTATTCACCCAATTTAATGAAAAAGCATGAGTCCAAGCAAGTTTCTAAGTGAAAAAGGGTGCTTTAAGTATCAAAATTACATCACAAATAAAGGTGTTTTAAATCGTTATCACTTCTCTAATAGTAGCCATGCTATTTGCTTTCTCTTTTCCTGAGAGATGAGATGATGAATCCATTTTCAAAGACACTCTAGGAATCACAGAATTCAGTCAAGGGTCATTGGAATTACACGAGTAGTGTGTGCTAGTGTCAGGAATAAAGTACAAATTAGTTAGAATAGACAGAGGTGGCGTGAGCACACCCCAAGTAAAAACAATACTCAAACCGGAGAGACAAAAAACAGAGACCCTAAGTCAATTTGAATAAAATCAAAGTTGAGTACTGTATGACATAAGGATTTCAAAATAGATACATACATACAGAGACACAAATTCGACTAGACTCATAATCAAGTCGACTAAAATTCGTAAAATTTGATTTTCAAACAAATCATTCAAACAGACAATAAAACAAACATACAATCAGTCACATATCATTCAAACAATCTTTTCATGCATGATGTAGTAAGATAATACATGTTACCAGATGTAGACACTCAAGTTTTTGATGAAGGACCCATTTGAATTTGGGTCCTTGATTGTCAATTGTAGCCAGATGTTCCTTAGATATCCACACATATAATCCTTTAGGAACTCCAACTCTTCTGTAATAACAATTTCTAACTGTATGACCAATACTATTGAAGTAAAAGCAGGCATGATTAACAAGTTTGCTTAAATTAGAAAATTTCTTTGTATTGGTTCTATTAGAATTAGATTTATAACCAATGCCTTGTCTATTAATAGCTCTACCAGTAGACTTTAATACAACATTCAAGTTATCTCTACCCTGTGTAAATTTGGCTAGCGTGCTAGTCAAGTAATATTTGTTTCACATGAGCAGGGAATTTATCACATTCTTTCTCTACTGTAATAATATTAGTTTTAACCTTCTTAGCAGACAATAAGGCTTCATCTAACTCTTTCTGTAATTTCTTATTATCAGTGACAATATTATTAATCCTATATTCATAATATTTTCTATCAAAGTTGAGGATACTTTTTGTTGGCTTTATGCTTTGGCTTCAGGTCTGGAGAATCTGGTTTGATGTGTCCTTCTTTGTCGCATTCATAACATTGTATAGCATTTAACTTGTAAGCTTTCTTGGCTTTGTTGTGACCAACATGGTTAGTAAGTTGACTATTAGTTTTTATAATAAGACGATTAAATTTCCTTACCACCATGGTCATCAATTCACTGTTGTCCATCTCTGCATCTGAATCTTCCTCTGACTTTGAGGCTTTCTTGCTTGTTGCTTTCAGTGCAATAGACTTCTTCTCTTCAATCTCTTCTTCATCCTTCAATCTTCCAAGATCTAACTCATGTTCTCTTAACTTGCCGAACAAGGTAGCCATATTCATGCTTGTTAGATCTTTGGACTCAGAGATTGTTGTGACTTTGGGTTGTGTTAAAGGTCCGACAAGTGTACCGAATCATATCAAGTAATAATAGAGGGTAAGTCCGAGTATCGTTTCCTTAGAGACGCTTAGGCCTAAACGTTCATGTGATATCTTGATCTTTTAAGACTTGAGAAAACGAAAGATTAGGGTTTTATATGCAAAACAGAAAATAAACATGCAAGTTTGATCTATTGACGAAAAAGATAAAACAGGTGGTTGATATGATGAATGATGTTCTTGGGGTTTTTGACTTATCCTAATCCACTCTCATATATTTACGAATTCTACTTTATTCTAATTTCTTTATTAATGTTAATGTCACTTTCTAATTTACCCTAATCCCAATGTCTTGGTGAAAAGAGCCTACACCTAATCGCTAGTTTACTATGTCTAGTCTCCCTAGCAATTAATCATGCATTACATTAATTCGTACAGAAGCTTAAGGCAATTGGTCCTCCATCCCTATGTCTAGACAATATTTCTCCCAAGAGAATTTCCCCATGTCTAGATCTATCTATATATGTCCATAAAGATATAATCAAAAATCACACTATTGAATAATATCTTAAATAACATATGCAAATATAATGGAGGAAAAACTCTAACAATTAATAGAATGAAAAATATGAAAAGATAAACCCTAGATTTGATAAGAAGGAGCTCCCACATCCAAAATCCGCCTCCAAGGGGTGAAGAAAGTGTTTCTGCGTCCTTTTTGCCAAAAGATACCTTTTCTGGTTTGTGAAGAGATATTTATAACTCAGGAAAAATCACAAAATTTTGGCTCAAGCCCAATAGTACACCGCTCAACGGTGGGTATGTTACTTTGAATCAGCCCTCAGCATCGACGCTTGAGTGTTGGGCAGAGAGTTCTCTGAAGAGTCCACCGCTCAGCGGTGACTTCACCGCCCGGCGGTGAAATCGACACTTAATTTCACCCCTCAACGCTGCATTTGAGCGTCTGCCAAAGAATCCCTCTACGTGGCTGGCGCTCAGCGGTGGGATAACGCTGAGCGGTGGCTACGACTCTTCATTTACTCACTTTTCCACCTTCTCTTGTGTCCAACTCCTTTCTACTTCAACATCCTTCATTCAATTCCTATCAAAACCTCCCAAAACAAGGGAAAACCAAGCATAAAACCAAGAAAACCAACTTTGACTCTCTTATTCTCTAACCTAAGCAAAATGCATAATTTCAAGCAAATTCTATGTCATAAATGGTGTGTTTAGTGTCAAATTTAAGTATGAAAATAACGGTTTTTGAACTGTTATCACAACCCCAAACTTAGAACTTTGCTTGTCCTCAAGCAGACAAAATGCAATTCAGTCTTTCACCAATCATTACAATGGCTCAACCACATTCAAACTCTTTTTCTTTTAAGACAAGCAATCACTCAAATCTGCCAATCAATAGAATTCAGTCAAGATGCACACATGCCTTCATTCTCAATGCTTATCATGGTAATCACACAATCTTATAATATCAAATAGATGTTATTCTCATGAATAATCAATTAGCTAAACGCAGATAAAATCATAGATTCATGGATTTATTCCTTACCAGGCAAGGTGTTACACTCAATCACTCAAGTGTTTCAAGAGGTCACTCCTTCCCTCTACTATCCACATGGCTCATAAAACAAAATTACCTTTCATTTACCACAATCAATTATCATCACACACATATGTCATCACAAGGACTTTTTCAAGGCTTATAATGTAGTTGGGCTAACAAGAAAAATTGGTTTTTCTATATCACAAAATCCTTGAGTTAAGTGAGTCATTCAGACATTCATAGTTCAAGCACAAACTCTCTTTTTAGCAATCTCACTCATTCCCAACTTTCCCTTTTCTTTGCATCGAGCTTTTCCATTCATTCTATCTTTTCTATATTTTTCATGCTTTGCTCAACACATTAGCTCAATGCTTATCTTTTTTCAATTTTCCCAACAACCCCAAACTTGAACCTTTAATCAATACCACACAATAATTATCAACTTAACTCAAGGTAAAGATTTCTCAAAAAGGGTTTAACATACTGTTTAAGGCTTAGGTTCAAAAAGGGTAGAATACATGGTTCTTTTGATGGGACAAAATTTTTGCATTGGCTAAGAAAGGGCTTGTTCAAAAACAGCCTTGATCATATGACAAATACATGCAATTCAACCAATCATAGAAACCTGGGCAATTCATTCATGCTTTCAAGTAGATAGCAATCATTCAATAAAAAAACTCTAGAGGTCAAAAACCTCACTCATAAGCTCAATAGACATTCCAAACATCCCAGATAAATACCCTGCTTAGCATCATAACCACAATCATAATCACATCATGCATCTGTTCACAAAGCTTGTGAACCATCACCTGTATATCAGCATTCAGTGCAATCTCAACATCAATCAATATCAGGCATCATTAAAGTAACACTCATCATGCAAACATCAATCAAACCATCATAACAGATAAAGTAGCAGACCAAGTACATTAACCCTACACTACTGAACAGAAGTAAATATAAGTTCAAATTACAAAGCAAAAAGATAAAGAAAAATCATGTTCTAATGTAGTTGGCATCATTAGTAGATGCCATGTCTGCTCCACAACTCGTACTATCATCAGAGTCCTCCTCATCTCCAACCTCAGCATCCTCAAAATCGTCATCATCATCATCATCCTCCATCTCTGGAGCTTCAACTGCTCCATATCCACTACCCTGCATCTGCTCTGGCCAAGCTACCACGTTGTTAAACTCTTCCATTGTCCACCTATATGCAGGGGGAGTATCGTACATCCCTAACATGATCTCTGCTGCATCCATCTGCCCTCTGTGAATGGACTCCAACCTAGTCTCTATCATGGACATATACATGTCCCTCATCTGGAATGGCTCGACATCATGTGCATCTCCCTGAGCATGTGGTGGTGGAACTCTCCTCCTAGGGTGTCTCTGAGGCGTTGGCTGAGCTACCTCAACTCCTCCACAAAACATCCTGTAATAGGCCTCATGGATGGCTTTACTGGGTCGCTCAAATGGTGGAGTATATGTGTCCACCCCAGCTAAATGGCATAGGTGTGTAATCAGTGAGGGATGTCCCAAGGGTGCTTTGTTGCTAATAGTGACTGCACAACTCTTGATCTCATTTGCAATCACTTGACCAATGTTAATATTCATTCTTCTTAGCACAGTGTAAATAAACATGGCCCTGTTGATAGTGATGTCTGAAACATGAGAGCATGGTGTCACATTGGCATGGGTGAATGCCATCCAACATTGCACTAAGGGTATTAAATTAACCCTCGTGATGTGAATTGCAGCACCAGTTAGATTCCTGTAAAAGTGCCCTCCAAACACATAGATTACTCTCTCCATATCATCAAACTCAGTGCCTTCTTGAACATTCAAATCATATTGTCATTGTTCACCTACCCATTCTGTGTTCAAAAACCTGTTTATCGTTTCAGGATCATACCTGATAACTTTACCACAGACATAACTCATATAATCCATGAAGTGAGAATCACCCAATGGTTTGGCATTTGTGTAGAACTCCTTTAGCACTGCTATGGTTGCTGGAGCAGGGTATGTAGCAAAGTTTTCCCAATTCTTGCTCTTAAGCTCCTGTCCAAACTGAGGAGCAAAGTATGGTGTCCAACCTACCTTCCTCTCCATCAGTAGACGTCTCTCCTGGACAAGGAGATAATGTTGCTCATGTCTCTTGGTTAGAAACCTGTTGGAATAAAACCTATCTGGTTCTTTCCTCTTGTTTCCTAAGGTCTTAACCCTTTTTCCTGGTGAGGAAGCCATTCTTACATCAAAGACAATTCACAAGACCAAAGCAAAACACATTAAGCGTTAGCAAACATCAAATCATGTCCTAACACATCACTGATCAGCGTTGAGGGCTAATTAGGACCCCTCAGCCCCACCTGCACCACAAAAAAACAAGCAAAGAACAATCTGCCAGACCATGTTTCCCAGTAGACAATGTTCAATAATATCCAAAATTATAAAACCAAAATAACGTTTACAAGTCACTAGGCTGCCTACCAACAAGCGCTCTTTTAATGTCACTAGCTTGACCCAGTAAAGCTCAAATTCCATCCTTTTGTTAAACTTCCTGGATCCTTTACTTTTGGAGGGTGTTCTTTCTTCAAAGAGTCATTGCAACCTCCTTGTTCATCAGTTGCTTTCTCCTTTAAATCTATCTTTTCTCCAAGATATTGCTTTATACGCCTTGCATAGACAGGAATTTGTTTAAGTGCTTCATTCAATGGTATAGTAATCTCCATTTGATTGAACATTTCTCTTTTGCCCCTTTGGCTAAGGAAGAACTATCTCATCTTTCTCAATTTTTTTCTCTTTTTCAATTTTTTTCTCTCCCTTCTTCTCTTCTTCATTTTCTATCTCCCCCTCACAAATCTCTTCTTTTTCCTCTAACTCAACACTTTTTTTTTTCACTCTTTCCTCAACAATACTCACCACAGCCTTACAATCTTCTTTAGGGTTAACCTCAGTATTAGCCCCAAATTGATTCTTCTCCTTCTCCTCCACCCTCTTGGCTAGTTGACTGATCTGCATCTCCATATTTGTGAAGTTTGTGTCATCACTCTTGACTTTGGAGTCATACACCTTCAAAAAATTAGCCACCACAGCCTCCCAGGTCGTAAAGCTATCCTCCGGGAAAGAATTTAAGCACAATTTAGCATTGCCTCCTATTAACACACTGTTAAGACCCTGGCAAGTATACCAGATCATATCAAGTAATAAAAATCGGTAATCCCAATATCGTTCTTCCCAAAGGACTCTTAAGGCCTCATCTTTCGTGTAAATAAATTGTTTAAGACTTAAGTAAAAGAAAATTAGTTTAAATGGTTTGAATGCAAAACAGAAATAAACATGCAAATGCAGGAATTCAATTGACTAAGAGAAACTATGAATGAATGAGGTTGTTGGGGTTTACAATTTCATCTTATCCACCCTCACATATCTACTCTTCTTATTTACTTTGCTTATTTATCAAATTGCCATGCAAACTTTCTTGGTCTACCCTTAACCCAATCCCTTGGTGAAAAGAGCCTATTACTAATTACCGACTTGCTATCCCTAGCCTCCCCTAGTAATTAATAATGCATGATAAGCAGGAGCAAAATACAATTGGTTGTCCTACCCCTATCCCTAGGCGGTATTAACATAATCAAGGAATTCTCCCCAGTTCATGACATTACTGTACGTCCCCGTATCAATAAAGACAAACAATATCTACCGATTGAGTTAAATGGTAAAAGCATTAAATACAGGTAAAGAACCCAACAATTGATAAATCAAGCATATGCAAGCATATTAAGTAAACCAGAATTTGGATATAGGAGAGTTTCAAAAGATTACATTGTTCCCCAACAACAAAGGGTTTAGTTCACCATAGTCATGGTGAAACTAGATGAAATATAATGGAAGAATGGAAAAGCAAACCCTAGATTTGATAAAGTGGAGCCTAAGCATCCAAGAAATCTCCTCCAAAGGTGTAAAGCTATTGTGGACGTTGTTTTCTGCCAAAAGAATTACATTTGGATTCGCATTAGGGCTATATATAAGCCAAAAAGATAACAGAAAGATTTCAAAATCCAAAATATAAAAACAGACAAACACCCAGACGCCAAAATTGGCCGCTCAACGGTTTGCCTCAACACACTTCACCGCCCAGGTGCCTAAAATGACCGCTGAGCGGTTTGCCTCTTGCCGCTCTGGACGCTCAGCGTCACCGCCTCGGCGCCAGACAGTACTTTTCCTCGAACTAGGACGCTCAACGGTAGAATTTACCGCTGAGCGGTTCACAGACTCTTCTTTTCTTCCTTTTTCTACTTCATTCTTGAGTCTATGACCTTCCTACTTCATTGCCATCTTCAATTTTCATCAAAACCCTGCAAAATAATGCAAAACAAGCATAATATCTCTAGAAACAACTTTTGACTCTCATGTGACACAACTTAAGAGTTTTACTTGATTTTAAGCTCATTTTAGGGTACAAAGGGTGTGATTTAATATCAAATTTATGCATGAAAATAACGGTTTTGAGACTGTTATCACAACCCCAAACTTAAAACTTTGCTTGTCCTCAAGCAAAACAAAACAAAACTTGGCCTTCCAATTTTTCATCAAATAGTTCTACACTTTTCAAAATCCTTTTCTTCATGACAAGTTATTTTCCACTTCAGATTTTCAATGGAATCCTACCAAAATGCAAGCATAGTTTCAATCCAATCTAGTTCACCTACTTCAATATTTCCCAACAAATGTTTTATTCATGAATGATCAATCCACTAAGCATAGATGTAAATATGGATTTCAACAATTCTTACCAAGCAAGTGTTTCACTCAATCACTCAAGTGTTTAAGGACCCACTCCACTCTTTACTATTCACATGTCACATAGAACAATATTGCCATTTATCTAAAACAATCAAAATCCTTACATGCAAATACCATCACAAGGACTTTTCCAAGGCTTGTAATGAGGTTGGGCTATCAAGAAAATTTGGTTTTTCTGGATCGCAAAATCCTTGAATTAAGAGAGGTATTTCATCATTGAAAAGGTTCAAGTTTAAACTCTCTCTATCACCCATCTCCTTTATTCCCAACTTCTTCCCTTTTTATCAACTTTGCATTGAGTTCCTTTTTCATGCTTTTACTTTTTCCTTTTCTTCTTTACTCATGTATTTTTCTTTTCAATACTTGAACTCAATGCTCTTCTTTTGCCTTTCAATTTTCCCCATACAACCCCAAACTTGAACCTTTTCATCACATAAGATTATTCTCAACCCTACTCAAGATAAATAATTTCAAATCAAGGGTTTTCATCCTGTTTAAGGCCAAGGTTCAAAAAGGGTATAAAATTTTAAACTTTTGGTGAAAATTTGGCTAAATAAGGGCTTCCAAACATGGCCTTGATCACATAACATAAGCATGCAAATTAATTATCAAGATTAAGGCAATATCATTAATGATTCCTTGTGAACAGTACATATATCAGTGAAAATTCTGGAGCTCAAGACCTCACACAACATGCTTTCTCACACATCATTCATTTATCTTGCTTAGCATCACAATCACAATCATAAACCACAATACATCTGTTCATATAGTTAGTGAACCATTCAACTGGATATCATAACACATACATTCTCAGTCAACCACATTCAATCATTATCAAATACTTGTCATGCATTTTAATACTACCATCAGAACCATTGTACAAGCTAAGCATAGACACAAAATAAAAGTTCAACCTATTCTACAAATTCAAAGTACAAAAGAAAAAGAAACCTGGGTTGCCTCCCAATAGCGCTTGTTTAATGTCACGAGCTTGACCCAGACCTCATGGATCCACCAACATCATCACCGTAGAGAATTGCTCCACCTTTCCTCCCAAGTAATGCTTAAGACTCTGTCTATTTACCACCTAACTTCGCTGTTGACCATCATCATTTGGAATTTCTAATTCCACAGCTCCATTTGGATATACATGCTTTATTACAAACGGTCCCGACCATTTTGATTTTAACTTTCAAGGAAATAACTCCAACCATGAATTGAACAATAACACTTGCTGCCCTGGATTGAAAACTCTCTTTATTAACTTCTTATCATGATAAAATTTTACTTTCTCTTTATAGCTTCTAGAGGAGTCATATGCATGTAACCTCATCTCTTCAAGTTCTAACAATTGATTTCTTCGTTTGCTTTGAACTTCATGAGGATTAAAATTTAAAAATTTCAAAGCCCACAAAGCCTTATGTTCCATCTTTACTAGCAAGTGACATGCTTTCCCATATACCATTTGAAAAGGTGATAATCCCATGGAGGTCTTCATAGCTGTCCTATATGCCCAAAGTGCATCATCCAATTTATGTGACCAATCTTTTCGTGAAAAAGCAACTGTCTTTTCTAATATCCTCTTGATTTCTCTATTAGAGACTTTAGCTTGATTGTTTGTTTGTGGATGATAAGGTGCAACTACCTTATGTTTTACCCCGTAATGTTTAAGTACCTTAGCAAGATGAACATTACAGAAATGAGACCCTCCATCGCTAATAAGTACTCTAGGAGTTCCAAATCATGAGAAAATTTGCCTTTTAAAAAATTTAATCACCGTGTTAGCATCATTCTTTGGATATGCCAAAGCTTCAACCCATTTACTCACATAATCCACAACCACCAAAATATATTCATTATTAAATGATGGTGGAAAAGGACCAACAAAATCAATCCCCCAACAATAAAAAACCTCAACTTCCAAGATACTCTGTAACAGCATTTCATGTCTTTTTGATATAACCCCTGTCCGTTGACACTTGTCACAATTCCTAGCATGATTGTGACCATCTTTAAACAGTGTAGGCCAAGAAAATCCTGACTGCAAAATCTTTGCAGTCGTTCGCTCTCCATTATAATGACCTCCATAAGGAGAATTATGACAATGCCAAAGGATTCCTTTTGCTTCTTCCTTTGTCACGCATCTTCTCAAAAGATTGTCTGCCCCAATCTTAAATAAATACGGATTATCCCATATAAACTGCTTAGCATCAGAATAAAATTTTTTTCTCTGTTGCCAACTTAATTCCTCAGGAATAACAACTGCAGCTTTAAAATTAGCCATATCAGCAAACCATGGTCTCTCTTGAATGTACAAAAGAGTTTCATCTGAAAAAGTCTCCCAGATTTCTTTCTCCTTGCTTGTTACTTCAGTGTTAACCAACCGGGATAAATGATCTGCAATTAAATTCTCACTTCCCTTTTTATCACGAATCTTTACATCAAACTCTTGTAACAAAAGGACCCACCTGATTAGTCGTGGCTTTGAATATGGCTTTGTCAATAAGTACTTTATGGCCGCATGATCCGTATAAATTATCACTTTAGATCCAATAAAGTAAGATCTAAATTTTTCCAGTGCATAAACTATAGCCAGAAATTCTTTTTTTGTAGTAGCATAATTCAGCTGTGCTTCATTTAACACTTTGCTAGCATAATAAATAGCATGAAATACCTTTTCTTTTCTTTGGCCCAACACAACACCTATAGCATAATCACTGGCATCTCACATAAGCTCAAAATCTTTATTCCAATCTGGAGCTACAATCACTGGAGCAGAAATCAAACTTTTCTTTAAGAAATCAAAAGCTTGCAAACACTCAGATCTCATCTCAAATGGTTTATCCTTAACAAGCAGATTACTTAATGGCTTAGCAATCTTTGAAAAATCTTTGATGAATCTCCGATAGAACCCAACATGTCTTAAGAAACTCCTAATTCCCTTCACAGTTGATGGTGGTGGAAGTTTTTCAATAATCTCCACTTGGCCTTATCAACTTCAATTCCTCTGGCTGAAATCTTGTGTCCCAACACAATTCCTTCTGTAACCATAAAATGACATTTTTCCCAATTCAAAACAAGATTCGTTTGAACACACCTTTTAAGAACTGCATCCAAGTTAATTAAGCATCTTTGAAACGAGTCTCCAAATACTGAAAAATCATCCATGAACACTTCTATGGTTTTTTCCATGAATTCCGCAAAGATTGCTTGCATACACCTTTGAAATGTAGCAGGTGCATTACATAATCCAAATGGCATTTTCCTATAGGCGAATATACCAAAAGGACATGTAAAGGCAGTTTTTTCTTGATCTTCAGGATCCACCACAATTTGATTATATCCAGAATAGCCATTAAGGAAACAATAATATCCTTGTCCAGCCAATCTTTCTAACATCTGGTCCATAAAAGGTAAAGGAAAATGATCCTTTCTGGTAGCTATATTTAACTTTCTGTAGTCAATACACATCCGCCATCCGGTAACTATTCGTGTAGGAATTAATTCATTTTTTTCATTATGAATCACTGTCATTCCTCCTTTCTTTGGCACCACCTGAATCGGCCTAACCCATTTGTTATCAGAAATTGGGTAAATGATACCTGCTTCTAATAATTTAACACTTCCTTTCTCACAACTTCCTTCATAACAGGATTCAATCTTCTCTGTGGTTGCGCCACCGGCCTATAATCATTCTCCATAAGAATGGGCTTATGCCTTGAAGATCTGTAACTGACCAGCCTACAGCACCGCTATTTGCTTTTAGAATTTCCACCAATTTCTCTTCTTCATTAGGAGATAATGAAGTACTAATAATAACTGGTTTTCCTCCATTATTTTCCCAAAATACATATTTCAAATATGGTGGTAATTCTTTCAATTCAAGCTTACTTTCTTTCACTTTCTCTTTAAGATCAATTCTTTCAAAACTGGCCTCCTCTGTTGCCTTTGTTGCTTCTAAATCACGGATACACTCTTCAATCATTTTCTCCTCCTCTTCATGTACATCTTCATGGTCATCAATGAGAGTTCTCTCTAATACAGATGCATTTCGTATTCTCTTATCTTGCAACATACAAAGTTCTTCCACAATGTCTATTTGAAAACATGACTTACTATCCTTAGGATATGACATTGCATGGAAAACATCAAAATTTACCTCTTCATCCTGAACTCTAACCTTCAACTTACCATTCTCTACATCAATTAAAATCTTGGCTGTCTTCATAAAAGGTCTTCCCTGAATCAAAGGTGCATCTCCATTTTCCTCCATCTCCATAACAATAAAATCTACTGGGAATAAAAATTTATCCACCTTTACTATCACATCTTCGGCCACTCCATATGGATATTTAAGCGACCTGTCTGCCAATTGAAGAGTCATCCTTGTTGGTTTTAGTTCTAATCCTTTGACCTTTTTAAACATGGAAAGAGGCATTAGATTAATGCTAGCTCCCAAATCAATCAAAGCTTTTCCCACTTCTAACTCTCCAATGGTGCATGGAATGGTAAAGCTCCCTGGATCTTTCAATTTAGGAGGTAATTTATTTTGTAAGACTACACTACAATCTCCTTGCACTTCAATGGTCTCCTTCTCGACATACTTCTTCTTTTTTATGAGAAGTTCCTTTAGAAATTTGGCATATGATGGCATTTGCTGAAGTGCCTCAAAAACTGGTATGGTTATTTCCAGCTTCTTAAAAATCTCCATAAAACGCTCCAACTGTTTTTCTTTTTCTTTTCTTGAGTATGTCTTTGGATAAGGCAACGGTTTAACATACTCCTTCTCTTTCTCAACCTCTTTTTCCTGATTATTACCCTCATTTTTTTCTTTCTCTCTTTCTTTTTGATCACTCTCTTTTTTTATGCTTTCTTTTTCAACTCTCCTCTCCTCCAACACTTTCCCACTTTTGGTAATCATCTCACATGTTTCCTTTTTCTCTACTGGATCAACATAAAATGTTGTATTATTCATAATTCTCTGAAAAATTTCTTCAGATTCTGCATCTCTTTGTATTTCAATAAATTGAGGCTATTCTGAAACTCTTGATGGTGTTATCATCTCCTGTGGTAAAGCAGACAATTTCATAATGATTATCTCCAACTGCTGAGCAATTATCTTGTTTTGCTCCATCATCACACTATTATCCTGTGATACTAAAGTTTTCTGAACAAAAGCAGTGCTTTCACTCTGTGTTTCTTCAATGTCTGCTATGTTCTCAATCAACTCATAAGCCTCGTCTTCAGTTTTTTTCATTATATCCCCTCCAGCTGCAGCATTTAACACCATCTTTGATTGCATGTTTACCCCTCCAAGAAATGTAAGAACTATAGTTGTTTTATCAAATCCATGGACTGGGGTCTTCCTTAATAGGCTTTTAAACCTATCCCATGCTTGCCTAAGAGTCTCTTCCATGCCCTGCTTGAATGATGATATTTCCAACTTTCCTTGAATCACTTTGGATTGTGGAAAATATTTTTTAACAAATCTTGTAGCCACACTGTCCCATGTTGTGAATGTTCGTTCAGGAAAAGAATTAAGCCACGCCTTAGCATTGCCTACCAATGAGAATGGGAACAAGCTAAGCTTTACTCGTTCATCTAATACCCCTGCCATCTTCACAGTGTTGCAAATTTCACTAAACGTGGTCAAATGATCATATGGATTCTCATTTGACAAGCCGTGAAACTGGTTGCCTTGTACTAGGTGTATTAGTGTTGGATTCATCACCATATTGGTCATTTGATCCGTAGGCATGGTTATGCTGTTAAAGTGAAAAGGACCAACAACATTAGATTGATCTGCCAATGTGCGTCTTGGAGGAAATTTTTCTGCCATCTCCTTTGTTCCTCTATCTGCTGAAGGTGACAATAATCTGCTAGGAGAAGGAAATAAATCCCTAGATGGGCGTCTGACTCTCCTTCTTCCCCTTGTCTCACTTAAGCCTTCAAGAAGAGGTTGGGTATTTTTCTTGCTTCTAGTATGTCTAGTCTCTTGTTGCATGTACCAGAAAAACAAACCCTAGTAGCACTTTTATAAAAAAAAAATATATACAAATATCAACAATCAAGTCAAAATTAATCAATTTACACTACTCGAAAAAGATAAACCAAGAGTCCCCGGCAACGGCGCCAAAAACTTGTTAAGACCCTGGCAAGTGTACCAGATCGTATCAAGTAATAAAAATCGGTAATCCCAATATCGTTCTTCCCAGAGGACTCTTAAGGCTTCATCTGTCGTGTAAACAACTTGTTTAAGACTTGAGTAAAAGAAAATTAGTTTAAATGGTTTGAATTAAAAATAGAAATAAACATGCAAATGCAGGAATTCATTTCACTAAGAGAAACTATGAATGAATGAGGTTATTGGGGTTTACAATTTCATCTTATCCACCCTCATATATCTACTCTTCTTATTTACTTTGCTTATTTATCAAATTGCCATGCAAAATTTCTTGGTCTACCCTTAACCCAATCCCTTGGTGAAAAGAGCCTATTACTAATTATCGGCTTGCTATCCCTAGCCTCCCCTAGTAATTAATAATGAATGATAAGTAGAAGCGAAATACAATTGATCATCCTACCCTTATGCCTAGGCGGTATTAACATGATCAAGGAATTCTCCCCAGTTCATGACATTACTGTACGTCCCCGTATCAATAAAGACAAACAACATCTACCGAATGAGTTAAACGATAAAAGCATTAAATACAGGTAAAGAACCCAACAATTGATAAATCAAGCATTTGCAAGCATATAAAGTAAACAAGAATTTGGATATATGAGAGTTTCAAAAGATTACATTGTTCCCCAACAACAAAGGGTTTAGTTCACCATAGTCATGGTGAAACTAGATGAAATATAATGGAAGAATGGAAAAACAAACCCTAGATTTGATAAAGTGGAGCCTAAGCATCCAAGAAATCTCCTCCAAAGGTGTAAAGTTGTTGTGGACGTTGTTCTCTACCAAAAGAATTACATTTGGATTCGCACTAGGGTTATATATAAGCCAAAAAGATAACAGAAAGATCTCAAAATCCAAAATATAAAAACAGACAACCGCCCAGGCGCCAAAATTGGCCGCTCAGCGGTTTGCCTCTTGTCGCTCTGGACGCTCAGCGTCACCACCTGGGCGCCAGACAGTACTTTTCCTCGAACTAGGACGTTCAACGGTGGAATTTACCGATGAACGGTTCACAGACTCTTTTTTTCTTCCTTTTTCTCCTTCATTATTGAGTCTATGACCTTCCTACTTCATTGCCATCTTCAATTTTCATCAAAAACCCTGTAAAACAATGCAAAACAAGCATAATATCTCTAGAAACAACTTTTGGCTCTCATGTGACACAACTTAAGAGTTTTACTTGATTCTAAGCTCATTTTAAGCTACAAAGGGTGTGATTTAATATCAAATTTATGCATGAAAATAACGGTTTTGAGACCGTTATCACAACCCCAAACTTAAATATCTACTATTCTTATCAGATTCAACTTTGTTATCAATGTTCATGCAACTTTCTATTTTACTCTAAACCCGATCTCTCGGTGAAAAGAGTCTAATCACAACTACTAGTTTACTATCTCTAGTCTTCCTAATAACCTCTCATGCAATATCCATAGAAGCTTAAAGCAATTGACTTTCGTATTCCTATCTCTAGGTAATATGTATTCATCAAGAGAAATTCTTCGTGTCTAGACCTAACTATAGGTCTCAATATAGAAAGAATCAAAGGTGATGCATTTGAATAACGTCTTAAACAAAGCATTGGTAAGAACGAAAGAAAAACTCAAACTATTGAATAACACAAGTATATGAATAAAATAAGAAACTCAATATAAGATAGTTTCAAAGAATTATATTGTTCCCCAACAACAAAGATTTTATTTCACCATAATCATGGTGAAACTAGATGAATTGAATGGAAAGAAGATAAAAGATAACCCTATATTTGTGAAAATGGAGCTCCCGCGTCCAAGATCCGCCTCCAAGGTGTGAAAATCATGTTTCTGCATCCTTTCTGCCAAAAGATCCCTCTTTTGGTTCGTTTGGGGTCTATTTATAACTCAGTAAAATAACAGAATTTTGGCCCAGGCCCATAAGTACAATGCTCAACGCCGCGTTCACCGCTCAGCGGTGGGTGTGGCACTCAAGTGGGATGCTCAGCGTTCACACCCAGGCGTTTGACAGTGACTTCACTGGAGAGGCCAGCGCTCAGCGCTGATTCTGGCGCTCAACGGTAGGCGCGACTCTATTTTCTCCCCTCAACGTCAACGCTTAAGTTTTTGATAGAGTCTTTATTCAGCAAAGCGTGATTTCAAGCTAGTTTCTAAGTCATATGGGTTTTATCACATGGGTTTTATTAGAAGAAGAAGAAAATGTCTAATCACATGGGTTTTATAAAACTCTCAATTAATACATCGAAGCCGAGTAAAATTCGACGTATAGTTTTTAAGTTGAGGAGTTAAAGACTCTACATTGTGAAAGGCGATCCAAGATTTCTATTGAGACATGGCTTCTTCATCATCATCATCAAGAAGAAAAGAGAAGGTTTCCCGGGTTACAAGAAACGCAAACCCATCTGGATTGATAAGTGATGAAGACACCTGAGGAACATTTTTATACTGGAGACGATTATGATATTGATCAAAAACTGATTAAGGAAGACGTAAAAAGAAAAGATTTCATGTTTGATTTTAAACCAAAAAAAAGCGCCACATTTTGATATTGGCGGAAGAAAAAAACGTCAAAGCCCTACCGAATACGATGTTCTATTAAGCACACCACTAATGCTTCTAACATAGTTCAATTCCCTCACGTCCCAGCCCCGTGTTAACACCCTGACAAGTGTACCAGATCGTATCAAGTAATAATAGACAGTAAGTCAGATATCATATCCCAAGGGACTCTTAGGCCCAAATGTTTATGTGAATTGATTTCATCAAACTTGAGGAAAAATTGAATTTAGGGTTTTTGAATGTAAAATCTAAAATAAACATGCAAATGCAAAAGTTGATCAATTGGCAAATAAATATATGAATTAATGGATTTGTTGGGGTTTACGGTTTCATCTTAATCCACCCTCCTATGTATACTTTTCTTATTAAGTTCAACTTTATTATCAATGTTCATGCAACTTTCTAATTTACACTAAACCCGATCTCTCGACGAAAAGAGCCTATTACCATAATTACTAGTTTACTATCTCTAGTCTCCCTAGTGATTACTAATGCATTAATGACAGAAGCTTAAAGCAACTGACCGTCCTATTCCTACCATGACATTGAATGAGTTAAACAATGCAAGCTTTAAAGTACAGAGAAGAAAACCCAAACTATTGATAATACAAGTACATGAATAAAATAAGAATTTCGATAAAAGAGAGTTTCAAAAGGATTAGATCGTTCACCAAGAACAAAGGGCTTAGTTCACCATATTCCCGGTGAATCTAGATGAATTGAATGGAAAGAATGCAAAGATAAACCCAGGATTTGGTAGATTGGAGCTCCCGCATCCAAAAGCCCCCTCCAAGGAGTGTAGGAAGTGTTCTGACGTCTCTCTCTGCCAAAAGATTCTCCTAAGGGTCGTTCTAGGTCTATTTATAATACAGAAACATAACAGAATTTTGGCCCAGGCCCATAAGTGCACCGCTCAGCGCTGGTTTCACCGCTTAGTGGTAGGTGCGGCACTCCACTAGACGCTCAGCGTTCATGCCCAGGCGTTAAACAGTGTTGTCTTTGAGAAGGACACCGCTCAACGGTGGATTCTGGTGCTCAATGGTAGGCGCGATACTTCATTTTCCCCTTAGAGTTGGCACTTAAGCGTCAGGCAGTGGCTTCTCCTTTAAGGCTGGCGCCCAGCGCTGGAATTGGCGTTGAGCGGTAATTGCGATTCTTCTTTTGTGCCTTCTTCATCTCTTCTTGAGTCCAACTTCTTCCTTCTTTACTTTCCATAATCCAATTCTCATTAAATCCTGTCAAAACAATGTAAAACCAAGCATAATATCTCTAAAACCACCTTTGACTCTCTTGTAGCCTAACTCAAGTGTTTTGCATGATTTTAAGCTCATTCTAATTCATAAAGGGTGTGTTTTGACATCAATTTCAAGTATAAAAATAGCAGTTTTTAAACCGTTATCACAACCCCAAACTTAAAACTTTTGTTCTCAAGCAAACAAAACAAAACTTGGCCTTCCACCTATCATCAAAATGGCTCAACACATTCAAAACTCATTCTTTCACAACAAATAATTACTCAATTCAGCTTTTCAATGGAATCTTATCAAGATGCACACATGCTTCAATTCATTCCAACTCACATAATGTTCACATAATCATATAATCTTCAACAAATGTTATTCTTATGAATAATCAGTCAACTAAGCATAGGTGCAATCATGAATTTCAGAGATCCTTACCAGGAAAAGTGTTTCACTCAATCACTCAAGTGTCTAAAGAGGTCACTCCTTCCCTCTACTATCCACATGTCACATAGAACAAAATTGCCTTCCATATATCACAATCAACATTCTCACACATAAATGCCATCACAAGGACTTTTTTAAGGCTTATAATGAGGTTAGGCTATCAAGGAAAATTGGTTTTTCTAGATCACAAAATCCTTGAGTTAAGAGAGTTATTCAACATACATAGTTCAAGCACCAACTCTCTTTCACCAATTTCACTCATTCCCAACTTTTTCTCCTTTTCTTTTGCTTTTCCATTGAGTTTATCTTTCATGATATTCTTTTCTTTTCTATTCTCATGTTTTTTCATTCATCACATTAGTTCAACGCTTTTCTTTTGCCTTTTTAATTCTCCCAACAACCCCAAACTTGAACATTTATCAATACCATTCAATTATTCTCAACTCAACTCAAGGTAAAGAATTTTCTCAACAGAGTTTTCAAAGTGTCTTAGGCTAAGGTTCAAAAAGGGTAAAACACATGGTTCTTTCTACTTTAGGACGAAACTTTGGCTAAGTAAGGGCTTCCAAAAAAAATTGCCTTGATCATATGACATAACATGTAATTCAATCAATCCTAAAGACTTAGGCAAAATCATTCATGCTCTCAAATGAATAACAAATATATCAATCAAGCACTCTGGAGCTCAAAAACCTCACACAACTATGCTCACTCAACAACTTCAAATATCAATCATATACTCCACTTAGCATCATAATCACAATCATAAGCTCATTATGCATCTGTTCACATAGCTTGTGAATAATTCACCTGTATATTAAGCATGTAAAGCAATCTCAATCGTCATCCACATCAAACATCATCAAGCACACTCATCATGCAATCAATAAGTCAGACCATCATCAGATAAGGTGTTTAAGCAAGTGCAATTAAACCTACACTACTCAACAGAATTCAACCTATTCTAAAAGTTCAAATTACAAAGGAAAAAGAAAATAAAACCCTGTTCTACTACAATCGACATCCATCAGTAGATGTCATATCAGCCCATGCTGTCATCTGAGTCCTCATCATCATCTCCAGCCTCTGCATCTTCAAAATCCTCATCTTCTTCATCATCATCCATAACTGGAGCTTCAGCTGCTCCAGCTCCGCTACCCTGTGCCTGCTCTTGTGGCCACGCCATAGCACTGTGAAACTCATCAATAGTGCACCTGTGTGTAGGGGGTGTATCATACAACCCCACAATCATCTCAGCCATGGCTACCTGCCCTCGAGGAATAGCCTCAAGTCTGGCCTCCATCATGGACATATACATGTCCCTCATCTAGAAAGGCTCTGCATGATGTGCAGGCGCATCATCTTGGGTTGCTCCTCTCCTTGGGTGTCTCTGAGGCACTGGTCCGGCTGCATCATCTCCACCACAGTACTGCCTGTAATATGCTGCATCAATAGCCTTCCTAAGCCTCTCAAATGGTGGAGTAGATGTAACTACCCCAACCTGATGACATAACTGCGTGATCAAAGAAGGATGACCAAGTGGTGCCTTGCTGCTCACAGTGGTGGCACAACTCTGAATCTCATTGGCGATGACCTCACCAATGTTCACATTTTGGCCTCTCAGCATGCAATAAATGAACATGATCCTGTGAAGCGTGATATCAGAAACATGAGAGCAGGGTTGAACATTGGCATGAGTAAATGCCATCCAATATTTGACCAGGGGTGTCAGGTTAGCTCTCTTGATGTTGATGGCTACACCATTTGGGTTCCTTTGAAAATGCCCTCCAGGCACACAAAGTGCTCGCTCAATGTTTTCAAAATTCGTGCCCTCTTTCACATTCAGTGCATATTGACATTGCTCACCAACCCATTCAGTGCCCAGGAAGCTGTTAATTGTTTCGGGATCATATCGAATGGCCTTCTCCTGAACATAGCTCGTATAACCTACAACGTTAGTTCCCAATGGCTTAGCATTTGTATAAAATTCTTTCACCACTGCTATATTGGCAGGTACAGGGTACGTGGCCAATTTCTCCCAATTTCTGCTCTCTAACTCCTCACCAAACTATGGAGCCAAGTCTGGAATGAATGTTGCTTTCCTCTCCATTAACAGACGTCTTTCTTCGACCGTCACATGATGTTGCTCATGTCTCTTAGTAAGGAATTTACTGGAGTAGGCCCTCTCTGGCTCTTTCCTCTTATTCCCCACAGTCTTGACTATTCTTAAAGATGATGATGCCATTCCTACATCCAATACAATTCAAAAGGCCAAACAATTCACCACAAACCATTAAACACATATCATTCCAGCATTGTCCAACGCTGAGGGCAAAAAGGGCCCCTCAGTGCCACCTGTAGATCAAAAATTAATCAATTCAAGCGATTCTGCCAGGCCACCGCTCAGCGGTGGCGACGACATTTTTTCAAAATGACACCAAAAACTCCTTTAATCTCCACCTAAATGCAAATTCATCAATTTTAGACCAAAATCATGCAATTCAATCGGTGCAAAACGTTTCTATTTCATCAAATCATGCATAAAAATCAAAAGCCCTAATTTTTCATGCTTCTACACATGTTCTCATCAAATTCCTATTCTAGAAACCCTAAGATGAAATTGCATGAGTTACTTGGATGGAGATACTTTGAATACTTGCAAATGCTTCTTGAGTGATGATGGATGCTCCCCAATTGCAGTGCTCTCACAAAAAACCCCAAACTTTATCAAAGGAATGGTGCAAAGATTATGAACAAATGATTTTTGGTGAGTGGGTGATGAGAAAAATGGAGAGAAACTCTTGAAAAAGCTTTGAGAGTGCAAAGGAAGAGTGCAAGGATCAAAGTGATGCTTGGGCGATCCCTAAGGGGTGTTTAAAATGTGCAGATGGGCCTCCAACGCTGAGCCCTTTTTAAAAAGCCCAGAAATTGAATCTGCAACACCACCGCTCAGTGCTGGCTTACCGCTAAGCGGTGGGCATGATTTGAAAATTCCCCCCTTTTAAGTTTTTCTTAAGCGTTTTGTGACATGTAGCACTCGATTTGAACACTCAATTCTCAACTTTTATGCAATTGCCCTCTCACATGCAACACTCAATGCCTATCATGCAAATAAAAATAAAAATAACAATCAACTGGGTTGCCTCCCAGGTAGCGCTTGTCCAACACCCTTCAGTAGGTGTGCTTACATGTATCCTTCAGTAGATACATAAAATATTTAGTTTCCCTCAGTAGAAGCTACCCAATACACAAAAATTTAAAAATTGTTCATAATTACATCACCAAGATTTTAAAAAATGAATTACAAAAATATGGTTCTTTGATCACTGCGATGCCTCCCAATAAGCACTCTTTTAACGTCATTAGCTTGACTCGGTAAAGCTCAAGTCTTTTCTTCCATGTTGATGTTTTCATCACACCAACTCATCCATTGCCTTCTATCCACCTTCTTGACTTTTCTGGAATATGAATCTTCAATTTCTACTATTCCTTTCTTTCTACGCTTTCTTACCATCCACTCCTTCTTCTTATCTTTCACCCCTAAACCATATTGGAATGGTGCATCCTCCAAGTGGGTTGTGCCTCCTTTATCAACATCTTCATCTTTAGGTGCTTGCAAAATATTACAATTATTATTGTTAGCACCTTTAGATCCTCCAACTGTAGCATCTTTCCTTGAAGCTTTATATTTGGCCCTCTTTTGTATTTGTGTAAGCTTTTCTTTAGAGCTAGTATATATCAACTTATTTTCTTGGTCCCTCAACATAACCGTCTCATCATAGACACTCATAATCACTTTGGCAGTTTTCATAAAAGGCCTTCCAAGAATCAACGGAATCCTCTCATTGGCCTCCATATCCATGACTACATAATCAACCAAGAACTCAAGATGCTCATCACAAATGACCACATCCTCCACCACACCATAAGGTCTCTTAGAAGATCCATCTGCCACCATCATAGTAAGATTAGATGGTTTCAATGTTAGCCCTCCAATTTTCTTCAGAAAAAATAAAGGCATCATATTAATACTAGACCCAGAATTTAGCATAGCTCTCCCTACATCCACATCTCCAATAGTGCATGGAAGAGTAAGACTTCCTGGATCCTTCATCTTAGACGGATGCTTCCTCTTCCTAGAATGATTACAAACTCCCTGTTTCTTAGTTTCCTCCTCTTCATGATCTATGACTTCTCCAAGGTAATATTTTATACGCTTGGAATAAAGAGGAAGTTGGTGGAGTACTTCAGTTGAAGGCATATTGATTTTCACCTGATTAAAAATCTCTCTAAATTGCCCACAATCACTCTCATTTTCTCAATTTTTTTCTTTTTCAAATTTTTTTTCTCTCATCTCCTTTTCCTCATCCTTACTACTCTCTAACTCAATAATTTCATTTTTTTCTCTCATCTCCTCTTCCTCCTCCTCACTACTATCTAACTCAATAATTTTATTTTCCGTTCTTCTCTCACTCATGCTCACCACAACTTTGCATTCTTCTTTAGGGTTAATATCAGTATTAGCCTTAAATTGATTCTTTTCTGTGACTTCCACCCTTTTTGCTAGCTGCCCAATTTGCATCTCCAAGGTCCTAAAATTAGCTTCATGACTCGTATAATGAGAATCATACACTTTGAAGAATTTATCAAATTTCTCATCCATGCTTTTGACATGGTCAGTCAAACTAGCCACCTGTTTCCATAAGGGTGATTGTTGTGGCTTGTTGAAGATGCCTCCATTTTGTCCAGACAAATTACTCTGGCTTTGACCAATACTACGGTGATTCTTCCAACCTTGGTTATAGTTACCTTGGTTAGAGTTACCCTGGCAGTATTGGTTAATATCAGTATTTGGTGACCAGAAAAACCAATTTCCTTCTTAGCCCAGCCAAGCTACAAGCCATGAAAAGCCGTTGTGATGATGACTTGCTTGTGAGTATGTTTGATTGAGGTTAAATGAAAGGCAAAATTAATTTGTGTGACATTGTGATATCAGAGTGAAGAAGACACCAACACCTCACTATAGCATCTGTTGAAAATGTATGAGCATCACATTGATTTTGATTGAATTAAGGCATCTGCACATCTTGACTGAGATCTTTATGCTGAATTGATAAAAGTGATTTCTTGTCTTGGAAGGAAACATTTTTGAAAAATGTTGAGTCATTGAAGTGATTATTCTAAAAAAAAGCTGAGTTAAATTCTATTTTACTTGATGACAAGCAAAGTTCTAAGTTTGGGGTTGTGATAACAGTTTAAAACACCGTTATTTGTGATGTGATTTTGATACTAAAACCACCCTTTTTCACTTAGAAACTTGCTTGGACTCATGCTTTTTCATTAAATTGTGTGAATAAAAGAGTTGAGGTTGATTTCAATGATTTTATGACTAATTCCCCTTGTTTTGGTAGAGATTGAGGTAATACTGGAAGTAGAGATGAAAAGCCAAGAAGATGGAGCTCAAAAGGGCCTGAAAAAGCACCTGAAGGAGGGACAAGACGAAGCCCCGATGCCCTAAATGGAAGCTTGACCGAGGAAAATCGATGTCCACCGCTTGGGCGCCCTCCCTGGCCGCCTGGGCAGCGGGGTCTCGAAGCCTGGGCGCCCTATATGGAGGCCCAAGGCTTGCATGAGGTGTTTTCACCACCCGGGCGTCCTAAATGGGGCGCCTGAGCGTCGGGTTCTCGTGGATCAGGCCTAGTTTATGCTCTGTTTCTACTCTATTGGACCGAGCCCTATTTTTACTCGTTTCTGACTCTATTTAAAGGACTTTAGGGCTTTAGGTTTTGCATCTCTAGCAGAGAAGAGCGCAGCAATACACTCTTTTCCCAATTCTTAGGCTTTCTCAGTCTCATTCTCTTTCATAGTTCATATAGTTCCCTCATGTCTGTGGGGAACTAACTTATATTTGTTGTTGGGGGATGATGTAACCTTGTAAACTCTCATGGATTTGAATTGATTCTTAATTCCATATGCTTTTTCATTAATTGTTACAGTAATTCATCTGTTTCAATGCTTGTTGTGTTTAACTCGTTCATTAGCATGATTTATGAATTACATGAGTGTCAGGAGGTTCCTTACAGTTCAGGTTCTTGTTGAATTACTCCCAAGAGTTATATTGCTCAGGGATGAGGGTATGAGTCTTGGTTGTCTTTAAGCTCTTGATCTTCACATCTTATTACTAGGAATGCTAGGAATTGCATGAATAGGTAATTTGGGACAGGCTTATTCACCGAGGGATTAGGTTTAGGTGATTTAGTGAGTAACGTTGGCATTAATGCATAAAGAAGAATTCTTAAATACATGAGAGGGAAACTTGGTGAAATTTAACCCCAACAATATATCCATCTCATATTAATCAACATTCGTTCATCTTTGTGCTCCTTTGCTATAGAGCAATTGCATTCGTATTTAATTTTATGTTTTTGCATTCAAAACCAATGATCTCTTTTTATTTAAGTCTTAATTAATCCTGTTATCACACGACTGTTTAGCGCTGAGAGTCTTCTAGGATACGATACTTGGTCTTACCATTTTATATTACTTGTGCGACTAAGTCCTTCTAAGCTCCATCTTCTTGGCTTTTCATCTCTGCTTCCAGTATTACCTCAATCTTTGTCAAAACAAGGGGAATTAGTCATTAAATCATTGAAATCAACCTCAATTCTCTTATTCACACAATTTATTGAAAAAGCATGAGTCCAAGAAAGTTTCTAAGTGAAAAAGGGTGCTTTTAATATCAAAATCACATCACAAATAACGGTGTTTTAAACCGTTATCACCTGAGCACCATATTTGTCTAGACGCCACCCAAGTGCCCTAAGTGGGGCGTTGAGCACTGGCGACTGGGCTCTGTGTTTTCTGTTTTTATTTCAAACTATTTAAGGTTTTGGATGACCTAGAGTTTGTATCTTTTAACAGAAGAGGCGCAGAAAACAAACTTTTTCACTCCTTGAAGGCGGATTTGGATGAAAGAGCTTCCATCTTCAACTTTTAGGGTTTTTCTATCTCATTCTTTCCATTATTCATCTAGTTTCTCCAAGATTATGGGGAACTAAACTTCAATTGTTGTTGGGGAAAAGATGTAATCATTTGAAACTCTCATGTATTTGAATTTATTTATATTACAAATGCTTCTTTCAATAATTGTTAGGGTTTTTCCTCTATACTTTATGCATTTCTTTGTTTAACTCATTCATAGCATGATAATTATTTTCGTTGATATGGACACATACGGGGGAATCTAGATATGGGGAATCTCTCCCAAAAGTAGTATTGCCTAGACATAGGGATATAACTTTTGGTTGCCTTAAGCTTTTGTGCGTATGTAATGCAGAATTGATTGCTAAGGAGACAAGACATTGTAAACTACTAATTAAGGATAGGCTTTCTTCATCGAAACATCGGGTTTAAAGTAAATTAGAAAGTGGCATTAACATTAATGAAGAAGACGAATTCTTATATACATGAGAGTGGATAGGAGAAATCGAAACCCCCAACAACATATTCATTCCATACTTTACAAACCATTCACTTGTGCATTTTTCTTGTCAATTGATCAAAACTTGCATTCATGTTTACTTTCTGCATTATAAACCAAATGATTTTTTTCTCAAGGCTTATTTAATCAAGAAATCACATAACTGTTTAGGTCGTGAGTCTCTAGGGAAAACAATACTTGGTCTTACCATTTATATTACTTGATATGATTCGGTAACACTTGCCGGAATCCTAACACTATAACAGCCTTTCTGTAAAAACCTTGATCATTATAGTGCATTTGCTTCCAGTGACTGGAAGGACACTTGATGTAGGCAGGTTGGCCGAACCAGTATAAAAACCAATGTTTGATTTTTTTGATCCCTACACTTTTACTTTTAAGTCGACTCTATTCTGCATTAAATCGACTTTATTTTCGTTGCATTGTAAAATCTTTTTCCTTGCGTTTCAAGAAATTTTTAAAGGCATCAACTTTGCAAAATAGATTTGAAAAAGATTATGATTTTAAGTTTCACCAATTCATCTCCTCTTGATGTGAAAAACTAAGTCATATTATTTTAACAAAATATATATATATATATATATATATATATATATATATATATAATATTACATTATAGTAATAATAATATATAATAATGTTACGAAAATATTAATTTTTATTTTAAGGACAAAATGATAATCTTATATTATAATCTATTAAAACTTTTCTTTTATTTATCCTATCAATCAAATCACTTATAAACTTCACAAATCCATTTACTTTTTTTTTTCCAAATTCTTTAGATTTTGTTAGTTTGTGTGGATGATATTGTTCACGTGTATTAGTGAAGACAAAATTGTGAGATAAATTTTGTTCATTTGTGGTGATTTAAAAGCGAGAGATAACGAAGATTTGAGCGATTGTTGAGAGTTGGAATCTTGGCACTTTGCTCGTATTTGTAAGGATTTAATAACAAATGTCCAAATAGCTTTTGTTTAATTATCATATTTGCAGCAAAGATAAAGGCGTTGTACATGGAGGTTGCAAGTGGAACCATTGTAGTCAGAATCGATTCCAGAGACGATGTATCCGGTTCCACATCACGAGCAATACACACTTGGAGTTGTATTCGATTCCACGTCACGCCACAATACACACATAGTCCGTTCCAGTTTTGGAATAATCGATTCCACCTTCTTTATATTCGGTTACATAACCTTGAGAAGCCTGTTAATGGCCTTTGAAACCTTAATTATTTTAAATAATATAATTTTACTTTACTTAAATACAAATTTATTTCATTTTTAAAATTAAGTTTAACTTTTTTATCTACTTATAATATTTTTTACCAATAAATATATTCTTAATAATATCATTTTATATTACTTTTATCACTAAAGACGTTTTTGATAATCTTCATTTTTTATCAATTAAAATACTTTTTTAATATATCACATTAGTCAAATCATACACAAATTTACTTCTAAATTCATTCTCAATAACCTCCAAATCCCTTAAAAAAATAACATACAACTTACTCTCAAATTCCCTCAAATTCATCAACTCTATCTCTGAAATCCACTTCCTCACATAAACACATCCTTAAAAAAATAACACAAATTTTATCTCTAAATTTTCTCAAATTCATTCTATCTTTCTCTTTCAAATTTATTTTTAGAATAAACCTACCCAAACATTTGACCGGATATTATTGGATTTTGCTAGAAAAGTTAGACAATTATGAAATTGTTTTTTACAGTACAGTAGTTGCTGTGAAATAAAGGAAAATAAAATGATTGAGAAATATTATTCTGTAATTTTATTTTGATAGCGAATTGTTTTTCTTTACGACTTTTTTTGTGTTATTTATAGCATCAATTCTTCTTTTGCTTGTCCTTTAGTTGAGGACTCAAAAAGTCATGTCACACAAAAAAAAAAAAAACTAGTACCCAACTCAATTAAAAAATGTATAAAGTATTTATCAATTTTATTAATAAATAATATTTTTTAATATTTGCAATAATAATCTTTATAGGAGTAAGTGTTGGAATATTTTTTAATGTAATTTTCTGCTTGTCATAAAAGAAAGGAGTATCAAACAAAAGTAAGGAAATATTTTTAAAATAAAATATCTACTTTATTCGTGAATATGAAATTGAGATAAAAATGTTCTCAGATTCAAAGGTGAGAAATTGATGGATTGATGGTCCTTCTACAGAAACTTGAGCAACCACGTGGAGACAAGTCTTCGGTGCTATTTCAATTCTCTTTAGAAATAAAAAACAAAGACTTGTCATGTGACTTTCCTTGTCAACCATTCACACAATAATAAGATTATTAAAAATATTAATAAAATTATTTACACTTAGTTTTATATAAAGAAAATTCAGGTATATTTTTAAAACTTAATCAATAATATAATTGATTTAAATAATATATTAATTATTATTTATCATATAAATAGTTATTCTAAAATATAATTTTACTAAAAATAATAATTTTTAATTTTGATAATTTTAGAAATTGAAAGGTTAAAAGCAAATTGAGTCAATATCCATAATAGCACTAGTTGTGGTAGTTGCAATAGCTTTTGTTAAGTGGGTGTATCACATTGATGAAGAGAAGGGAAAGTACTGTACAATTTCTGTCAATGTTTGATCTCGTTCATGACTTGGCCAATATATAGAGAGTCTGTTATACAAACTATTCAAGTCAGATATGCATGTTCAAAAGTTTTTTTTTTCTTTTTTTTTCAAGATTAAATACAATTTTCGTCTATTTATTTTCCTTTATCCATAATTTTCTTATTTTAAAATGGATATATTTAATTTTTATTATAAAAAAGCATGATTTTGTGTCATGCTTAATTTTATCCACATTATTTCTTACATTTTTTAAAAAATAAATCGTTTTCTATCACCTTTTACATTAATATGTTAGGATTACTGTTCAATTCAATTAATCAAAGACAAAATAAATAAATAAAATTACAAATTCGAGGATAATAAAAATTACAGATATTTTTAAATAAAAACTTAATAGTGTCGGTATTCAAATAAGAAACCGTACATGAAGATTGAAAAAAAAAAACAAATTTTATTTAAGTTTTTTCATTCTTTCTTTTTTGTTAGGAGTATAATTTAGAATTTTTCTATAAAAGAATATCGAAATAAATAAGTTTGTTTTATAAATTAAAATATATTTTATCTAATGATAAATTAATTCAAACTAACTTATAAATGTTCCAATATAACATCTCATTTAAAATAGTATAAATATTATATAGAAATTATCACACAATCAATACAATAGAACAATTAGGGCTAGGCATAGTTAACTTAAAAAACTTAAACTGTAGTTTATCTATACCTTTTTAAACTTAAACTACTTAAACTAAAAACTAATTATACTAACTAATAGTTTAGTTTAAAAATACTGCACTATTTTATTTTTAATACAATTAACTGCAGTTTCAGTTTTCCTGTTTCTCAGTTAGGTTTTTCAATTTCTCTTCACAATTTTCTATTTTCCTATTTCCTATCTCCATCTCCGGTGAAGGCGGCCCTGTTTCCTATCCCTGTCTCCGTTGAAGGTTGTTGTCACTATTGTTGAAGAGAAACATATCTGCAATCCAAAGGTACGTTTTTCCTTTCCCTTTCAAAAGAGATTGAAAAACCTTGGCATAGTAGCAGTGGAAGAATGAAAGAGAAGAGGGGGAGCAAAACGAAACCTTTGAGGCGGGAGTCAGAGGAGGATGCACCTGAGTTCCATAAAGTCGATGGAGTTGCCGGCGGGGGAGAGGATGAGAGCGGGAGGCCATCGCTGAAGAGAGAGTACTCGAGGAAAGATTGGATGCTGTGGACGGCGAGGGAAGGGGTGGAGAAGAGGTCCGAGTGGGTGAGGGGGGTGTGGTCGAGAGAGAAGTTGGCCGGGGAGTTATCGTTGACGGAGATAGTTTTGGCGGCGAGGAGGGTAGGGAGGCGGGCGCGACGGGGGAGGAGGAGGAGGTCGGAGAGGGGAAGGTTCTAGGGGACAAGGTGATGGGGTTGTTTTGAACTATAATGACGTGATAGGGGATCCACGATGGAGGAAGGTGTTGGGTGGGATGAAGAGGGTGTGTTTGAATTAAAAGAGTTTATTGCAATTTCATTATACATTCTATTTCAGCGAAAATAAATCAATCATTCTAATCATGTCATTGACCTAGATAAAATAATCAAAATAGAAGTATTGATGTCAGACTATGGCAAGAAACCCAAACTCACTCTCTCAACGCTAGAAACAGGGCGCCTGTTAAGACCCTGGCAAGTGTACCAGATCATATCAAGTAATATAATTGGTAAACCCAATATCGTTCCCCCAAAGGACTCAAAGGCCTTATCTTTCGTGTAAATCAATCTTATAAGACTTGAAAGAGAAAATTAACTTGTGGTTTGAATGCAAAAACAAAGAGTAAACATGTAAATGCAATATCACACAATTGGCAAGAAAAAGATATGGATGAATGGTGTTGTTGGGGTTTACAATTTCATCTTATCCACTCTCTTATATTTACTCTTCTTATTAAATTCGCTTTATTATCTAATTGTCATGCAAACTTTCTTAGTCTACCCTAAACCCGATCCCTAGGTGGTATTGCTTAATCAAGGAATTCCCTATCAATTCATGACTTCCCCGTATGTCCCCGTATCGACAAAGACAAACATCTATTTATCAAATGAGTTAAACGATAATAGCATAGAGCATAGATAAGAAACCCAACAATTGATAATCACAACATATGCAAGCATATGAATAAAACAAGAATTTCAATATAAGAGAGTTTCAAAAGATTATATTGTTCCCCAACAACAAAGGATTTAGTTCACCATTGACATGGTGAAACTAGATGAAATACAATGAAAGAATGGAAAAGCAAACCCTAGATATGATAAATTGGAGACTAAGCATCCAAGAAATCTTTTCCAAGTAGTGTAAATCAGCTCTGGACGTCTTCTTCTGCCAAAATAATAATATTTGACTCGCACTGTGGGTATATATAGGACATAAAAGTAACAGAATTTACGCCCAAGCCCGGAAGACAACCGCTCAGCGTCCAATTTTACCGCTCAGCGTCCAATTTTACCGCTCAGCGGTTTCCCTCAAGCCGCACCACCGCTCAGCGGTCAGTTTCACCGCTGAGCGGTTTGCCTTTAATCGCTCTGGATGCTCAGTGTCACCGCTTGGGCGCCAAACAGTGGCTTTCCCTCGAATAATGGCGCTCAGCGGTGCATTTTGACGCTGAGCGGTGTATAGACTCTTCTTTTCTTCATTTTTCTTCTTCTTCCTTGAGTATAAGACATTCCTTCTTCAATTCCATCCTTAATCTTCATCAAAACCCTGCAAAACAATGAAAAACAAGCATAATATCTCTAAAAACAGCTTTTGACTCTTAAATGACTCAACTTAAGTGTTTCACTTGATTCTAAGCTCATTCTAAGCCATAAAGGGTGTATTTTGATATCAATTTAAGCATGAAAATAACGATTTTTAGGCCGTTATCACAACCCCAAACTTAGAACTTTTCTTGTCCTCAAGCAAACAAAACAAAACTTGGCTTTCCACTTTTTCATCAAATAGTTTAACAATCCCAAAATTCATTTTTCTTATGACAAGAACTACTCATTTTCAGATTTTCAGTGAAATCTAATCAAGATGTATGCATGCTTTCAATTCAATTCAGTTCACATGATCACATATTTCCCAACAGATGTTTTATTTATGAATGATCAATCAACTAAGCATAGATGTAATCATGGAATTCAACAATTCTCACCAAGAAAGTGTTTCACTCAATCACTCAAGTGTTTAAGAGGTCACTCCACTCTCTTTCTTAACCAATCTCACTCATTCCCAACTTCTTCCCTTTCCTTTTACATTGAGCTCATCTTTCATGCTTTTTCTTTTCTTCTTTTTCTTTTCTCATGCATTTTTCTTTTTCAACACTTGAGCTCAATGCCTTTCTTTTTGCCATTCAAATTTTCCCAACAACCCCAAACTTGAACCTTTTCAACAATTATTCTCAACCCAACTCAAGGTAAATAATTTCAAAGCAAGGGTTTTCATCCTGTTTAAGGCCAAGGTTCAAAAAGGATAGAACACATGGTTCTAATCAATTTAGGTGAAAATTTGGCTAAGTAAGGGCTTCCAAAAATGGCCTTGATCATATGACATAAACATGCAATTCAATCAATTATCAAGACTCAAGCAATATCATTCATGTTTTCCGGTGAACAGTACATATAACAATGAATACTTTGGAGCTCAATACCTCACACAATATGCTTTCTCACATATTATTCATTCATACACCCTGCTTAGCATCATAACCACAATCATAAATCATCACACATCTGTTCACATAGCTACTTAACTTTTCACATGGATATCAACATGCAACACAACTCAATCATCATCCACATCCAATCATCATCAAATAGATTCATCATGCATTTCATTCAGTCAAACTAAGCGAATGCAATGCACAAATTTAATCAGTCATGAACCATATAGTCTAATCAACTAAGCGAAGATTAAACACCGATTAGGCAACTAAGCGTATACCTAATCGCAAGCACACAACAGATTAAATATTGAGCTAAATCAAAGCAGCAGCATGGCAATAAAAGTGTAGATGTCTCATGAATAAACTACTCTAACCTCTAATCCAGCACAACTAACCGACTAAGCGAAGGTTAATCATGCTATCATAATCACGAACTAAGCGTACGTAATACACCTATTCCATCCTATGTGTTATATACAGATCGATCAACTAAGCGAAGATGCAATCACCAATTTGGGCAACTAAGCGTATACCCATTGCAAGAACATAGTTAGATTTCTTAGAATGTCAGGCAGAGCAGAATAAACATAAAGACAGTCCTGGAATCTCAAGGAAACAATGTAATTGTGTTAACAACCAACCAACTAACCTAAGTGAACATCATAGATAAAGTAACACAATCGAAAAGAATGGACAACATTGAATTAAAGGTGGAAAAACATGAAAACCGAACGGTTCTTCAAAAGGTCGAACGGTCCTATTCACAAGGCCGAACGGTTCTAGCACGAGTGTGTCATATACCGAGCGGTTCTGTTCATAAGACCGAACAGTCCTAATGAAGAGACTGAACGGTATTTAAATGCAAACGAAAAACTAATTTCAGCCGAACGGTCTAAATGTAGTGACCGTTCGGTATCAACATAGCAGTAGCGAGATGCAGAAACCTAAAACGCAAAATGCACACAAAATTGTTGGCAAAAACGAAATGCTGGAACAGTAAACGTACAGAATGCAGAAAACGTAAATGCAGCTAAATGTAAATGCACCAAATGAACTTAAACACAGAATGAACAGTAACTCGCAGAACAGTAAAACGCACCAGCAAGAACAGCAGCAGATGAACAGTAAAAACGCATCAATGAAGAAGATAGTGAAAAGTAACGATGAACAGTAAAATGTAGAAATCGTAAATGAACCAGAAACTTGTGTGCAACAACAAATTCAACCATGGAATTGTAAAGAAAGTGAGTTCAATACATTAAAAGAAAAGAAAGCAAGACCTAAAAACCTTCCCAAAGGGGGAGGAAGAAGAAGGAGCTCCCCAAGAAAAAAAGGCAAGTGACGGCTGGGGCTCTGAGAGAAATATGCTTTTAGGGTTTTATACCACCCAAAAGACCAAAATGCCCTCCTAATGGACCTAACCTAAAAGTAGACCAACAATTGGGCCCAAAGTCCTAAACTATGACCCAATGGCTTTCTAAAACGGAATCAGACTACACTATTGACGTGGCCATGATGAGTCAATATTTTCTTGACTGTATTTGGTTTATTGCACTTAAATAAATCAGGGAATTATGCTTAATTGTCCGGTATTTTCCCGTTTTTCCTAATTTTGCTTAATTTGATCAGAAATTCATATTTTCACTAATTTGAATTTTCTGAGCTGTTTAATTCCATTTTTAGTTGCAGGGAAATTTTGGAGACATCTTTTGGAGCATTAGGAGGTGGCGTGGTCATTAAAGAATCTTCATTTAGTCATTTCAATTTTAATTAAGTTGTAACTTAGTTTTCTAGAAACTTTAATTAGGATTTTGTGTATTGGGCCCTTTTTAGTGGCAATTTTGTAGAAGCCCAATGTGTGGGACACTTGGCAAAAACCCTAGGGTTTCCTTATGGGTGGACCCCACCCATTTTATTGTGATTCTCGGCATTTAGAGAAAAAAGGCCAACCACTTCATGGGGAGCACACTACACTTTCATGTTGCTTTGGTCTTTTAAAAACACTCTCATGGAGAGCTTTGGTGTGCCACGATTTTTTAGCATGGAATGAACAAAGAATGCATTTTTGTTCTTCTCTTGCTTGAATCTTGTTTATCTTTGCTTGGTGGAAGTGAATCCCTCACCCATTTCCTTTCATTTCTTCTTGAAAGTTGAGAGCATGAGCTTGAAGGGTTGTTCTTGCATTTTCATGGTGGTTACTTGGTTTGAATGAAGAGTCCTTTTGCGTTTTGCTTCTCCTTTGCTACCATATTTTCGTGTTTCCTTTTAGTTTCCTTGGTTGGATGATGAAAATGAAGTTCTTGTTGAGTTTTGTAGTGAAGAAAGTTTGAGTTGGTGTATGGGTGTTTGAGGTTTGAACTATTTTCTTCTTGTGCTTTTGTTTGATGGTTGGAAGCAATATTTTGAGCTGGAATATTGTGTTTCATTACCATGGCTGGACGGTATGCACTTGCAAGCTAGGGATTGGATTTTGTTTTCATCAAAAGTTTGAAGAAAAGAGAGTTTGAAGTTGGTTTGAAGAAGGTAGACTTTGGGTTTGTTGCTCTTGAATTGTTTTGCAATTGAAACCTTGAGATTCCTTGGTGTATTCTCGGTGATGAGAAATGGAGAAAGCTATTTGAATGTTTGTGTTGGTGGAGAAACCAAAAAAGAGGTTGGAAGGGAGAGAGAATGGTGCATTTAATTTTTTACCTTATTTGGGCAAGCACATGAGAGGCTCATTTTCATAGAAAGAATGTTTCCATTTTGGTCTTTGTCTTCAGCTGGAATTTTCTGCCGAGAATGAGAAGGTTTAGTGTTGTTATTTCCTTTGACTTTGCTTACATGGCACCTTGGTTGAAGCAATCAAAGTATCTTTCATTTAGCCTTTGGTTTGAAGCACTTTTTGTAACACTCACTTGGTAGCTCACGACATTTGTGTCTTGGTGTGTGGTTTCCGTTTTATTTTTCTACATGGAAGGAGAGAAGGCACAATTTCATAGGATGTGGAAGGCACATGCTTATTTTCTTGGAGAATGAAGCACATGGGACAAGAGGCCAACATGTTTTATAGTTTATTGAAGGTTGAATTTGAAGTTTGACTTTGGTGCAAGGGGAACTCACGGCCAAGAGGTGTTGTTAGGCCATTTGTATTTTTAATTTCATTTGTTGGATGTATTTGGTCACATGGAATGTGTAGGGAAAAAGCTTGCTTGATTATTCCTTTGTTTTGAATTAGTTTACATTGTAGGATTAATTGCTTTTGATTTCTTTAATTTAGTTTTGCATTTAATTTTATTTAACTATGTTAGATAGTTGTTTGTAACTATGTTGGTATTTAGAATTTTAATTTGTTTTAATGTTGTCTAAGGTTTCTAGTGTGTTAATTCAATTGCCATGGTAGTTTAAATTAATTCAGTTGGTCATTAGCTATATTGTGATGTTTCCTTGAGATTTATGAACTATAACTGTATTTGCACTCTGACTTGGTTAATATCAATTCTGTATTTGCACTTGCAATTGGGTATACGCTTAGTTGCCCAGTTGGTGTTACATCTTCGCCTAGTTGATGTAACTGCATGGTGTAAATTAGATTTGATATTAACACTGCGTTCGCTTAGTTCGCTTTTATGAAAACAGGGTTAACCTTCACTTAGTTGGTTAACTTTGTTGGATTAGAGGTTTGAGTCGCAACTTTATTTTGTTGATCTATGATTGGAAACATTGTAATTAAGTTAATGACCGACTGTTTTTCATTCTATCTTTGAAACCGTTTTAGATCTGTGTTTGAATTTCTGTTTGCTTCAGTATTTTAATTTTATTAATCCGTATTCACGACAACGTTTTCAGAAAACCCCCCACTTCGTGTCTGACCTAATTCTCAAACCACATTTGGTCCTTGAGAGACGACCTAGGAGTCACTTCCTAGTCTATACTACATTCCTAATTGCACATTAAATTTGTATGGGCTGTGACAACCCATCAAATTTTGGCGCCATTGCCGGGGACCAACGGTTCAGTTTTAAGTCTTGTGTTGTGTTTGTGTTTGTGTGAGTTGTGTAGTCTTGTGTTGTGAGTGTGTCATTTTGTTTGCTTGTGTTGTTTTCTGTGGTTTGAAATTTTTTGTGCTATTGTTTCACGATTATAGGGTGTTGTGATTTAGTGCATGACTAGAGGAAATCCTGGACCCATACCACCCTTTGATCCTGAGATTGATAGGACGTTTCATAGGTTAGCTAGGCATTCTAGGAATTTGTCTTTAGAATCTGCTTTTGAGTCAATTCCATTACATACTGTGCATCCTACTGCTAAATCTGAATCCACTGCTGAGTACTTTGTGCATACTACATCTACTGCATCTGTTGCATCTGCACCTGATTCTGATTCTGATTCTGTTATTTTTCACACTGAGAACAATATGGCACATCCTCCACCTCGTGAGAGGACTTTTAGGGAGATGGCTGCACCTGATTTCGATATTGAAAGATTGTGCATCCAATATCCTGATGAGGACGTTCCATATGTTCTCAAGACTGGACTGATCCATTTGTTGCCCAAGTTTCATGGTCTTGCAGGTGAGAGTCCGCATAAGCATCTGAAGGAATTCCACATTGTCTGTTCCACTATGAAACCGCATGATGTTCCTGAAGATCACATCTTCTTGAAGGCATTCCCTCATTCATTGGAGAGTGCTGCTAAGGATTTGTTGTACTGTTTGGCACCTAGATCCGTCACTAGCTGGGATGATCTGAAGAGGTTGTTTTTGGAGAAACTTTTCCCAGCATCCCGTACCATAACTATCAGAAAAGACATATCTGGGATTAGACAACTGGGTAGAGAGAGCTTATATGAGTACTGGGAGAGATTCATGAAACTTTGTGCAACCTGTCCTCACCATCAGATACCTGACCAACTCCTTCTTCAGTATTTCTATGAAGGCCTCAACAACATGGATAGAGGTATGATTGATGCTGCAAGTGGTGGAGCACTTGAAGACACCACGCCTGCTGAGGCCAGGAAATTGATTGAGAAGATGGCCGCCAGCTGCCAGCAGTTTAGTGCCAGGAATGACGCCATTGTGGTGAGGGGCGTACATGATGTTGATGCCCAGTCTTTATCAGCTGTTGAAAGCAAATTGGAAGGCAAGCTTGACTCTATTGTGAGGTTGGTGACACAGTTGACAACCAATCAGAGACCTACAACTCCATCTGCATCTGTTGCACGACTATGTGCTATTTGTCCTTCTAGTGACCACTATACAGATGCCTGTCCTTCTTTGCAGCATCCTGTTGCCCCTGATGCGCCTCAAGCTTATGCTACTAACATCTACAATAACAGGCAGCAACAACAGAAAAATTATGACTTGTCTAGCAACAGGTACAACCTAGGGTGGAGGAATCACCCCAATCTTAGATGGAACAATGCGCCACAACATCAGCAACAGGCGCCACCTTTCCAGAATGCTGGAGGTCCTAACAGATATGTGCCTCCACCTATTCAACAAAATCAGAGGCAACAACAACAACAGCAAGAGGCACCTGTCCAACCAGCTGCCCAACCTTCTACTTCTTCTGAGCCTTCATTGGAAGAGTTAGTGAGACAGATGACTATGCAGAACATGCAGTTTCAGAAAGAGAACATCCAGTTTTAGTAGGAGACTAGAGCTTCCATACAGAGTCTCACTAACCAGATGGGTCAGATGGCTACTCAGCTTAACCAGGCGTAGTCTCAGAATTCTGACAGTTTACCATCCCAAACTGTGCAGAACTCGAAGAATGTGAGTGCCATAACCCTCAGATCAGGGAAGCAGATTGTTGTGCCTTCAGAGCCAACTCCTACACCTACACCCATGCCTGCCGCTTCTCACAGGATAGAGAACCAGTCTGGTCAACGTAGGACATTTGAGGTGGGTGGATCCTCTTCCTCTACCGGTGGTTCTTCTTCTCCAGGTGGACCTTCTCCTTCTCCCACCACTACCACCAGTGCATTTCCTCCTTTTCATGATCGGCCTATCCCTATTCCCTTCCCTTCAAGGGCAATTCCTAGCAAAAAGATGGAAGAGGTGGATAAGGAAATATTGGAGACCTTCAGGAAGGTAGAGGTGAACATACCTCTACTTGATGCAATCAAACAGATTCCTAGGTATGCCAAATTCTTGAAGGAGTTGTGCACACACAAGAGGAAGATGAAAGGTAATGAAAGGATTAATATGGGTAGGAATGTATCTGCGCTTATTGGTAAGTCGGTCCCGCACATTCCTGAAAAGTGAAAGGACCCAGGTATATTTTGCATTCCTTGTGTGATTGGAAACAGTAAATTTGAGAATGCCGTGCTTGATTTAGGTGCTTCGATTAATGTCATGCCTTCGTCTATATATAAATCTTTGTCTCTTGGTCCTTTGCAAACTACGGGTGTGGTCATTCAGTTGACCAATAGAAGTGTTACCCACCCAACAGGTTACATAGAGGATGTCTTGGTTAGGGTTGATGAATTGATTTTTCCTGCAGACTTTTATGTTTTGGAGATGGAGGAGGGATTCTCTCATGGATCCGCTCCCATTATCCTAGGCAGGCCATTCTTGAAAACTGCCCGAACCAAGATTGATGTGTATGCTGGAACTTTGTCTATGGATTTTTCTGATATTGTTGTTCACTTTAATATTCTTGATGCAATGAAATTTCCAGCTGAGGACCATTTTGTTTTTAGGATTGACGTACTGGATGGCATTATTGATGAGTGTGTTGTTGATGATTTTACTTCTTTGCATGAGAAAGAACATTCTTTTCTATATTCTTTACATCCATGCATTGAATCTGGATTTGAATCAAGATTTGAGAATGATTTGGATATTGTTGTGGATTTTGATGAGGATTGTGATGTTCAGGATGTTGATGATATTCTTGATATTGATGATGTTGTTAATATATCTGTGTTGGACATTGATTTGGATTCTGATGAGATGGGTGTTTTGCCTTTACCTTTACATTCTTTAGAGTCAGAATGCATTAACCATGTTGTAGGAAGTACACTTGAATTTGACTTGAAGGCACCCACTCTTGAGCTGAAACAGCTCCCAGAAAACCTCAAGTACGTGTACTTAGAGGAGGATGAGAAGAAACCAGTGATAATTTCCACCTCCCTTGATTCTGTTAAAGAGGAGAAGTTGTTTGGTGTGCTAAGGAAGCACAAGAAGGCTATTGGTTTGAGTTTGGCTGACATACCTGGTATTAGCCCATCCACATGCCTACATAGAATTCTTTTAGAGGATGGAGAAAAGCCAATTAGACAACCACAGAGAAGGCAAAGCCCCGTGATCATGGACGTCATTAAGAAGGAGGTGACCAAGCTTTTGCAAGCTGGGATCATCTACCCAATTTCAGATAGTCAATGGGTGAGCCTCATCCATGTTGTACCCAAAAAGATTGGCCTCACTGTGGTGAAGAATGAGAGGGATGAGCTTATCCCCACAAGAGTGCAGAACAGTTGGAGAGTCTGCATTGATTATAGGAGGCTCAACCAAGCAACCAGGAAAGATCATTTCCCCCTGCCATTCATTGATCAAATGCTGGAGCGCCTGGCAGTTGTGGAAGACATTTCTCTTCTGGATCAGATTTGGCGAATGAAGCACTTCCTCAGCACTTCCTTTCTTGATCTATTTATGGAAGACACTTCTCTGCAAGTCCAAAATTGGCAACTGCCACCATGACCAGGGGAGTTTTTATTTCCCTTCTCCTCCCTTTCCCGCTTTTATTGCACTTGTCCATGATCTGTTGATTGTTATGATTGTGATCTTATGCTTGTGACACAATGAGGACACTGTGTAGTTTAATTTGGTCTATTGGGGGAGAATTCTACTTTCTTTGTTAGTTTATGTTTTCTGCGTTAAATTTTTTATTTTCTAGGTAGTTTTGTTGTGTCTTGTGCACGGTTTTGCATGTTTCTCTTGATTTATGGACTTTGTTTAGGTTGTAGATGTGTCTTTCATTTCATTGATCCTCTAATTAGCTTGAAATCCTTGCTTTTCTCTATTTGGAAGATGATTATGATGTTTGAGAGTTGAATTGATTGTGACAGAAATACCCTGTGCGAGATTTGAGCCATTTGATGTTCCTTCTTGTGTGTGATATGTCTCTTGATTGCTTGCACATATGCCTTGGCTTAACTCTTGTTGATGATTCTTGATTGATATGCATGTTTGGAAATGATAAAGGCAGTTTTGTTGTTGAGCCCCTCTAGCCAGATGAACCTACCTTGTTGTGATCCATTGAGCCCCTTTGAGCCTATGCTTTCCCCATTTCTTTGTTTTGAAGCTGATACACTAGCCCTAACTGAAAAAACCATGATTACCATAACCTTAGGGAATTTTGGAGCTTTGGAATTGTTTTGGGAATAAGTGTGGTCTCTTAGGATATCAGATGAATTGGTTAGTTGGCTCCTCTTCTTGTGTCATTTTTATAAATATGTTGTGTATCCTGTCTCTTAGAGTGATGTTCTGAAAAAAGAGAAAAGAAAAGAGACAGGATGAAAAAAATATAAAAAAGATACAGAAAAAATTAAAAAAATTGTGTGAATAATGGAGTCAAGAAGAAGATTGAATTAGAGGTTTTGGGTGTGTTTGAATGTGTTTATACTTGTTCCCCATTGCTCCTCTATTCCTTTTGGTTTGTAGCTTCTTATCCATATTTATCCTCCCTTGTCCTTGGCCCCATTGCATCCATAAAAGACCTTTTGATTTGAACATGCATATGTGTTTGAGTGTTGATATTAGAGGCTTGCCAAGTCTGTTTGTGTTTGCTTTCTTGAGTACATTGAGTTGACATTGTTTACCTTAGACACTTGAGAGAAACACTGATATGTGCATCTGTGAGGTTCTGTGCTTTTGATTCACCTCTTGAACTGATTGATCATTTTGTCATGCTTTGAACTGCTTGGATGATTTCATGAGTATCTGTTTCCTTTGATTTTGTGTTGGATATTGTCCACTTCCTTTCAGGCCACCCTCTTGAAGTCCCAGAATGTGCTTCCAACACTGCTGCTGAGTTTCTCTGGTCACCTCAGGTAACCATTCGGTCATTACAGACTTGCCGTTCGGTATTACACTACTCTGGAGGTTCACTGGTGCGCATTGTAGTCTTCATCAAACCGTTCGGTCATGCATCCTTAGACAATAGTTTCTTACCGTTCGGTCTCAGTTCATTCAGTTCAGCAGCTCTGCAGTTTTTGCTCTGCCATTCGGTATGGACTTAGACAAGTCGTTCGGTCTAGTCACCACATACCGTTCAGTTCAACACTGCTCTGTAGGTTAGTTCACTTGTGTACGGTGCAATCTTTAAAAGACCGATCGATAGTGTAGTGCTCGGCTATTCAGTGTAGTTCCAACAGACCGTTCGATATTAGTCATCAACTGGCCGTTCAGAACTGGTGATCGGTACATAACTAACCAGATCGTTCGGTCAAGCCTTCAGCATACCGTTCGGTCATGCCTTCCACAGACCGTTCGATCATGTCTGGCCGTCTTCAATGGTTTGTCAACCTTTCAACAGTGATTGTCCTGCACAAAATGATTGAAATAATTAAGCCCAAATAATTCAAATTAATCCAGATAAGAATTAGTCTTGAAATTCAGCCCAAATAGTGAAAATTAGATAAAAATGAAGAATTAAATACATTTCACTAACAAAATGTGGTGCAGAAAGCTAAGTGTATAACGAAGAATGGTGACTCATCTCTACCCCCTCTTCTTCACAGTACTGCTGATAATAGGCAGCATCTATGACCTTCCTAGGCCTCTCATATGGTGGAATTGTAGTATCCACCCCAGCCTGCTGACACAAAAGGGTAATCAGGGACGGATGTCCCAGCGGTGTCCTGCTACTCACAGTGGTAGCGCAACTCTGAATCTCGTTGGCAATGACCTTTCCGACGTTCATATCTAACTACCTCAGCATGGAGTAAATGAAAATGATCCGATGCATGGTGATGTCGAAAACATGAGAGCACGGCTGAATGTTGGCATGAGTGAATGCCATCCAGTATTTCGCCAAAGGCATCAAATCTTCCCTCTTTATGTTGACGGGCACTCCATTAGGGTTATTCTGAAAATGCCTTCTAGGAAGACCCATAACCTACTCAATGTCTGCTATGTCTCTAAACCCCCCAACAAGTGTTGCATACTGGCACTGTTCACTTGGCCATTCAGGGCCCAAAAAGTTGTTAATAGTGTCAGGGTCATACCGAATGGTCTGCCCCCTAACATAATTCATGTATCTTCCAGCTGATACTCCTTCTCTAGTCAAGGCGTTCATATAGAATTCCTTTACCAATTCAATGTTGGCCGGTGCAGGATATGTGGCCAGCTTTTCCCAGTCTCTCCTCATAATCTCTATTCCAAATTTAGGAATGGCCTTCCTCTCCATCAGCAATCTCCTCTCTTGCACAGACACATAGTGTTCCTCATGTTTCCTGGAGAGGAACCTAAGCGAATAGAATCTTCTTTGCCTCTCAGGTTCCTTCCTCTTGTTGCCTACATAAAATAAAATTCAAAGTACCACAGGAATTCATCATTAGAGGTTAGTACATCATCAATCAGATTCCAAACCAATTACAGTCCAACACTGAGGGAAAAATAGGGCCCATCAGCGTCCCTGCATCAAAAATCAAGCATCAACCAAAATCTGCAGCAGACCGTTCAACGTCAAAGAAGACCGCTCAGCGGTTTTCCTCAAGCCGCACCACCGCTCAGCGTCCAAGCAGATCGCTCAACGACGTTGACTAGGGTTTTTCAAAATCCTTTTCCAAATTGCCCTATTCTCCACTATAACACTAATTTCATCAATCCAGACCAAATCCATGCAATTCAATCGGTTAAAATAGTTTCTGCTTCATAATATCCTGCATAGAAATCAAAAGCCCTAAGTTATCATCTTCCTAAGCATGTGCTTCATCAAATTTAAAATTTAGAAACCCTAAGAATGAAATTGCACAACTTACTTGAGTGGAGAGACTAGATGCTTGCAAGATTTCTTCCTAATTGATGATGAATGCCTCCCAATGCAAAGCCCTCACTAAAAGCCCCAAACTTTTGACAAGAGAATGGTATAAAATGAGTTTTTTTTTTTTTTTTTGTGAATGGGTGATAAGAAAAAGTGGGGAAATCTCTTTGGAAAACCTTTGAAAGTGCAAATTGGGTGCTAGGGTTCATAGAGAACGCTTGAGCGAGCTTCAAAGAGGATTTTCAAAAGTGCAGAACCCCAGAAACGCTGAGCTTTTAAAAGCCCAAGCGGGGTCTGTGCCGCCACCGCTCAACGGTGGATGCTAATTATCTCACTCTCTTCTTTGCTTGCTTTTGTGTGATTCCACCCTGTAGCACCTGATTTTATCCTTCAGTTTTTCAATTTCATGCCTTTCCCCTCTCAAATGCACATGCAAACATGTAATGCACTTAAGATAGAGTTTAAACACAAACTAATAATCAACTGGGTTGCCTCCTAGGTAGCGCTTGTTTAACGTCACGAGCATGACCCAAACCTGTCCAGCACTCATCAGTAAGTGCAATCCTTACCAACACCCTTCAGTAGGTGTACCTTTTGTATCCTTCAGTAGATACATAAAAATTAGCATCCCTCAGTAGATGCTACCCAAAAATTGTTTAAATACCAAAGGAATTACATGTCCAAAATACTAAACCAAAAAAATGTTTTACAACAAAATATCTTTCTCCATCAAAATCACGTGTTGTCCTTCGTGTTGGTGTCTTTAGTACACCAAATTCTCAGCTTTCTTCCATCCAATTGCTTTCTGCGTTTAGAATATGGTGCTTCAATTTCCACCACTCCTTTCTCCTTCAGCTCTTTTATTATTCACTCCTTCTTCTTATATTTCACCTTGATGCCTGGTCGTAATGGGTCTTCTTTTGGTTCAGGATGGATAATTTTCCCTTCTTCATTTACAGCTTCTCTTCTTAACTTTTTATATCTAGATCTCTTTTTTATTTTGATTGTACTTTCTTTAGTGCCATGATAAATCAACACCTGTTCTTGATCTCTTAATATCATCTTCCCGTCATTGAAACACATCAACATTTTAGAAGTCCTCATAAAAGGTCTTCCCAATATTAATGGAATTCTTCCCTCATTTGCCATATCAACTACAAAGTCAATCAAGAACTCCAACTGCTCAATTTGAACAATTGCATCTTCCACCTTACCAACTGGCTTCTTAATAGAACCATCCGCAACTGTCAGGGTAGTTTGAGCTGGTTTTAATACTAGCCCTCCAATTTTCTTGAAATAACTGAAGGGCATCAAATTAATTCTCGATCCTGAATCAATCCACATCGTTGATGACACATGGAAGAGTTAAACTCCCTGGATCCTTTCTTTTTTTCGAATGATCCTTCTTTCTAGGATTAACACAAAATTCTTGATTGTCAGAACAACTTTGCACTCATCCTTAGGGTTAACATCAATGTTAGCCCTAAACTGATTCTTTTCAGTGGTTTCTACCCTTTTGGACAGCTGACTAATTTGCATCTCCAAAGATCTAAAGCTGGCTTGGTCACTAGCTTGTTGAGACTCATAGACCTTCAAAAATTTATCAAATCTATCATTCAAGCTTCTGACAGTTTCTGTCAAACTGCTTACTTGTTGCCATAAAGGTGATGGTTGCTGCTGTCGGAAGCTTCTTGATTGCCCAGATGGGTTATTCTGATTTTGTCCAATACTAGGGTGGTTCTTCCAACCTTGGCTAGAGTTACCTTGGTTAAAATTAACCTGCCTATACTGGAATTGATTACCCATGTAATTGGCTTCCTGCTGCATTTCCTCTGGCATAGCACATTGACCATTAATAAGGTCACCACCACAAAAATCACAAAGCTGTTGTGCTTGGGAGACAGTCCTAATCTCCTTTGGAAGTTGCGAGAGAACCTTCGTCAAATTATCTAGCTTTTGAGTCCGAAGATGATTCTGGGCTAGTATGGCATCATCTGTTGGCAAATGCAAAACTCCCCTTTTTTTTACAAGTGCGCCCCTCTCACTAAAAGTTTCCTGCTCATTAGCAGTCATACTCTCAATCAAGTCATAGGCTTCATCCTCAGTCTTTTTCTTGATATCACCTCCAGGTGAGGCGTCTAGCATCATTTTAGACTGCGTGTTCAGACCACCTAGGTAAGCAAGAACTAGGATAGTTTTGTCAAACCCGTGGACCGGTGTCTTCCTCAATAGGCCCTTAAACCTATCCGATGCTTGCCCGAGAGTTTCCTCCATGCCCTGTTTGAATGATGAGATCTTCAATCTTCCCTGAGTAATTTTGGACTGTGGAAAATATTTGTTGATAAATTTGGTTGCCACAGTCTCCCATGTAGTGAATGTTCCTTCAGGAAAAGAATTAAGCCACGTCTTAGCATTGCCTCCCAATGAGAATGGAAACAAGCTAAGCTTTACTCTTTCGTCTGATACTCCGGTCATATTCATAGTGTTGCAAATTTCACTGAATGTTGTCAAATGATCATATGGGTTCTCATTTGAAAATTCGTGAAATTGGTTGCTTTGTACCAGATGGATTAGTACTGGATTCATCACCATATTAACTGTATGGTCCGTAGGCATGGCTATGCTGTTGAAATGGAAAGGGCCCACAACATCAGACTGATCTGCAAGTGTGCGTCTTGGAGGAGGTTGATTTGCCATCTCCTCTAAGTTTTGTGTAAAAGCCTCTAGTGAAGAATGTAAGAGTCTTTCAGGAGAGGGAAAGAGTTCACGTGATGGGCATCTAACTCTTCTTTCTCTCCTATCTTATATACCTTCAAGAAGAGGTTGCTGGCTTTTCTTACTTCTAGTGTGCATTGCTTCTTGCATGCACACGAAACAAAAACCCTAAAAGCACTTTTACAGATAAGAAATATAAAACAAAAACAAAATATATACAATAATTAAAATAATTACACCAAGTCAAATTCAATCAATTTACACTACTCGAAAAGTTAAACCACCAGTCCCCGACAACGGCGCCAAAAACTTGTTAAGACCCTAGCAAGTGTACCAGATCGTATTTAGTAATATAATTGGTAAACCCAATATCGTTCTCCCAAAGGACTAAAAGGCCTTATCTTTCGTGTAAATCAATCTTATAAGACTTGAAAGAGAAAATTAACTTGTGGTTTGAATGAAAAAACAAAGAGTAAACATGCAAATGCAATTGATTCAATTGGCAAGAAAAAGATATGGATGAATGGAGTTGTTGGGGTTTACAATTTCATCTTAGTCTACCCTAAACCCGATCCCTCGGCGAGAAGAGCCTACTACTAGTTACTGGCTTACTATCCCTAGTCTCCCCTAGTAACTAGCAATGCAAGTACCACAAAAGAAAAATACAATTGATCGTCCTACCCCCCTACGTCCCTGGATCGACAAAGGCAAACATCTATTTATCGAATGAGTTAAACGATAATAGCATAGAGCATAGATAAGAAATCCAACAATTGATAATAACAGCATATGCAAGCATATGAATAAAACAAGAATTTCAATATAAGAGAGTTTCAAAAGATTACATTATTCCCCAAAAACAAAGGGTTTAGTTCACCATTGACATGGTGAAACTAGATGAAATACAATGAAAGAATGGAAAATTAAACCCTAGATATGATAAATTTGAGCCTAAGGATCCAAGAAATCTTTTCCAAGGAGTGCAAAATCAACTCTGGACGTCTTCTTCTGCCAAAAGAATAATATTTGAATCGCACTGGGGCTTTATATAGGACATAAAAGTAACAAAATTTAAGCCCAAGCACGACAGACAACCTCTCAGCGTCCAATTTTACCGCTCAGCGGTTTCCCTCAAGCTGCACTACCGCTCAGCGGTGAAACTCCCCGTTGAGCGGTTTGCCTCTAATCGCTCTGGACGCTCAGCGTCACCGCCTGGGCACCAAACAGTGGCTTTCCCTCGAATAATGGCGCTCAGCGGTGCATTTTGACGCTGAGCGGTGCATAAACTCTTCTTTTCTTCATTTTTCTTCTTCTTCCTTGAGTCTAAGACCTTCCTTCTTCAATTCCATCCTTAATCTTCATCAAAACCCTGCAAAACAATGCAAAACAAACATAATATCTCTAAAAACAATTTTTGACTCTCAAATGACTCAACTTAAGTGTTTCACTTGATTCTAAGCTCATTCTAAGCTATAAAGGGTGTATTTTGATATCAATTTAAGCATGAAAATAATGATTTTTAGACCGTTATCAGCGCCCAGCGAGCCAAACTACTCGCCCATCCTCTAAAACTCATTACCAAAGACCTTCAAAACTTGCCCAACGAACTACCTTCACTCTCCCACCAAAAGCAGAAACAGTGAGTTCCACTAGCCCAGTAAGTTGGCTCGCTTAAGCTCTAAAACCCACTGCCAAAACACTCTATTACTCATACAGCGAGTCACTAGCTCGCCCAACCACTCTGCATAATTCCGTAGAACACTAACTTTATAGAATTTGCACCCTCCCTTCCTATCATGACCTATCTTATGAAATTCTACAATCTTCTATCACTTCCATTGAGTTGTCCAAGAGTATGTACTCCAACTACAACCAAGTTTAAACTCATTGTATCATGAATCCAATTAATTTAAACTAAAACTCCATTTCATAGACCTTAATTCATTTCTATCTTTTCTAATGCATAATTTAGCAACTTGGGGAGTTGAACAAGACCTAAATGATTCAAGGACAATCCCCAAACACTCCATTTCATCTCAAACCATCTAAAACAAAATTTCATTATCCAACACCTTTAAAAATACATCAAAATTCATTTAAAACCCAACCTATTGTCTACTAATTCACCATCCAATAAGTTTCAAATAGCTACATAATAGTTCCTAAAACACCATATCTCCATTTAGACCATTATATCTAAAATTCACCTATTAAGACCTCCATTTTAGACCAAAATTGACTTACAATCAAGTTTAACCTCTTCTTTCCAACATCTCAATCAAATAGCATCACTAACTTCATAATAATAGAAAATTCACAATCAAGATCAATTCCAAACAAATTCATCATGGTTTAAAACATCTATCACAGTACCAAGCATCAATTAAATACTTTAAAATCATTTAAATCACAATTTATACTATGACAGATAAAATTTTAACATTTTAACCAAACTCAACATAACCTAAACGAAATCATTAATTGAAAGAACATCAAGAAAGGTCACTAGCTTCCCTTACCTTAACAGAAACGATACCAAGCTCTAAACACGCACATTCGTTGCTTCAAGCATAAGGTGTGAAGACCTAGAAAATGGTATTTTAGAAGTGGTAGTGAGTTAAAAATAATGAGAGTACATTATTTTAATATTAAAGGGTTTTAATATAAAAGGAATGGTTATAAACGAGTTTCATTATTTTAAAACACACAATCTCTCTAGAGACCACTTTTCTAGAGTCACTTGCCTTCTCTCTAAGGGTTCTTACACCCTGTTCATTTATTTGAAGATCAGAGACTGCTTGTGTGATCCTTGTGGTGAGGTCTTCAAATGTACCCGATTAGTTTCTTAAATAGAGTAAGTCAATTTTCTACTCTTTTTCTAGTTTCACTTTCTTTAACGCATGTGAAGTTTCTCCTTGTCGCTTGTATGGTTTGAACTTCCTCTTAGGTTCTGTACTGATCAGTGGTTCTTGTTAGCACAAATCGGCAAGTGTACCGAGTTGCACAAGTAATATAAAATGATAAGACCAAGTATCGTATCCCAGAAGACTCTCGGCGCTAGACAATCGTGTGATAACAAGATTAATTAAGACTTAAATAAAAAGAGATAATTGGTTTTGAATGCAACAACAGAAAATTAAATATGAATGCAATCAGATCAATAGGAGAGGAGCACAAAGATGAACAGATGTTAATTAATATGAGATAAATATGTTGTTGGGGTTTAGATTTCGCCAAGTTCCCTCTCATGTAGGTAAAAATTCTTATTTATGCATTAATGCCAACATCACTCACTATATCACCTAAACCCGATCCCTTGGCGAATAAGACTGTCCCAAATTACCAGTTCATGCAATTCCTAGCATTCCTAGTAATAAGATGTGAAGATCAAGAGCTTAAAGATGACCAAGACTCATACCCTCTTCCCTGAGAAATATTACTCTTGGGAGTAATTCAATAAGAACCTGAATTGTAAGGAACCTCCCTACACTCATGCAATTGATAAATCATGCTAATGAATGAGTTAAACAAAGCAAGCATTGAAACAGATGAATTACTCTAACAATTAATGAAAAAGCATATGAAATTCGGAATCAATTTAAATACATAAGAGTTTACAAGGTTACATCATCGAAATTAGTGTGTTACAAATAGAAAATAGTTCCCCAAAGATATGGAGAAACTATATGAACAATCGAAGGGAATGAGACAGAGTTCCCTAAGAATTGGGAAAAAAGTGTGTTGCTATGCTGCTCTCTGCCAAAGATACAAAACCTAGAGTGCTAGGGTCCTTTAAATAGAGTCGGAAAAGAGTAGAAACAAGGCCCGGTCCAATAGAGTCGAAACAGAGCAAAAATTAGGCCCGATCCATGAAACACGACGCTCAAGCGCCCCATATAGGGCACCCGAGCGGTCGACGGTCGTCATGTAGGGCTTGAGCCTTCAATTGGACGCCCAAGCTTCGAAGCCCAACGCTCAAGCGCCCCTGGAAGGGCGCCCGGGTGGTGAACGTCGATTTTCTGGCGCTCAAGCGCCCTTGGAGGGTGCCCAGGGATCGTGCGGTGAAAATTCTAGTGCTCTGGTTGACTTTTCTGCACTCTAGTTTACTTTTCTGCACTCTGGTTAACTTTTCTACATTCTGGTTGACTTTTCTGCACTCTGGTTGACTTTTCTGCATTTCAATATTTTGGTATTTTAACTCTTCTTTCAAATCATTCCAATAGCCTACAAAATCAAGGGAATTAGTCAAAAAACTCATTAAGTTCCACCTTAACTCTATTATTCATAAAACTAAAGAAAAAACATGAGTTCAAGCAAGTTTCTAAGCAGAAAAGGGTACATTTAGTGTCAGAATTATATCACAGATAACGGTATTTTCAACTGTTATCAGTTCTAATGATATATCCTGATCATGGTTTCGTGGTCTATAGGTGTTGTTTGGTCTCTTTGAACTGAGGGAGCAAAGTCGGGTTCTCTTGAGCTAGTTGGAGTTTCTAAGAGCTAAAGGAAGCTAAATACCTTGTTTTTAAGTTTTAAGTGTGTTGATAATATGAGTTGATATGATTAATTGAATTGATGGATTGAACTTGTTGAATTTATGTTGTATCATGGTATGATCGTGTGAATTTGATTGGAAAATGCTTTGTTTGAAGTTAAAAGAGCTTCGTTGAAGTTGATTGTTGCATGTGTCTATTTTGATTGTTTGAAATTGTGAAGTGGATGTTGAATTTGGTTGGAGAAATTTTCTTGAACCTTGAGGTAGAGAGATGAGAGTCTTTGCATGTTTTTGGTCCAAATTTGGGGTTTTAATTGGTGAATTTCTATGGGAATGGTTTTGGAGAGAAACCTGATGTTTGGGGTTGATGTTTAGTCCATTTAAAACTTGTTGAAGTGTTAAAAACCAGTAAAATATAGTGTGTTATGCAGTAGAGGAGTTGTGAGGGTGTGGTTGCATGGTTTTATGTGTAATGTAGGGGTTTTAACTAGTGAGATTGCAAATTAGAAGGTTTGGGCTAAAGGTGAGGGTTTGTAATCTGTTTTTAAATCTATTAGGACTTGTTCTAGCTGTTAGTTGTAGAAATTGGGTGTTGGAAGGTATAAAATTGAGTTTGGTATGGTTTAAGGTGTGAAGTTGGGTTGGAGTAGTCTTTTTGAGTTAGGGATCAGTTATCTGATGTTTTAAGGTGTTTAGAAGGTCCTAGGAACCTTTCAAAGTGGTGGGAGAAGTGTGCAAAGTGGACTCAAAAGAGTAAGTTTCTGTTGATAGCGCTTGAGCATCCAAACCAGGCGTTGAGCACCACTATTCCAATGGCTCTGGTGTGGAGGGGTACCTTTTGGGCTCTGACTGCTACCGCACAAGTTTTGGTTTCTGTTTTAGGTGTTGGAAATACAAAATTTGGGGTTTCGGGTATCAATTTTAGATATTCTTTAGGTCGTTTTGGACCCTTTTGGAGCTGTTGGTGAGAGTTTTAAAGTTGTTTTCCTTGCTTAAGTATGAGTTTAAAGGGGTTTTGTGTTGTTTAGTAGTTCTTCTTGGACTGTTCTTGTGTATTAATGTATATGGAATGGTTTCATGTGATTTTTGATGACTTGTTGGGTTGTTTGTGGTCTTTTGAAGTATAATCAGTGTTATATATGTTTGTATGCAATGTTTGTGTGAAGTATATGTGTGTGTGTGTGTGTATATATATATATATATATATATATATATATATATATATATATATATATATATATATATGATTATGTACGATATGTGATGGTGATGTTCAAGGAATATATGAGGTATGAATTTTAAGTATCATATGAGAAAGGATTTCCAAAGAGGAATATCCTAAGGTTGTTATGTTGTGTTATGTAGTGAAGTATGGGATCCTAGATTGGGGAATTATCCTGACACTCTCAATAACCCCATCTCATGTAAAGATAGATGGTTATGTCGTGGAGAGTAACAGGAGGTCCTAGTCTATGGTCACTGGTTAGGGCCATAGATGTTTAACAAATTAACCTTGGTGTATGGCATTATTGGTGGTGGTTGTGGATGTGGTTATTATTATTTTTGAGCAGGTTGCTCCACCATACAAAGGTGTAGGTTCCCCATGAGTCCGACATAAATGCATCTATCCGGATAGTTTGGGATTTTCACAGTTTATGGGAATTATTTTATGTGTTGTTTGATTTATAATATGGATATGTATTATTATTGTTTTAAAAATGTATGTATGTTCTTTTGGTACTTTAGCTTACCTTTGCTTTTTGTGTTATTTATCTTTGTATATGTTTCTCTTTTAGGATGATCATTTTAAGTGGTGTGAGCTTAAGAAGGTGTCTCTTTGGTCTCTTCAACAAGAGGTTAAGAGTGAAGCAGCAGCATAGGTAAAGTTTGGTTCTTCAATTGTAACGTCTTCTTCATTGGAAGTTTGTAGTTCTTGGTAAGTTATTGTTAAGGGTCTGGCAAGTGTACCAGATCGTAGCAAGTAGTAATAAAATGGTAAGACCGAGTATCGTCTCCCAAAGGACTCTTAGGCTTAAACGTTCATGTGATTTGATTTCTTAAAACTTGATGAAAGAAAATTAGGGTTTATATATTGAAATAACGAAAATTGAAATATGCATGCAAAATGGTTGATCAATTGGCAGTTGAATGGAATATGGATGAATGATGTTGTTGGGGTTTACGAATCCTCCTAATCCACTCTCATATATCTTTAACAGTTCTACTCTTTCATTATTGTTAATGCAACTTTCTAAATTACCCTAAACCAGATGTGTCGGTGAAGAGAGCCTATGCCTAATTACTAGTTTACTATGTCTAGTCTCCCTAGTAATTATTCATGCATTATATGTGCACAGAAGCTTAAAACAATTGGGCCTCCCATTCCTATGTCTAGCTAATATTAGTCCCAAGAGATTTCCCCAGATCTAGACTACCTATACGTGTCCATACAGATAATCAAAGAGCATGCAATTGAATAATGTCTTATCTCAAAGCATGATTAATAACAGAGGAAATACTCTAACAAATAATGAAATAAAGTATATGAATGAAGAACAATTTGATGTATGAGAGTTTCAAAGGATTACATCGTTTTCCCCAACAACAAAGGGGTTTAGTTCACCATTATCATGGTGAAACTAGATGAAAAGAATAAAAATAATGGAAGAATAAACCCTAGAATTGATAGATGGGAGCTTTCGCATCCAAAATCTGCCTCCAAGGTGTGTAGAGAGTGTTTCTGCGTTCTTTCTGCCAAAAGATAACCCCTCTGGTTCGTCTGGGGTTTATTTATAACTCAGAAAAATAACAGAATTTTAGTCCAGGCCCATAAGTACACCGCCCGGCAGTAGGTTACACCACCCGGCGGTAGGCACGACACATGGTCCACCCCTTAGTGCTGCCGCTTGAGCGTCCTTTAGAGAACCACTGAAGAGTTCACTGCCTGGTGGTAAGTGCGATTTTGGCTTCACCCCTTGGCGGTGCCCCTTAAGCGCGTGGCAGTGTATGCAATGAAGGTCACACTGTCGGGCGGTGGCTGCGATTCTTGTTTTCTTTAATCCTTCACCTTCTTTTGCGTCTAAAACTTCTCTTCCTTCACTTCCTTCATTAACTCCTTATATATCCTGCCAAAACAAGGGAAAACTAAGCATAAAACCTAGAAAACACCCTTTGACTCTCTTGTAACCTAACTAAGATACAATGCATGATTTCAAGCCAGTTTCTAAGTCGTAACGGGTGTGTTTTGTATCAAAATTAAGTATAAAAATAACGGTTTTTGAACCGTTATCAGTTATCATCTATGTAATGTTTTATTTCAGTAGTTTTATACTACTAAAATGGGATGTTACATAAGGAACTCTAGAAAAGCCTACAAGTCATCGAATTGTGATTGATGTAAGTCCTTAGGACCTCAGATTAACAAAGAATCATGAAAAGAACACAAATTACACATGCGAAGAAATTTCTAAGTATGGTCTTAGATTAAGAGTGAAAGGGAAAAAGGAACCAAAACTTACTTGCTTTAGAAGGAAATATGATCGGATGATAATGGAGATTGCGTTGCTGTGATCTCCTAGATGCTTCTTGATCATTAAATAGATGATCGAAGAGTAAGAAATCTTAGAAAGAAGAGAAAAAGAAATCAGAGAAAGAATTCTAAAGAGATGATTAGTGTTTTAGATGAGATAAAATTATGAAATTCTATTTACATTATTGAATTATTTTAACTTTAAAATATTTACTCTCATTATTTTAAAATACCTATCCACTATAATAGTTTATGTTTTTCCATAATAACATAAGTACAAGTTACTTTTCCAACTTTCTAAAGTATTTTTTAAAGATAAAACCATGAAAAAAATTTCAAACTTCAAAACAAACATTATTTCATATATGTTGATTAATTTTACAGATATTATTTTAACATATTACTTGAGATTGAGATTGAGGTCGGAAAGATATAATTTAAATGAAAATTTTAAAAAGTTGAACTAATTTTTTTATAAACTATTTTATAAATTAAACTAAACTCATTTTCTTTTAAGAAAATTTTTATATAGATAGTCTAAGTGTATATTCTAGATCATGATTATCAATTGAATATATCTTTCATTAATTTATTTTAAAAATTATTACTGAATAATAATTTCAGAAAATAAATAAAAACTGAAATTATTCTTGAGAAATTAATCTTTGCTAAAACTTATAGTAATAAGTTTTTTAGTTCATGATTATTTTCTTGTCTCTCCTTTAGATAACCTAAAATATGGGGTGATACTTAAGGTTGATTATATTCAAACCTAAAAGCACTCCATCTACACCAATTGAACACTTTAATATCTTACTCTATTTTCCACCATACTTTATGTTTTCAAAACCTTCACTTGCATTTCAATTGACATCTCTTCCCCAACAATTTTCATTTCATTTTTTTTTTATTTGCACTTTCTTCTATCTCTTTCTCCCATATCAAACAAAAAAGTAAGAAAGCTTTTAATGAGTTCAAAGGAGGCAAGTGAGGTGAGGGTGCAAAATGTTAAAATATTTCACATTCACAATACATGTTCATTAAATTCATGAAAAAGAAATTGGCATTTTATTTCGGAAGTATGACTTTGTATCTCTTTTTAAAAAAAATAAAAATATGAGATGACAAACGTTTCTTATATAAGAAAAGCTACTTGCAATATAAGAAAAATATGAGATTGACAAACGTTATAACATTAGTTAGAATTACTTTTCTATACAAATTGCAAGTAAAGTTTATACTGTCTGTGCCGAAATTACTCTGTGATTGTAACGTTAAAGGATATAAAATTTGTTTCGTTAGCGAATTTATACATCTAAACTATGTAAGATTTGGTTTTTAATGTTAATTATGGGTGGTTATAAAAATATATAATTCATATATATATATATATATATATATATATATATATATTAGAGTTTAAATGATCTAATTTTATTTATAAAAAGCTTCATTATCTTCCTTTTTTTCTTAATTTTTTAAATCTTCTCTAGAATTGTAAGATTGTGGTTTTTAGTAAATTTTTCTTTCTCTCAAATTTGTAGTTTTCTTTTTTCTTTTTTTGGTTTGAATGCATGATTCTTTATTTATTTTTTTATTGATAAGAGATATGAGCCAAATATATTAATATTTGTTAGTCTAAGATTATAGTAATATATTGTGTTTTTCAATAAAGATCTCTCATAATAACTTATGATATTTTGTTTGACTTGTTAATATTTTGTTAGGAAAATAAGATAAGAGAGGTAAAAGGAGTTAATAAGTTTGATTTATTTAATTCATCTTTGAATATTGAATATCGGTTTGGAGTTGGAACTCAAGACTAAAGATTATTAGATGAATGTAGTATTTAATTTTGGCTTTGAAACTATTGTTGATCCAAATAGTGTACTTCAAGTAGACATATTAGGATTTGACATGTATCACTAGTGAAAAACGTTGTTTAACCTCAGCTCATAGACGTCTGTTAGAGCTCCACTGACGTCATATGATGACCGGTGGCATTACTGTAAATAAGATGGTAACCTAGACGTCGGTTTCAAGGTAATACGATGTCTATTAAGCAGTACACGTCAGCTCTGCCGTAAGCCGACATCCAATGTAATGAGGTAGGCAAGAAGACAAATTTCTCCTGTGCATTTGTCGTCGGTTGTGATGGGGGCCGACGTCTACTTGGGTGCAGTTAATGCTGGTCACCTGATTCCCAGGCTATTAGAAGTCAGGTTGTCAAAAACCGATGTCTATGGCCTGTGCGGAAGGCGGGAAGAAGAAAAAATTTTCTGCAAAATAGACGTCGCATTTCTGGGTGCGCGACTTCTATGTGCCTGTAATTAATTATGTGCATCAAACTCCGAGGCACTTCCACGTTCGATAGCAGAAAACCGACGTCTATATTATTATAGACGTCGGCGCCCCTTCACAACTGTCGTCTACGTCCCTGACAGGAAGTGAAACGTCAATCGGTTCAGCGCCCTAAACGTCAGTGCCCCTTCACAACTGATGTCTAATGGGCATTCAAAAAGTCAGTTTAAATGTTAACTTGGTCGTCGAATTAGTTAGACAACTGACGTCTAGATTACTATAGACGTCGGTTTCGCAAGCAACCGACGCTCAATTTCATTTTAAATAAACCGCAGACTCTTCACGACATTTAGTTTCTGATATCGTCTTCCTCTCTTCTCTTTTTTCTCTTGTTTCTCTCTTGCGGCATTGCATTATTGTTTCTGATATCTTTATCGTCTTCCTCCTCTTCTTTTTGTCTCTTCCAGCATTGCATCCTAGGTGGTTTTTTTTTATGCTTACCGTTTAAACTTTGTTTAGTCTTTCATCGATTATCTTCTAGTTCAACTGATTAAAATTTTCTTTCTTTGTGTTGTGTTTTAGTGCAATTTTGTTCTTTTCTTGGGGTAACGTAGTAACACATTCTCCATTTGCTAGCTGCCTCCCAGAAAAAATGGCGTCTTGTGAATTTCTTTTGGTCGTTTCAACCCAAAAACGACCCTGGGTCGTTTCCTAGTTATCACCGTGATTTTTCCCTCTTGCGGATGAAAATGGAACTAAGCAACAACCCAGGTTCGGTTTTGGGTTGAAATGCCATAAGAAATTCAAAAGACGCAAGCTTTTTTTCGAGGGAAACTAGCAAAAGGAGATTGTGCTACTAGGCTATCCAAAGATGGGAACAAAACTACACTAAAACACAATCACTGTATTAGACGTCGGTTAATGTATACACCGACGTCTATAGTACCTTTTAGACGTCTGTCAGTGTCATTTTCGAAGTCTTTAGTGCCTCTTCGACGTTGGTTATTGCTTAGACCGACGTCTATATAATGTCTTTAGACGTCCAGTTCCGACGTTTAGTGACGTCGGACATGGCACTGACTGACGTCATTATAGACGTCGGTTATATTCATGTCCGACGTCCCATTGACGTCACCGGCAATAACGTCGGTTGTTTAGTAAACGTTAAAAGCCCAAAATAACCGACGTTAAACAACATTTTTCCACTAGTGTATAATAGAGTGAATGTTTGAATTTATGTTCAAATGTTTGAATAGATTATCAAGCGAGAACAAGGAAGATGACTACTCTTGTTTTTTTGTTATATATTTGTGAAGAGATGATAATCGAGATGTTAATAGAAACACAATTACTGAAAGATATTTTAATTATGGTAGATTATAATTGAAGAGATTAAAAAATACGTAAATATTGTTGTATAGTTTTGTTATAGAGATTTTTAGTTGCTATGCGATACAGATTTCATAATATTATTTTTGGTAAAGTTACTTTAATAATGTAATTGCTAGCTAAAGTCGATAGGCCTAGTAAGTTTTTTTCTCACCGGCCTACTTTTCTTTTTAAATTTTGAAAATGATAGTAATGGTATAATATATATATATATATATATATATATATATATATATATAAACTGAATTAAAGATCGATTTAGGGTTAAACCGATAATCAATAGTTATACAAACTGAACTGCAGTATAGTGCCCAAACGATGAATTTGAAGTTAAATTCAAACATTGTGATTTTGGATAGAATTTTGGATACTATTTCTGATTTTGTAATTGTAACTGACATTCAATTTTATAAAAAAAATGTTTACTTTTTATAACAAGAAGTTAATTATGATCTGACTTGTTAATTAAATGGACTGAACTAAATTTTGTTACATTCCACTAATAATTATATTACTAAATATCATAATATAAATGAACATATATTTAATATTTCTTACGTTTTAAAGTTTTTTAAAATGAAATTATTCATCTCATATTGAATTATAATACATGCATATTATAATAAAAATGTTAAACGAAATAAAAAATAGTTTTATTTTTCTTCTCTTCAATTAATTTTTGTTAAGACCATCCTCCTAAATTATCATATATTTATGTTTAATACACGATTATTACAATTTGAAAAACAACTTGCAAACACACAAAAGAAAGTAAATTATAGTGTTTTAAATGCACATGAATATATCATAACTATAGACATATATTTCAAAATGTATACAATACATTAATATCTTCTCATGGATGCACATTCCATTCATTTTATTAAACTTGTTGTTTTTTACTCTCTCTCGTCTAATTGATTACATTGGTGATACCAATAAGGTGGATTTGTATAAACTATATTTTTTGTTACTACAAACTTGGTCATAGTATATTCCTTTATATGAGTTGAATATAAGTGGAATCAAGATATTTTAATAAGAATATCAAATTCAATTCATAACATAAACATTTCAACATAGTATTCTCTCCCTAGAATAAGTATCATGACCTTGACATTATATGTTCATATTCATATACATTTCTATTAATACATTTCAATAAATGAGTAGATTTTGACTAATCTACTCATCTGTTTAAATATTGGAGTACACTATAGGAGTCCTAAACCAGATTACTATAAACTTAACCGATTAAAATTTTATTTTAAGTAAGCTCATTTTTATCCCTTCTCCTGAGTCAATTTTTAGTGGTTGTGCAAAATGCACTAGAAGGCTTTGCATGTGGCTCTAGAGGGCTTAAAATGAATCTTTGTTTACTAGGACTATCATGGTATTATAGATCATTGGTTTGACTTTTCTATGTTCAAGTAGAACATCTTGTGAGGTTTAAAGTTCTTGAAACTTAGTAGGTAAAAAGCTCAAGTCTAGGTAAGAAAACCTACCTATTTGGTTTATTCTGTAATGCTTACATGATTTGATAATGTGAAATATATATGTAATAATTTGTGATGTGTAGTAATGTTGAGATCTCTTTTTGTTGAACATTGATGGTTGTTGTGAATTGAATAATTTTATGTGATTGAGAAAAAGTTTAAGCTTGGGTAAACTAGTTCGAATTAATTGGAACATGGTGATCTATTTTAGAACTAAGTTGTACCTATTTTGGCTTATAAAAGAGATAAAAACACCTGTTAGAGACAATTGAGCAAATTGATATATCTCTCAAGTTTCTAAATTTATACATACTCACTAGATAAACTAGACAGTTGTAAAGCAAGAATGAAAAATTAAATTCCAAAGAGCTTACGACGTTCCACTTTTTGGGTGAGGTTAATGGAAAGGGTTTTCAAGTGTTTGGATCAAGGTGCTTAGGGTTGTTGGGTGATTGGACAAGGTTTGGCTTTGATAGGTAAAAGTGTTGGATTTTCACTCTAGTACTTTGTCATTGGGTAAGTCAACTCCCTTGTTGAGTAAAATTATATTTGCAAAAATCCAAAAAGCTTAAGGAGAACTGGTCGTTGGGTTATTGGGTTTCATTAAGTTAGTGTACCTCTGTGGGATAACTTGTTGAGTAAGTGACATTGACCATTAAGAGAGCCTAGAGTTTCTGAAAACTCCTAACTTGCTCAATGGTTAAGCTTGTGAGCTCACCGAGGAAGATAATGACATGTTTTGAGGGAATAACCAATGGCTTTGACGTTTTAAAAATGGAAGCATGGATATACGGAGTAAGTTAAAATAAAAGCCATAATCTATTGAAAAGGCACAGGTTGGGCCAAAGCTAGGAGATGTGCATGGAAGGGTGTTTCCTTGGATGAATGGTGCGAAAATGTGGTGGTAAATGGTCTAAGGATGATGAGCTATGGTTTGGATGGGGTATGATAACAGTTCAAAACCCGTTATTTTCATACTTAAATTTGACATTAAACACACCTTTTATGACTTAGAACTAGCTTGAAATCATGCAATTTGTTTAAGTTAGAGAATAAGAGAGTCAAAGTTGGTTTTCTTGGTGTCATGTTTGGTTTTCCCATGATTTGGCAGGATTTATCAGGAATTGAATGAAGGAAATTGAAGAAGATAAGAGTTAGACTCAAGAAAATGTGGAAAAGTGAAGAAAAGAAGAGTCGCAGCCACCGTCGGGCGGTGAAGTCACCACCCACCGCCCGACGGTGTACTCTTTAGAGAATTTTCTGTCCAACGCTCAAGCGGCACTGCTGAGGGGTGAAGTGAAGTGTCCAACGCCAGGCGGTGTACTTATGGGCCTGGGCCAAATTTCTGCTATTTTTCAGAGTTTATAAATATATTTGCACGATCCTTAGAGGTCATCTTTTGACAGAAAGAGGTGCATAAACACTTTTTTCACCCCTCAGAGGCGGATTTTGGATGCGGGAGCTCCAATCTATCAAATCTAGGGTTTGTCTTTTCATTCTTTCCATTATTTTCATCTAGTTTCACCATGATTATTGTCAACTAAACTTCCATTGTTGTTGGGGAATTGATGTAATCCTTTGAAACTCTCATATATTGAATTGATGCTTTATTCATATGCTTTTATTCATTAATTGTTAGAGTTTTTCCTCCATTATATTTGCATGCTTTGTTTAAGACATTATTCATTAGCATAATCTTTGATTATATCTTTATGGACACATATAGATAGATCTAGACATGGGGAAATTCTCTTGGTAGCAATATTACCTAGACATAGGGATAGGAGGACCGATTACCTTAAGCTTCTGTGCGAATTATGTAATGCATGATTAAACTATTAATTAGGAGTAGTCTCTTTTCACCAAGACATTTGGGATTAGGGTAAATTAGAAAGTGACATTAACATTAATGAAGGAGTAGAATTCTTAGATATATGAGTGTAGATAGGATGAAATCATAAACCCCAACAACATAACTCATTCATTCATCATTCACCTGCGTTATCTTTTGGTCAATTGATCAAAACCTATTCATATTTAATTTTCGTTTTTGCATTATAAAACCCTAATTTTCGTTATTCAAGTCTTAAATAATGAAGAAATCACATGAAAGTTTAGGCCTAAGAGTCTCTAGGGAAACGATACTCGGACTTACCATTTTATTATTACTTGATATGATTCGGTACACTTGCTGGACCGTTAACAAGTTTTTGGCACCGTTGCCGGGGATTCGTGGTTTAACTATTCTAGTAGTGTGATTATTGATTACCTTTGACTTGATTTTTTTATGTTTGTTTTTATTTTTGTTCTAATAAATTTTTTCTAGGGTTTTGTGCGTAATGTTTGCAGGATGCAATTTGGACAAGAATTTGACTATATGGGCACTCAATTGTACCAAGATGATTTCAACCACTGGTGGGAACCTCACTCAAACATGGATCAAAGCTAATTTAGGCAAGCTGTCGAGCAACAAATCACTCCACCCAAGGAGAATACACATTCTGACGAACTTTTTCAACGGGTCATGGATACGAGTTTATCTTTTATCAAATACATGGAGGGGTTACAACAACAATGGCAGCAACAACCCTCTTTACCAACAGAAACGTTGGAGGACGCTCAACAACAATGGTAGAAACAACTCTCTCCATCAGAAAGCCTTGAAGAGACATTCCAACGAGTTATGCAAAGTTCCATCTCCTATATAGAACGCGTGGAAGCAAGTCCTAAAAGGATGGAGATAGAATTGGGTTGCATAAATGAGTCTTTGGATGATTCTAGGGTTAATACTGAAGTTAACCCTAAGGAGGAATGTCAAGTCACTATCACTAAAAGTGATGAGGTTGTTGATGAGGAAAAGATAGAGGAGGAAAAGATTGAGATAGAAGAGGAAAAGATAGAGAGAGATGAGGAAAAGATAGAGGAAAAGATTGAGAGAGATGAGGAAAAGATAGAGGAGATAGAGACAAAAAGGTTGAGTGAGGAAGATAAAGATGAAGAGAAGGAAAAATAAGTGGCTGAGAGAAAAGAAAAAAAAAAGAGAAAATGTGCAAAAATAAAGAAGAAAGTAAGAAAAAAGAAAAAGAGAAAGTTGAGGGAGAAGAAGAGTAAGAAAAAGAGGATGAGAGGAAGAAAGAAAAGATCAAACCCTTTCCTCATTCAAAAAAATATCATAGGAAGGAAGGAAAAGAAATTTAAATGCTTTATGGAGATCTTCAAGAAATTGGAGATTAAAGTTCCTATGATTGAGACATGGAAACGGGTGCTTGGTTTTATTAACTTTCTGAAGAAATTCAGCAAAAAGAAGAAAAAGAAAAGAACATCAAGCAAGGAGAATATTAACACCTACTGATGGGTTTTTGATCTTTACTGGGTCCAGCTAATGACGTTAAAAGAGTGCTTGTTGGGAGGCACTCCAGTGACTTATGAACATTATTCTCTTTCTTTTTGGTTATGTAATTTTGGATTGTATTAGCATTGTTTATTGGGTAGCATTTATTGAGGGATGCTAGAAAATGTTTATGTATCTACTGAAGGGTACAGGAAAGTACACCTACTAATGGGTGTTGGTACGTTTTGCACTTACTGATAAGTGCTAGAAAGGTTTGGGTCCAGCTCGTGATGTTAAACAAGCGCTACCTAGGAGGCAACCCAGTTGATTGATTTTTATTGCATGTTTAATTCTGTTCTAATTGCATTTAGGGCTTAATTGTTACATAAGAGAGTAAAGTGAGTGGGAATTGCATGAAAATAAAGAATTTGAAAGTTGAAATTGAAGGTTATAAGGTCTAAGATGCTTAAAGCAAAGCAAAAAGCGGAAGAGCGAACTCGCGCCTACCGCCGGGCAGTGAACTCACTGCCGTGCGGTGGCGTTGTTGAGGGCTCAATTGATTTTAAAGTTGGGCTTAGTTCTTGGCCCATTGTACGGTTTGTATACCCCTTAGGGCTCGCCCAAGCAGTCTCTTCCAGATCCCCAACCTTTCTTTCACTTACAAACATTCTTTTGATCTCTCCCATCACTTCTCCTACCACCCCACCTCTTGAAAATCCATTCTTCATCACTTTTGAACCCATTTTACCATCAAAGTTTGGGGTTTTCTTGAGACCATTGCATTTGGGCTTCATTCATCATCAATCTAAAGGCATTTTTCACACATTCAAGGTCTCTCCACCCAAGTAAGTCATACATTGTGCTTTTAGGGTTTCAAAGTCATGAATTTGATGAAAAAGTTTGTAGAAGCATGAGATTTTAGGGCTTTTGATTTCTATGCATGATTTGATGAAATTAAAACTATATGAACCAATTAAAATGTGTGATTGAGGATTGGAACTGTGTAATTTGCATTTGGGTGGAGAATAGAAGCATGTAGGGAAGATTTGGTGAAACTGCCACCGCCACCGCCAGGCGGTGAAGCCACCGTTGGGCGGTGGCCTGACAGATTATTGTGCTTGATTCTTTTACTGTGCAGGTGGCGCTGAGGGGTCCTGTTTAGCCCTTAGCGCTGATTAGTGATGTGATGGGATGTGATTGGATGTTTGCTAACGCTTAATGTGTTTTGCTTTGGTCTTGTGAATTATGTTTGATGTAGGAATGACTTCCTCATCAGGAAAGAGAGTTAAGACCTTAGGAAACAAGTGGAAAGAACCGAATAGGTTTTATTCCGACAGGTTCCTTCACAGGAGGCATGTGCAGTATTATAGAATTGTCCAGGAAAGGCGATTATTGATAGAGAGGAAAGCAAGTTGGATCCCAGACTTTGCGCCTCAGTTTGCACAAGAGCTTGAGTGAAGAAACTAGGAGAAGTTGGCTACTTACCCTGCTCCTTCCAACATATCAGTGGTAAAGGAATTTTACACAAATGCCAGACCACTAGAGAATTCTCACTTCATGGATTATATGAGTTATGTACGTGGCAAAGTTATCAGGTATGATCCTAAAACTATTAACAGGTTCCTGAACACTAAGTGGGTAGGTGAACAATGCTTATATGAGTTGAATGTTAAAGAAGGCACTAACTTTGATGATATGGAGAGAGTACTCTGTGTGCCTGGAGGACACTTTTACAAGAACACGAGTGGAGCTGTAATTCATATAAAGAGGGTTAATTTGACACCCTTGGTTCAGTACTGGATGGCATTCACGCATGCCAATGTGAAACCATGCTCTCATATTTCAGACATCAATATTAAAAGGCTATGTTTATCTACTGTGTGCTGAAAGGAATGAACATCAACATTGGCCAGGTGATGGCAAATGAGATCAAGAGCTGTGCAGTCACCACTAGCAACAAAGCACCCTTGGGACATCCTTCCTTGATCACACAGCTATGTCATGCAGTTGGGGTGGATACATCTACTCTACCTTTTGAGCGCCCCAGGAAGGCCATTGATGAGGCCTACTTCAGGCAGTTTTGTGGAGGAGTTGAGGCAGCTCAAGCAGCACCTCAGAGACGCACTAGGAGGAGAGTTCCACTACCACATACTCTAGGAGATGCACATGATGCTGAGCCATTTCAGATGAGGGACATGTATATGTCTCTTGTAGAGTCTAGATTAGAGTTCATTCATAGGGGACAGATTGCTACTGCTGAGATGATTGTAGGTCTATATGAAACTCCTCCCGCACACAGGTGGACTATGGACGAGTTCAACAATGTGGTGGCTTGGCCATAACAGGCGTAGGGTGGTAGATCTGGAGCAGCTGAAGCTCCAGCCATGGATGAGGATGCTGAGGAGGATGATGATGATGATGATGATGAATTTGAGGATGCTGAGGCTAGAGAAGAGGATTCTGACGACATCATGGGTTGAGGAGTTTACGTAACATCTACTGATGGAAGTTATCTCCAATGGAACATGATTTTTCTTATCTTTTGTTTTTGTTTAGTAGTGTAGGATTTCTTCTTTTGAGTAGTATAGAATTAATGTACTTGGTCGAAAACTTATCTGATATGATGGTTTGACTATTTGATGTTGCATGAGATAAGTTACTTGATGATGCTTGTTATTGAATGATGATTGAGATTGCCATAAGCTGATAGATAGGTAGAGTGTTCACCAGTTATGTGAACAGATGCATGATCATATTATGATTATGATTATGATGCTAAGTAGGGTGTGATTTTGAGATATGTGGAATGATGAGAAAGCTTATATGTAAGGTTTTTAGCTCCAGAGTTTTTGATAATGTGATTGCTATCTACTTGAAAGCATGAATGATTTTGCCCAAGTTTCTATGATTGGCTGAATTGCATGTTTGTGTCATATGATAAAGGCCATTTTTTATTAAACCCTTTATTAGCCAATGCAAAAGTTTCGTCCCAATTGAAAAGAGCACAATGTGTTCTACCCTTTTTGAACCTAAGCCTTAAACAGTATGTGAAACCCTTTTGAAAAATCTTTACCTTGAGTTAAATTGAGAAATATTGTGTGGTATTGATAAAGGTTCAAGTTTGGGGTTGTTGGGGAGATTGAAAGAAAGATAAGCATTGAGCTAATGTGTTGAGGGAAGCATGAAAAGCATGAAAAAAGATAGAAATGATAGAAAAGATAGTATGAAAAGAAAAGCTCAATGCAAAGAAAAGGAATGTTGGGAATGATTGAGATTGGTAAAAAGAGAGTTTGTGCTTGAAATATGAATGTGTAAATGACTCTTTTAATTCAAGGATTTTGTTATCTAGAAAAACCAAGTTTTCTTGTTAGCCCAACCACATTATAAGCCTTGAACAAGTCCTTGTGATGACATGTGTGTGTGATGATGGTTTATTGTGGTAAATGAATGACAATTTTGTTGTATGTGACATTTGGATAATGGAGGGAAGGAGTGAACCTTTTGAAACACTTGAGTGACTGAGAGAAACACCTTGTCTGGTGAGGAATGATTCCATTAATTCATCTGTGCTTAGTTGATTGATCATTCATAAGAATAGCACTTGTCTAAGATTATGTATTTTGGGAACACTGTGATGAGTTGTTTGATAACGGTCTAAAAACTGTTATTTTCATACTTAAAATTCACATCAAAACACACCCTTTATGACTTAGAATTAGCCTGAAATCATGCAAAATGCTTAAGTTAGAGAGAAAGAGAGTCAATGTGGGTTTTCTGGGTTTTATGCTTGGTTTCCCTTGTTTTGACAGGATTTATCAGGAGTTTGATGAATGAATTGAAGGAAGAGAAGTGTTGGATGCAGAAGAAGGTGGAAGAATGAAGCAAAGTTGAACAGTAGCCACCGTTGGTCGGTGATAGCCACCGTTGGTCGGTGATAGCACCGCCGGGCGGTGAGACCTTCTATGATTACATTGTCGCGCGCTTAAAGGGCACCGCCAAGGGGTGAAGATGGAATCGCAGCCACCGCCGGGCGGTGGACTCGTCAAAGGAATTTGAAGAGATCGCTCAAGAGGCAACGCTAGGGGTGGATTAGGTGTTGTGCCTACCCCCGGGCGGTGTACTTATGGGCCTAGGCTTATTTTCAGTTATTTTTTTGTGCTTTAAATAGAAGTGCATGAACCAGAGCATGTATCTATTGGCAAAAAGGATGCAGAAACATGATTTTCACACCTTGGAGGCAGATCTTGGATACGAAAGCTCCAATATTACAAATCTAGGGTTATCTTTTATACTCTTTCCATTCAATTAATCTAGTTTCATCATGATTATAGTGAACTAAGCCCATTGTTGTTGGGGAACGATGTAATTCTTTGAAACTCTCTTATATCAAAATTCTTATTTTATTCATATACTTGTGCTTATCAATAGTTTGAGTTTTTCTTCCATTCTTGCTTATGCTTTGTTTAAGGCGTTATTCAAACGCATCATCTTTGATTCTTTTTATATGGAGACGTATAGTTAGGTCTAGACATGAAGAATTTCTCTTGATGATGAATATTACCTAGAGATAGGAATAGGAACGTAAATTGCCTTAAGCTTCTATTCACATCAATGCATGAATAATTGCTAGGGAGACTAGAGATAGTAAACTAATAATTGTGATTAGGCTCTTTTCATCGAGAGATCGGGTTTAGAGTAAAATAGAAAGTGGGGTAAACATTGATAACAAAGTTGAATTTAATAAGAATAGTAGACATTTGAGAGTGGATTAGGATGAAACCGTAAACCCCAACAACACCATTCATTCATATCTTTTACTGCCAACTGATCAAATCTTTGCATAAATGTTTATTTCTGTTTTGCATTTAAAACTCAACTTATTGTTTATTCAAGTCTTATGATTTCCATTAATCACATGAACGTTTAGGCCTAAGAGTCCTTTGGGAGACGATACTCGGACTTACCGTTTATTTATTACTTGATACAATCAGGTACACTTGTTAGGGTGTTAACATTGTTATGAAGTATTTGTGCATCTCGATTAAGTTTAATTGATGAGTTGATTTGACTGATGACTTGTCTTGATATATTGGTTTGGAATGAGTTGAACCATTGTGATTATTTTTGTAGGACTAAGTTACATTTTGTTTGCTTGAGGACCAGCAAAGTTCTAAGTTTTGGGGTTGTGATAACGGTTCAAAAACCGTTATTTTCATACTTAAATTTAACATTAAACACACCCTTTATGACTTAAACTTAGCTTGAAATCATGAAATTTGTTTAAGTTAGAGAATAAGAGAGTCAAAGTTGGTTTTCTTGGTTTTATGCTTGGTTTTCCCATGATTTGGCAGGATTTATCAGGAATTGAATGAAGGAAATTGAAGAAGGTAAGATTTGGACTCAAGAGAAGGTTCAAAAGTGAAGAAAAGAAGAGTCGCAACCACGGCCGGGCGGTGGACTCTGTAGAGAATTTTCTGCCCGACGCTCAAGAGACACCGATGAGGGGCGAAGTGAAGTGTCAAACCTACGTCGGGCGGTGAACCTACTGTCGGGCGGTGTACTTATATGCCTGACATCTATTTTCAGAGGTTATAAATAGATTTGCACGACCCTTAGAGGTCATCTTTTGACAGAAAGAGGTGTAGAAACACTCTCTTCACCCCTCAGAGGCGGATTCTGGATGCGGGAGCTCGAATCTATCAAATCTAGGGTTTATCTTTTCATTCTTTCCATTATTTTTATCTAGATTCACCATGATTATGGTGAACTAAACCTTCATTGTTGTTGGGGAATTGATGTAATCCTTTGAAACTCTAGTATATTGAATTGATGCTTTATTCATATGCTTTTATTCATTAATTGTTAGAGTTTTTCCTCTATTATCTTTGCGTGCTTTATTAAGACATTATTCAATAGCATAATCTTTGATTATGTCTTTATGGACACATATAGATAGATCTAGACATGGGGAAATTCTCTTGGTAGAAATATTACCTAGACATAGGGATAGGAGGACAGATTACCTTAAGCTTCTGTGCGAATTATGTAATGCATGATTAATTGCTAAGGAGACTAGACTTAGTAAACTAGTAATTAGGAGTAGTCTCTTTTCACCAAGACATTTTGGATTAGGGTAAATTACAAAGTGACATTAACATTAATGAAGGAGTAGAATTCTTAGATATATGAGAGTAGATAGGATGAAATCATAAACCCTAACAATATAATTCATTCATTCATCAATCACCTACGTTATCTTTTCGTTAATTGATCAAAACCTATTCATATTTAATTTTCATTTTTGCATTATAAAACCCTAATTTTTCTTAGTCAAGTCTTAAATAATCAAGAAATCACATGAAAGTTTAGGCCTAAAGAGTCTTTATGGAAACGATACTTGGACTTACCATTTTATTATTACTAAATACGATTCGGTACACTTGCCGGACCCTTAACAGGGTAAAAGCTCACGGCCTCTAGGAGATATGGTGGTGATGGTGTAGTGTTTAGTGAGTAGAAGGGCCTTATGGGTTGCTCTAGTTTGATCTAAGATAAGTAGTATGACCAAAAATGGGCAGCATAACATTAGTCAACATAAAAAATGAATACATGATAGGAGACACCTCTATTTATAGGTTAAAGGTGTCTCCTAAAAATCGTAAAAGCATGATCTCCCACCTTTGCTCTCATTGGCAATAAATGAGGCCTTCTAAGGAGTGGACAAGTGTCCCCAAATCTGTTGAGATTGTTGACAACACAATATCTATATCACTCTAATTTTTGATGATGACAACACATTGCTTAATAACACACGTTGTTATGTTACATGTTCTTATGCTGAATGTTTGATATATCTGTTGAACATGTTCATGTGCTGTATTGCTATGTGAATGCATAGATATTGAGCTAGTACTTGTTACATCATTTCTGGATGCATTGCACATGTTTTAATGCATGAAAACCACAAGCACTTTTGTGAACTTATAACTGTGTGAAAAAGCTACAGTAAAGTAGACTCCATCATTAATTGATTCGACTATGCTAAAGTCTTTGTACAGATTTTGAGAATCAATGCTCTGTGAGATTTTGAGAAGGAGAGAATTTCAAAATGTTCTTATTTGTCGAAGTCGACTATGTGCACCACATATTCGACTGTATTAGTTGTTTGATTTGAAATTCTGTTATGCTCTTGCAATATAACGGCTATATTTTCAAAAGTTAGTTGAGCATTGAATGTTTGGTCAACTGTATTAAATGTGTTTTTATTTTGGTTGACTGTATGCTACTTGTTTGACTGAACTGTTATAACTGTCATAACTCAGTCGACTGTATTAGTAACTTATTCGACTCAGAGAATATCTGTAAAACATAAATCTATAAATTGACTGAACACGAAGATGTTCAGAGACTTTTGATGATCTAACAATTTCATTTCTGTTTCAGATTGATATCTCTGATCTTAGTGCTCCAAGAATTCTCCAAGAAGATGGTGGTGATCTTACTTGAAAGAGATTCAAAGGGAGACTGACTGCCCACATATTGCTTGATCACATTCTGCACATTGAAGGTGTTTCTGGTTTGATCAAGAATTTGTTCTGGCTTGGCATCCTTGAAGCTTGCTGCATTGGACTTGTTGTGATTACAGGGGATAGACTTGTGGAGTCTGGTTCACTTTGAAGATTGTTCAAAGTGGTGATTGGCAGATTGCAGGAGAGGGGACATCTTGTTGCATTTCTTGTTGGGTTTACTGCCTATAGTTTAGTTAAGGGTTAGAGAGGAGATTTATATTTTTTACGTGGAGGTCTTCTATAAATTCCTTGTTGTAAAAACCGCAACCATTATAGTGCATTTGCTTCCTGGGTTGGACGGACACTGGATGTACGCATTGTTGGCCGAACCAGTATAAAAATCGGTGTTTGATTTTCTCTATCCCTGCACTTTTACTTACAGTCGACTTTACTATTTGCGCAGTCAACACGAATTTTCATTACTTGCATTTCAAGAAAGTTTCTAAAGTTTAATAATTTGATTTGAAGATTGCGAAAAGACTTTGATTTTTATAAACCACCAATTCACCCCCCTCTTGGTGTAAAAAGAAGCCTACCTGTTTTGCAACAATTGGCACTAGAGCTGGTTTTCATAAAATATTTGAAAAACTAGTCGACTCTATTTTTCTTTGATTTGACTATATACCTGGATGGCTTCCTGTTTTCAAAATTTTGGTGAAGGTGCTTCAACAAACAGACCACCTCTGTTTGTTGGTGAGAATTATCCATTTTGGAAAATCAGAATGCAAATCTTTCTTGAATCGCAAGATAAAGGAATTTTGGATGCTACTTTAAATGGTCCATTTGTGCCTACCAAAACTGTTGATGATAAAACTGTTTTAAAACCTTTTACTGATTGGACTGCTGATTAAAATAGAAAAGCTCAGTATGATATTAAAGCTAGAAATATTATTGCCTTTGCACTAATAATTGATGAATTTTTCAGGATATCTCAATGCAAATCCGCAAAGGAAATGTGGGATGTCTTAGAGGTAACACATGAAGGCATGGATGAAGTAAATAGAGCAAGAAAGAAGGCTGGAGAAACCATCTATGATGTACAAAAAAGATTCACTCACATTGTAAATCATCTTATGGCTCTCGGGAAGGTGTTTGATAAAGAAGAAATCAACATCAAGATTCTGAAAAGTCTGAACAGAAATTGGCAATCAAAAGTCACAGCAATCTCTGAATCCAAAGATCTTACAACGATGAGCATGGCTACCTTGGTTGGCAAGCTACGTGAACATGAATTGGAACTTGGTAGATTGAAGGATGAAGAAGATGAGATTGAAGAAAAGAAGTCCATTGCTCTGAAGGCTACAAGCAAGAACAACTCATAAACAGTCATGGACGAGAAAGAATTGATGACCTTGATGGTAAGAAAATTTAGTCGACTTATACAAAATGATAGTCAACTGACTAACCATGCAGGTCAAGGAAAAAAGAAAAGCTTCAGTACAAATGATGTCCAGTGTTACGAATGTGGAAAAGAAGGACATATCAAGCCTGAATGTCTAGAAATAAAGCCTAGGAAGAAAGGCAAGAAAAGGTTCCCTCAAGGCAGAAACATGAAAAGAAAAGGAGCATACATTGCTTGGGAGAACACAGATTCTGAAAGCTCAAGTGATGAGGATGCTGATCATGAGGAAGAATCCAACATCTGCCACATGGCTGGAACATTACAAGATGACAGTGATAGCGATGAAGAATTCGAGAAGCTTCCAATAAAAGAGAAGTATCAGAAACTAGTGGAAACATTTAGAGAACTACATGCTGAAGCAATGCGACTATAGTACAAGGTTAATTGACTAAACTCTAAGAGAAGAGATTATGAATATAGGATTAACAACCTTGTTGCTGAAAATGAAAAATTAGAGAAAGAATTGAATAATGCTTTGTTATCTGCTAAGGAAATTAAAATTGAAACTATTACTGTTGAAAAACCATGTGAAATTTGTCCTACTCATATTGAAAAGATAGATTACTTGACTAGCACGCTAGCTAAGTTTACTCAAGATAGAGACAATTTAAATGTTGTTTTGAAATCCTCTGGCAGAGCTATAAATAAGCAAGGAATTGGTTACAAAGCTCAATCTAACAGAACCAATACTAAGAGATTTGTTGATTTAAGTAACCTGCTAGAAATGCATGTTTCTATTGTAATTTTGTTGGCCACACTGTTAGAAATTGTTATTACAGAATTGTTGTTGTAAGGACACTGGATGTAGGCATTGTTGGTCGAACTAGTATAAAACCAGTGTTTGATTTTCTCTATCCCTTCACTTTTACTTACAGTCGACTTTACTATTTGCGCAGTCTACTACGTTTTTCCGCTGCACACAAATTTTCATTACTTTCATTTCAAGAAAGTTTCTAAAGTTTAATAATTTTATTTCAAGATTGCGAAAAGACTTTGTTTTTGATAAACCACCAATTCACCCCCCCTCTTGGTGTAAAAAGAAGCCTACCTGTTTTCCAACAAAATCCTCTCCAATGATGGGAGGACATGTGGCCACTCACAAAACACAATCCTCTTCATTCCTAGAATGTCATGTGGTCACTACTAAAGTTAAATCGTCTCTAATGGAAGCATGACACATGACACATACTTTCCACATGGTTTAAATATCTAGCTTAAGGAAATACCCTACACTAATTAGGCCTTAAACAAACCTACCTACTTGGCAGAAATACATTGCCTAAAGAAACCTACATTACTTGGCCAATATACATGACCTAAAGAAACCTACACTACTCCAAGCTAAGCTTTATGATGGCTCCAAAGGTGGTCCAAATTTAGACCATCTTAATGGATGACTTCAACACTTCTTATAGAGGATTGATCATGATATGCCATAATAATCTTTGCACAACTCATATTCAAAAACAAGGCTAATTCAAGTGGTGTATGTAGGAAATCCTAAGGAATCAAATGATCTTTTGACAGCTAAAAAAATGACTCCATGGAAACCTAATACTAAGAACTTTTTTAGGAACTAATAACAAGTATGAATACACTCATAAAACTCAAAGAAAACCCAGAAAAACCCTAAAGATCAAAATCCACAATTTCACACTAGAGTTGGACAACTCTAACCTTTGCTCAATGTTTTACCCATAACTTTTTGTACAGAGCTCTAAATGAGATGATTTTTTTTTCTTCGAAAATAGACTCAAAAAGCTTTCCATTGACATATAGAACGTAACATTTGGATCTCTAATATGGTTTCAATTAAGTTTTGAAAATTGAAGTTCAGACAACTCTTTGAACTAGATTTCAGAAAATGGGTAGGCTTCAAGTTTTCAATGTTTTTCTTTCAAGTTCAACAAATATATGATGACATATATGGATATACAAAACTTAGGACAAAACAATAGCATCATAAAATCAAAGAAAATGACTTAAAAGATAACCCAATCCCATGACACAAACCCATAAACTCTGCACACATACAAATAGAAAAATTGGAAATCCTAGGCACGCAAGATAGATGATTCAAGAAGAACAATTAATTTCAATCAATATTTCAAGACATACAACACATGCTTATGAAAATATATTAAACATATTGGAAAAGATGAAACAACAAGGAATTCACAAGAACACAAATGGGTAAGAAAAATGAGTAAGAACTTTTAGCCTTATCTCTTAAAGACTTCCAAGATAGTGACCATAAGTTTCTTCAAAGGGTGGACTCCATATGAACAATGATAGTAAAGAAAGAAAATAGAGACGAAAAGATGAAGATGATGGTGTTGTATGTTCTTCGTAGATGTCCTTCTAGGAGGCTAGGCCAACAATGAAGGAGAAGGTATGAAGAAGTCTAGAAGAAGACAAATTCATAGTGTGAGAACTCAAGAAGAAAAGTTGTGAAATTTTGGCAAAAAGACATTACATTCAATCAAGTTCTAATTATTACAAAAGGTTGTCTCTCCTTTTATAGGTGAAGGAGAAGGCTAGAGTATATAGAGTATTTAGGAGTCTTTTCATCATTTAATGAGAGCCTCAACATTAAATGAGGAGCCTAAGCATTAAATGAGGAGCTTAAACAATAAATGTGAGGAGCCTTATACTTTGTAACTAACTTAGTCAAAGAAGTTAACGCAAAAGGCTCCTTGTAACTAACTCTTTCCAAAACCCATTTTTAACCCATTTCTAACTCATTTTAGGTGTTACCTTCTAATTAAGGACGTAATGGTGTGCTAACTCTCTCTTAAAGGCACTAAACCATTTAAAAAAAGCTAAACAAAGTGTCTTGGCCAAATACAAGGCCTAAAGTGATCTATATTACATATTTACAAAAGGTGTTTTAAGATAAAGAAGAAGATTAAAATGTGATCCTTCAAAAGGGTAAAATTCTTAAAGCTCCATCTTCTTTGACCATGGCTCTTTATGGGAGGTCCAATGTCTTCTAAGGCTTGAGGGAAAGCAAGAACAAACTTTAAAGTCCTTCTTCTTTCAATCTTTTAGCCTCGGTTTAAGTTGATGCTCCCTTCATAGATCTCGATTTAGTTCCCAAAATGGATTGCATCAAATATCTTAATAAAAGTAGTAAAACATGTAGATATCTCTAGATAATATTATTTATCTGTAGATATATAAAATTATTCATGTGGTAGTTATTTTCATGGAAGGAATATTTTGTTTGATGTTTAGATAATGTATTGAAATTTAGACTTTAAAGGATATGGCCCTGACTCTACTAATATAAACTAAAGATATGATACGGTGTAGAATGTTTAGTCTATTTTTATAGTGTATGTAAAAATTCTAAAGTTTGTAGTTTTTTTTTGTACAATTTCATAGAGTAAGCCTTTTTTTAACTGATGAGTCGATATTTTCTTGACTGTATTTAGTTTATTGCAGAGAAATTTTGGAGATATCTTTTGGAGCATTAGGATGGAGGCAAAGTCATTAAAGATTCTACAATTAGGCATTTTAATTTTAATTACATTGTAACTTAGTAGTCTAGGAAGCTTTAATTAAACTTATGCACAATAGGCCATTGTTGGCAAATATGTGAAAAGCCCAATTTTGTGGGACACATGGCACTAACCCTAGGGGTTCTTTTAGGGGTGAACCCCACCCATTTTTAGAGACACACACGGTGCTTGTGGTGCTTCCAACCGCCACTTACACTTCATATTTTTTCATTTTGCTTGGAACGTTTCTTTGAGAGCATGGGATGATGTTCACGGTTTTCTTACATGGAATGAATGAAGAGCACATTTTTCTTCTTCTTTTGCTTGCAACATTGTTTATCTTTGCTGAATGAGAGGGAGAGTCGTCACTCTCCTTTGGGTTTCTTTTGAATGTTGAAAGCATGAACTTGGAGGATGTTCTTTGCATTTTCACGGTTTTTCCAACTTGAACATTTGTTTCTTTTGGAGAGCTCTTGAATGTATGAAGGTGGTTCTTGGTCATTTCTTTGATGGAAGGATGAGCACACTTTACTTTCTTTTCTTTATGCCAATGTTGTTTGACTTTGTCGAATGAGAAGAAGCACATCTTTTCTCCCTTTTATGCGTTGATTCATAGTTGTTGGAAGCTAGAATCCTTTTCTTCATATGCTTTTACTTTGATTGATGCAAGAAATTTGTGCGGTGTGACATTGCATTTCTCTTGAAGGGGATGGACGGTACTGCATCTAGAAGCTAGCCTTTCATTTTGTTTTTCTTAAAAGTGTGAAGAAAGGAGAGTGATGGGACAATTGGAAGAAGCTAAAGGTGTAGCATTATTTTTCTTTTATTTCTTTGAGAGTGAAGATTTGATTATATGTGAGTATGCACGGTAGTTGAGAGAAGAAGAAGTCTAGCTTGTTGCATTGGGAAGCACCGTCCGTGCATTGCTTGAGGAAGAGAATGCCTTTGTTTATTTTATTCCATTTGACCTTGCACATGTGGCATCTTGGTAGAAACAATTCCACCTTTTGTATTTGGGCATTGAAAGAAGCGTTACCTTTGCTTTGAGGAGAGAGAACCGTCCTTGGCTTCATGGAGAAAGAGGGGCACGAATCCCATTGGGTGAAAAGCAATGTTTTTCTTGGAGAATGAAGCACATGGGACAAGAGGAGAACATATTTAATTGTTTGATGAAGGAAGAGAATGAAATGGGATTTGGTGCAAGCAAGTCACGGCCAAGTGGTTTTGTAGAAGCAAAAAGCAATTTATTTTCTTTTGGAGGAGGTGCAAATTGACGTTAACTTTTGGGATGAGAGAGGAATACATTTTCTTTCACCTTAAAACAAGGGAGGTCATCATAAAAATGGTAGAAGAATTTTATGTTTGCTTATTTCTTTTGCTTTAAAATATTTTGCATTGTATTTTGAGTTGTTTTTCATATTCTTAAATTAGTGTTGCATTTTAATATCTTTGACTGTGTTGGGATATTTGTTAGTTGCAGTGTTGGGTTTAATATTTTCTTTTGCTTTAATGTTATCTAGTTTGTTTAGTGGTGATAATTTAACTGTCATGTTAGCTTAGGTTAGTTGAGTTGGTCATTAGCGATATTATAATGTTTCCTTGAGATTTCTGGACTGTAATTGTGTTTGTCACTCTGACTTGGTTAATGTGAAATCTGTATTTGCACTTGCAATTGGGTATACACTTAGTTGCCCAGTTGGTGTTGAATCTTCGCTTAATTGATGAAACTGCATGGTCTAAATTGGATTTGATGTTAACATCGCGTTCGCTTAGTTCGCTTTTATGAAAACATGTTTAGCCTTCGCTTAGTTGGTTAGCTGTGTTGGATTAGAGGTTTGAGTCGCTGCTTTATTTTGTTGATCTGTGATAGGAAGCATTGTAATTAAGTTAATGACTAACCGTTTCATTCTATCTTTAAAACCGCTTTTAGATCTATGTTTAATTATCAGTTGCGTCAGTGTTTTTATTTAATTCATCCGTATTCACCACAACATTTTCACAACCCCCCCCCACTACGTGTTTGACTTAATTTCTGAACCGCAAAATTGGTCCTTGAGAGAAGACCTAGGAGTCACTTCCTAGTCTATACTGCATTCTTTATACACATGAAATTTGCAAAGGGTGCGACAACCCATCAGGTGGACCCCACCCATTTTATGAGGGATTCTCGGCATTTTGAGTAGGAGGCCGACACACTTCATTTTAGACTCTTCACTTTCATTTTGCTTTGGCTTGTATGAACACTCTCTTGGAGAGCTTGGGTGTGCTTCGGTTTTTGAGCATGGAATGAACAAAGAATGCATTTTTCTTCTTCTCTTGCTTGCAAACTTGTCTATCTTTGCTTGATGGAAGAGATGACCGTCACTCATCTCCCTTGGTTTCCTCTTGAATGTTGAAAGTTTGAGCTTGGAGGTTGTTCTTTGCATTTTCATGGTAGATCCTTTGGTTGAATGAAGAATCATTTTGCGTTTTACTTTCCATTTGCTACCATATTTTCATGTTCTCTTTGAGTTTCCCTTGTTGAATGAAGAAAATGTATCTCATATTGAGTTTTGGAGTGAAGAAAGCTTGAGTTGATTTATGGGTATTTGAAGCTTGAACCCGTTTTCTTCTTATGCTTTTGCTTTGATGGATGGAAGAAATTTGTGAAGTGTATTCTTTAACTTTGAGGGTTGGACGGTGCTGCAAGGAAAACTAGGGATTCCATTTTGTTTTTCTCAAAAGTTTGAAGAAAAGAGAGTGTTGGAGTGGTTTGAAGAAGTTAAAATTTGGCTTTGTTGTTCTTGTATTACTTTGGAGATGAAAACTTGGTTTTCTAAGTGTATTCTCGGTGGTGATAAGTGAAGAAAAGGTTTTGGTTGTTTGTTGGGTTGGAGAAAAACCGATTCGTGTTTGGAAGGGAGAGAGAATGGGCACATTTAATTTTTACCCCATTTAGGCAAGCACATGTAGAGGCACATTTTCCATAGAAGGAATATTTCCATTTTGGTGTTCATCTCTTTGCTAGTTTGGCCGAGACTTACCTTGAGGAAGGGGATGTCTTGTGTTGTTGATTCCCTTTGACCTTGCTTATGTGACACCTTGGTAGAAGCAATTAAAGCACCTTTTTGGCTTGTGGAATTTTGGAAGCATTGTTTGCAACAAGTGAGGAGAGTGTGGCTCGGTATTTTGGGTTTTGGCATGTTGACAACTGAACTTTGCTTGATGGAGAGAGAGAGGCACGAATCCCATGGTGTGGAAAGCAATGTTTGTCTTGGAGAATGAAGCACATGGCACAAAAGGAAGCAACATATTAAGTTGTTTGTTTAATGAAGAGAATGAATGGGATTTGGTGCATGGAACCTCACGGCCATGAAGGTTTTTAGGCCATTCTAAAAGTTGAATTTCTTTAGTTGGTGCATGTATTGTCACGTGATTGATAGATGAAAAAGCATGTTTCATTATTCCTTTGTTTTGAATTAGTTTACATAGTAGGATTAGTTGTTTTTCATTTCTTTAATTTAGTTTTGCATGTAACAGTGTTGGTGTCTAGTATTTTAATTTATATTAATGTTGTCTAATGTGTTTGGTCGTGTTAATTTAATTGTCATGTTAGCCTAAATTAGTTGAGTTGGTCATTAGCGATATTATAATGTTTCCTTGAGATTTATGGACTGTAATTGTGTTTGCCACTCTAACTTGGTTAATGTGAAATCTGTATTTGCATTTGCAATTGGGTATACGCTTAGTTGCCCAGTTGGTGTTGAGTCTTCGCTTAGTTGATGAAACTGCATGGTGTAAATTGGATTTGATGTTAACATTGCGTTCGCTTAGTTCGCTTTTATGAAAACATGATTAGCCTTCGCTTAGTTGGTTAACTGTGTTGGATTAGAGGTTTGAATCGCTGCTTTATTTTGTTGATCTGTGATAGGAAGCATTGTAATTAAGTTAATGACCAACCGTTTCCATTCTGTCTTTGAAACCGTTTTTAGATCTGTGTTTAATTATCAGTTTGCGTCAGTGTTTTGATTTAATTCATCCGTATTCACCACAACATTTTCACAACCCACCCCCTTCGTGTTTGACTTAATATCTGAACCGCAAAATTGGTCCTTGAGAGACGACCTAGGAGTCACTTCCTAGTTATACTGCATTTCTAATTGCACATTAAATTTGTGTGGGTTGTAACAGCCCATCATTAATGTTTATTGAAAAACTTAAGTAAATGAAATTGTTTTTGTTTGGAAATTTGAAATGCACGAGATATTGAATGGAGAGAAAAACCAGTAAAATATAAGAAATATAGAAATATTTCACTTACTAAATTAGATCCATGCATATCTAATATAATAAATGAACTTACTATTACAAGTATTGATAACCTTGACATACCGAGTTCAACTTTTTCTAACAGAGTTCAACTTACTCTAACAGTACGTGTCATAGTAAGTCAAATTACTATGTTAGATCTACTAGCACTTATAAATATAAAATATAATTAAATTAAATCTAAATTAATTACAATCTTAATTAAATTTATTTAATAAAATATAAATTAAATTTTAATTCTAATTTTTTATAAAAATAAAGGGTTAAATATGTTTTTTTAGTCCCTATACTATTAAGCGGTTTTGGTTTTAGTCCCTCTTTCAAAGTAAGGTACATTTTAGTCCTCCTTCTTAAGGAAACTTTGATTTTAGTCCTCCAAAACTAACACTGTTAAAAACTAGCTGATGTGGCTAACGGTAGACTGACACGAGTTTTTTTGAGTCAGTGTTTGTCATCTTTTCTCCTTCTCTCTCCCTCGTCTCTTCCTTCCATCTTCCGCGACTCCATGGCACTCCACACCAGCATCTTCATTGGCGCTACTCAGATTTCTAACAACAGCCACCAGGGAACCTCAGATCCCAAATCGCGCAATCAACATCAACCCCAAATCGAAAACTTCATAATCTCTAATCGCAAAATCAAAACAAAATCAAAACCCCAATTCCAATCAATGAAAAAAAATCCAATTACATCAGAAATCCCAAATTTCTTAATTTCAACAAACCCTAAACTTCTTAATCGGAACCCTAATCCCAATTAGGGAAAACCAGACCTGCAAAGAAGATCAAGACCAACCCTAAACGCGAAACAGCAACCCAAAACTTTGGTGAGCACTCGAAACCCTAAAACGCAAAATCGGGAGAGGAGGAGAAGAAGAATAAAGCCTCTGTCTTTGCTCCGCGAAAAGCCGCCACTGCAACACACACTGCCACTCCTTAAGAAGGATAACTAAAATGTACCTTACTTTGAAAGAGGGACTAAAATCAAAACTGATTGATAGTATAGAGACTAAAAACACATTTAACCCAATAATAAATATGATAAGTAGAAATAGTACGATCCTCACATCTAATCCATTTACTATTAAACATTAAATTATCTATTATCCATTATTCACGATACCTATATAGAATACCTACTCACTTTCCATGATGAAATTTACTAAGCGATAATTAAAAACATAAATATTTTTTTATATCATTTTTTTTCCTTTTTCATTATTTATCTATTAATTATCAAACTCACGGTAAGCGTAGGATCCACATGCTTGATATCTCCTATTATGGACACCATTCAAAAGAATTTGGTACACAAGCAAAATACTTTTTTTCGTCTCATTTATTATGTATTTCATCACTAACAACACATAATTTCAAAATATTTTTTTTGCTACATTCAATATATATTTTAATTATTTTACCTCTTTCTCTTATTTTTAACGTAATTTATTATTCGCACAAATAAAAAAGAGAGAAACGCAGGAAAACCAAAATACAGTGACAATTTGTTAAAAAGTAATACTTATTGTTTTTAACTGATTATATAATAAATAATTTATTAATATTTTATAATATTATATATTAAATATAAAAGCATAAGATTTTGTAGTATAAAATTATATTAAAATGAAATATTAAACTAAAAATAAATAAAATTAATTAATTCCAAATTTGATAGCTTCATAAAATAATTTATTTAATCTATTATTTTAAGATATATTTTAATTTATTAAAATTTAATAAAAAATTATTTTAGTTTAAAATTTATCTAGTTCTAATTTGTTTTTAAAAAATTATTTCAAAACTTATTTTTGAAATATATATAGGAAAAAACTACATAATTTTTACTTATTTTTTCACATATTCACTATTTTTGTTATAAAAAAATTATTTTCACAGTTTTTCTTTTCTTTTCTTTTTCATTTAATCCATACAATAAATGTTTCGTGTGTACGTAAGTTTGACTGTAAGTAACATATTAAGATGTACTGATATGTGAGAAGACGTAAAGACAGGAAAGAAATTAATAAATTGTTGACAAATTTGTAGCAGAATATGTTGTGGTTGTCGTACGAATCGCAGTTTATTTCTAGTTTTTTATCGCTGTTTCAACCGCGGCTTATAGTGTAACGATTTTTTTTTATAAAAAAGGGATTTTGGACGTGGTTTTTATTACAATCGTGGTTTATTTTTCCATTTTTTACCGCGGTTGAAACTGCGGACTAGAATTCCAGATTTTTTTACTGTAGCTGACTATGTTACGGTTTGTAAACCGTGACATATAGTAAAAAACAACTACAGTCGTTTCCCTCCACTGCACTAATAATGTCAAATTTAATAATGTCAAATTTAAGTATTTCATTTAAGAAAAATTTATTAAAAATATAACAGTTAATATAAAAGTTTAAAGGTTAATATTTTATTATTTAAACTAATAAAATAAAAAAAAATTTCCTTAAGAAAATAAAGCTTCAAATTAAATGTAAATTTGTATTTATAACTATATAATACTAATAAAATAAGAAATAAAAATATTAAATCATATTAAATACAAAAATACAATACATAACAATAAATATTTTATGAATAATGCATATTATTATGTGGATGATGCCTATGCATACAAGCAGATTAAAATATCCACACCCACTCCAATTTTTTCGTGCTGCATAGTCAATATGCTTTTGTTACAGATATTTTTAATTGAATAAAAGTAAATATAATATTGACATGTCAAAGTTGTTATTTTAGCAATCTATGTGATATTTAATGAATTAAATTTAATTAATCAAGATGATGATGAACAAATCTAACCAACAATCACTATAAAGAAAATAAAATATAAACAAAAAAGGTGCAAATAAAATATTGAAACAGCACCGACTCCGTTAACATTTTCAGACATGATATATTTTTTTTTCAAATGACAAACAAATTTTACAACAACATCCTTATAAGAACTTTCATCTAATTTTTTCATTAAAAATATAATCAAATTATTGTTTACAATTAATTAAGAATGACATAAACTACTTATATGTGAGTATCGCAAATAAAATATGTAATAAAGTATTTTTAATATTTATTATTTTAAATAGTAAGTATTTTATATTTATAATTGGTTGAGTATTATATTATTTATTTATTATTTATAAAAAACTAAAATTTTAAAATTTAATTTATATTCTTATAAGTTAAATTTAATCGAAATTAAAATTAATATATTTTATTATATTAAATTAAATTAAAATTAAATTTATATTTAATTTAATTTATATTATATCTATATATTTTTATAATTTTATTTAGATTTTATTTTAAAAAATTTTAAAATATATCTTTTAAATATTTATGATATTTATGGATACCAACAAATTTTAAAATACTAACAAAATATTTTTTAAATAAATATCTGAACAAATAAAGACACAAAAAATAAATATATTTTTTGTTATGAATGAGATATAAATAAATGTGTTCGACTTGACTTATTTTTATTTCTATTCAAAATTTTCCAATAAAAAATGAACTTTTTAATATGTGTTATATAATTTTTAAAATATACAATTTTATTAAATAAATATTGTCTAAAAAAGAATTGATGTTTTTAAAATATACAATTTTATTAAATAAATATTGTCTAAAATCATGGTGAGAAAAATACATGGGTTTTAAATGTTAAAGTGTTGTTCAGTAGATTTGAAAGAGAGTAATTGAAAAGATTCAAAAGAATTTAATGATAAATTTTTTTATTGTTTATTTAAATAAATTTGACGGTAAGGATGAATTTGAAAATAAATTTTTTTAATTTGTCAGATAAATTAAATCATACACTAATCCTCACAGATTTTAAAACACTAAAAATATTTCGAATCCGGAAAATGAGATGACACGTGACAGTCACGTCGACTTGGCGAACAAGCTTTGCCTTGGCTTTGTCTGCCATGTTTACGCCATGATCAATGCTCTCAACCTCCCACATGCATATCTGTTTATAAGTAAATAAATAATATTCGTATTTCCAATAACAAAAGGGTTTAAATTCATAAAATTATTATATTCTCATTATAGTCTATAATATTATATAGACATATCTTTCCGTTATTATTTTTTTTTATCATGGTTTTATTTTTTAATAAATGAAAATCATCGTCTTATTTAGTAAAATGCATACCTACACAAAATCTCTGTTACAAACATATTTATATATAAATAAATATGTCTATTTTGTAAGTTAACTTGTATAATTTTTTTACTATAATTTCTTTAAATATTAATTTAAATTATAAAATTATTTTTCACCTTTTTTTAAGAATTAATCAATATACTTTTTTATTCTTACTTTTTTTCCCTTTATCTATTTTTTTTTATACCATAAGTCTTTTGTGCCCTGTCCACGCTATCCATTGAGGTTCGTAGTTAAGGGTATCCCATGGATTAGAAAAGTATTATGGATTATTTGGTAGGTATTATTTATGTTTTGTGAGTATTTGTGGGGTTTAATTTGAAAAGATTTGTGAGAATTTCGTGTATGTGCTTAAGGTTGTATAGATTCAAAAAAATATATTTCTTTCGTAAATTTTGTTTGAATAAAAAAATTAATTAGTCGAGTTTTACCTTCTAAAGATTAACATCTACTTAAAAATAATTCTCCTTCCTTTTTCTACCTTATTTTTAGACTAGATTTATGATTTGTGTTCATTCTTATAGGAGACAATCATAAGATTTTAAATAAAATAATTGTAACATTCCATAAATATAGTACAAAACTATATAAAAGAGTCATCATATACATGATAAGATAAAATAGTTATCCAATTATAATATAAAATATTATCTTTACATTTATCCAAAATAACCATAAAATTTAAACTTTATATACAACTAGTACAAAACGACCTACACTATGGATGTAAATAATCTATAAAGCCGCATCTCCTCCATCCAGCGCTTGCTCCAAGGAAACCTCATCTCTCTCTGCTCACACCCACCGGATGATCATTGCAAAGGAAAGAAAACAAAGAAAAACATACAACATAACCACAGATAGAAGGGTGAGCTAGAAGTAAAACAAATAATGATATATTAATTCAATTAATCATTCATTTAAGGATCATACACACATATCATAACAACAAAACTTATACTTGATAGACTATTGACTAGACCATCCAGATTAGTATGAATATGTAGCTATGACAGTTCGTGCACTTGTTGTGGTGAAACAGCTGGCCCACCCCAAGCTACCACACAAGGTTAGTCTGTTATCACTCACCTTAGGCCAAGGTAAAGTCCTTAGGCTAGGACCTCTTGCTATTCTCACGACATGACTCACCCTTCTCTACTTGAGAATAGGTGACCATTAGAATGTTAGGATGAACTCTAAGACTGAACTTCCTATATTCATACTTACAAACATTTGACCATTACACTGAGAAATTTCTCCTTGGAATTCTCTTTCACACCACTTGAAACATTAAATCTTACATTGTTACATATATAACTCATTAAGTCCTCATACCTAGTCTAAAATAAATTATCACATCATTCAAATCAAACAAGAAAACATAAGAAAAGAGCAAACTAAAACTTGGACCAGTTGCTCATCACATACCCTCGCTGAGCAAATCTAGAGGTTTCTTGCACAACGACCCATCTCGCTGTGTGAATAAACTTCCAGTGGTACCAGACCCCAACCCGTTGCATAGCGCCCCAACTCGCTATGCGAAAGTCCAAATAGTGGCCCAGACCTCTCCAATGAGCGCACCCCTTCGCTATTCGAATAAATCTGACAATGGTCGCTCAGCGCACCAGCTCGCTGTGCGAATCATCAAATAGAGAGGCACCATCCACGACTACTCGTTGAGCGACCCCATTCGCTCAACGACTCTGCATAATTCTGCAGTACAATTCTGTAGAATTTCACATCCTACCCAGAACTTCCCAATTCCAAAGACATTGCCCAGCTTCTAATATTCCTAAATTATGTTATGTACCTAATTAGACTTGAACAAGTGTTTCTAAGCCTCACTATTAACATCCTAAAGTGTTTCCTCACCTCATTTCACTCCAAAATCTATAAAAGCTCAACTTATGAATCAAATTTGTAATCTACCACTTTTGACACAGTTTTAACCAATTTAAGGGCTCAAGCAAGTCATATTTGACTTACCAAAGCTGTCTCTAAAGACAAATTGAGCCTCTAAATACCAATTATCATTTTCACTACCCCACTTCCTCCAATTTAACCTTAAAACTTGACAATGTGACTTCCTTCACAACAAAACAACCCCATTACCGATTTCTGACATTCCAAATAGTTCATAACATATCAACCATAATCCAAATTCAGTTCATATTTATCATTTATCAATTTCACAATGAAGCAGTCAAATTACATACAACACAATTTACTCAAAAACTTAATTTAGCTCAATCAGCATCCTAAACACAATATCCTCACTTACATGCCAAACCTCTAATTAAAGTAATAATGTAGCTCTCCTTACCTTTGAGAAATTTGGGCAGCTCTACAGAAACCTCGATTGAATCTTGCACCGTAAGGAAACTTTAGAAAAGCCTACAAATCACCAATTGGTAACAGGAAACGACTCTTAGAGCTTAAATTGAACCAAGAATCAAGAGAAAGAAACTCCAAACACATGCAAGAGTTAGAAATTTTGTGTAATCACATAATTAGGAAAAACCTAAAAAGGAGGGACAAAACTTACCTGCTCAAATTGAGAAATTGATCGGGCAGATAGGTAGTCGTCAATGCGGTGATCACCTAGGTACCTCCTGATCATCAAACGGTGGACCAAAGAGTGAGAAAAAGTAAAGAGAAGTCAGAGAACTCTAGGAGATAATGAACTGAGCTTTAGAAAATTCTATTTATATTATAAAATTATTTTAAAATAAAATGTTCGTCTCATTATTTTAATACACCTATCTACTCTAATACTCTATTTTCTAGGTTTCGTACCCTAATAATCCTAGCTTATCATAATTTTCATAAATAAATTTGTTTTTACCATTTTTTGAATTAATTTTTAGAAGTTTTGCATGTATGTGTATAGATCTGACAATTTGGCCCCTTTTACATGGTTTGGTCTTGACTCACGTGGATTGGGGTCAGAAAAACCTAAGGACCAAAAAGTTCCCAAAAAATAAAAATACAATTAACTTCTCATTTATTGTAAATATAAATATTTTTAATTTGTTTTTGGATATATATATATATATATATATATATAAATATAAATCGAACATGGATTCACATAAGGATATTGTTTAAGGAATACCAATTTTCATTTTTTAGAAAAGCATATTAAAGAGATTCATTAGAAAAGTTTTAATATCTAACCTACTTTGGCGTATTTGGTATACAAACGTTAACTATGCTGAGTTTAAAAATATATCCTTATTCAAACTCCAACATGCAGTCTAATGATGCATTAAACTTGAATTAAATTTGTTATTACTATGTACCAAATTCAATTTTATGATTTGTAACAAAATTATTCAAGATTGCAAAAATTATTAAAAACTTATTATTTAAAGATATTTTTCAAATTTTTCTTACATGACAATTTCATATATATATATATATATATATATATATATATATATATATATATATATATATATATATATATTTTAAAAGTATACGACATATTTTATAGGCAAGTATACTACTGTTATAATTTTAAAAAGGAAAACTCTACAATTTGGATATAGGTTTTGAGAGAAAGAAGTAAGGAAGACTAGTATTCTTAATTATAATTTTATTATTTAGAACATTTTAAATGAGTAAATTTTCTTCATTGTTGTATGCTTTCTGTTTTTCTTTTTAATATTAAGTAAACTTACTTTAATAATAACAAATATAATTTAAGAAAATAGAGAACGTATTATCCATGTTTCTCAATCTATACAATATATAATGTTTAACATTAATTTTGAATATTATTGAATGATTTATAGGTGAATAATAAAATGGGTAGGTAAACAATACATAAACAAATCTAATAAGATAAGTTTATTTGGTTTAAGTACAAACCAATATAATTTTTTTTCACAAACATTAAATTTGATTAGTGATTAAAGAATATGTTAGAAGTGATAACACTACAGGAAAAAAGGTTAATTACTGAAGGATTAATACCGATGGCCTTTGGTTCATCGATAAAGTTGATTTACTGAAGGATTTACCGACAGTCATCTGAGTGATTGATTATCGAAGGCCTATGCCCGTGGGTAATGGGATAGTGACTTTACTGAAGGAATACGTCCGTCGGTATAAGGTTCGACTTAATGAAATTAAAATTTGGGATTTCCTTCTCTAATTCTTCCAAATTTTGTCTTCGTGAAAGCTTCTCCCCCAAACAGTGAGAACCTCTCGACCCTAATCTCGTTCTCTCGTTCAATGGTTGCCATTTTTTCGCAATCCTCCATAGCTTTTACGTCATTCTTCCTTTTGGGATTTCATCTTCTCCTCACTCGGGGTGTGTTCATTCATCTATCGTGGAAGGAAATTGAACTTGAGGACGCTGGTGGTTGAGGTGAGGGTTTACATTGTCGCGAGGGAGGCTATTGGAAGGGGTTTCGTGATGACGGTGGTGTGACGACGTGAGGAGGGTGGTATCGCGGTGTTAGTAGGGTTTGGACTATCGCGACAACGCTAATCGAAGGGGTGCATGACGAAGGGTTGTCACTACGTGAGGAGGTAGGTTCAAACTGTTTAGACACATTTTCATTTTGAATATAATACAATTGCATTGAGGTTGTGGTTCAGTGCTAATGTAATTTCTTCAAAATGTTGTGCAAGGTTTTCTGGTTTTGATTAGGAGCTGAGGCATAATTGTTGAAGGGCTGCAGTTGAAGTCAAGTGTCCAAGATTTGATCATTTCCAAGTACATCATTTATGTTTAAGGATATCTCTTTACTGTATGAACTCTTGCCACTGTATTTGGTTGAATTTCTTTGTACATCTTATGGCCTTTCTCATATTTGACTAAGTGAAGTATTTTCTTAAAGAAGAGTTTATTATTTTATGCTTGTTTAGTTCTATTGTTATTTTCTTTTTTTTGGGTTGTTTGAAGTAGTTGATAACGGTTCAAAAACTGTTATTTTTACACTTAATTTGATATCAAAAACACCCTTAATGATTTAGAAACTTGCTTTGACTCATGATTTTGCTTTAGTTTTGTGAATAAGAGAGTTGAGGATTTACTTGATAATTTTATTACTAAATTCCCTTGATTTTTTAGGTTTTTGAATATTTGAAAGAAGGGTTGAAGTATCAAGGGGTTGCAGTGCAGAAAAGTCAACCAGAATGCAGAAAAGTCAACTAGAATGCAGAAAAGTCAACCAGTCAACCAGGAAAGTCAACCAGTCAACCAGAATGCTGAAAAGTTGACCATAGTGTAGAAAAAGTAGCGTTGAGCACCAGCGCTGAGCGGTAATGGGCGCTGAGCGGCAGTCTCGGGACCAGTTTTTCACTGTTTTTCGCCTGGGCGCCAACACTGAGTGTTATTCTGCGTGCTGCACCTACCGCTGAGTAGGTATTTGAGCGCTGAGCATCATTTCCATGGATCTGGACCAGTTTTTCTGTTATTTTTATGATCTGTTTTGGGTCTGGACCCGTTTTCTGTTATTTTTCTACCCTATTTAAAGACCTGGACACCCTAGAGAATGTATCTTTTGATGGCTTAGGTATAGAAACTTATTTTTCACCCCTTTAGGGGAAGATTTGGGGAATTGACAACTCTCCTTTTCTCTTTCTAGGGTTTTATCTTCTTCCATTCCATTGTACACCTAGATTCTCCATGACGATGGAGAACTAATCTCATATGTTATTGGGGAATGATGTAACCTCTAAACTCTCTTGTATTTGAATTGTTCTTGAATATATATGCTTACATTCATTATTTGTTAGGGTTTTTCCTCTATACTCTATGCATGATTTGTTTAACTCATTCAAATGCATGATCATTGATTTTGTCGATATGGAGACATACGGGGAAATCTAGAATTGGGGAATTTCTCTTGATGATGAAATATTACCTAGAGATAGGAATACGAAAGTCAATTGCTTTAAGCTTCTGTGGCTATTGCAGGAATGATTACTAGGGAGACTAGAGATGGTAAACTAGTAATTTTGGTTAGGCTCTTTTTACCGAGAGATCGGGTTTAGAGTAAAATAGAAAGTTGCATTAACATTAATGAAGAAGATGAATTCGTTTATGCATGAGAGTGATTAGGAGAAATATAATCCCTAACAACATATTCATCTCATATTATCAACATCATCCATTCACTTTTATGTCTAGCCTCAATTGATCAAATTGCATTCATGTTTATTTTTCCGCACTTTGCATTCAAAAACCCCAAAATATTGTTCTTATAGTCTTGATTGGTTAAGCAAAAGCATAACTATTTAGTGTCGTGAGTCTCTTGGATAAAGCATACTCGGACTTACCGTTTATTACTACTTGATACGATCTAGTACACTTGTCAGAGTTTTAACAATGGTTGATTTAAAGAATATTGCTATGAAATTTGAATCTAAGAAACTTACAAAAGTTTGAATCCAAATTCACTCTAAAGTCTATATAATGTTCTAATGTTTGATGAAGGCAATTGCCTAATTTAATTCTTATGTTGTGTGAAGTTTGTTTAATTTACCTTGTGCTACTCTTGAATTTTGAACTGATGGAGTTTGAATTGAACTAGGTTTAACTATGTTTGAACTATGAAGTATACCCTTATTTTGACAAAAGAACATCTCAAATTATAGTAAATAAATGTAATATTTTATCTAATGCATTTCTAAACATGCTATGTCTTGAATTAGGAGAGATATATTGTTTTAAGAGGAGCCACCTTCTTCCACTTTTTTGTTTGATCTTTTCATAAGCACTTGTTTTTGTCTGGCTTCACCCATTAGCTTTTGTATAGAATCTGCAACATTTTGTTCTGTCACCTGAACTTGAGCGTGATGTTGTTGCCCTAAGTGCACAACATATTTGAGCTCCTAAACTTGTGCATATACCAACACTTGTGGCCCCCAACTCTTTATTAGAATCCCTCTCCCTTTCACCCTTTCTTGAAACCCATCTTGCAACATCCACTTCTCTATTTGCTCTGTTCCATATGCACATCTAATCACCCAAATGAATGTCATTTTCGTTCATTCCAATCCTCACACTAATTTTATCAATTGGTGAGGAAATAGAAGGTTTAGGCTACCGAGGAACACATTCTTTCTCTTCCTTGTAAGGCTTACTGTGAGCCTCCCTTTACAGTCTTTCTCATTCAACAATGAAACACAACGACATAGGTCCTACACACCATTGTTTATGCCCAATAACCCTTTCATACTCTTTAACATACTGCAAAATTAGAGTATGCTTTGTTGGGTTATAATGAGATAAGGGTCTAAAGTGAACTTAAAGCTTTAATTAGGTTATAGGAGCATTTAGACCAGAATTGTGCTACTGCAACACCTATTCTATGTTGTTTTGTTATTCATGAGGCTAGAATGGTCAATTAAAGTGCATTTAGATGGTTGATTGATGTTTTGCGCACTACCTTGATTGTCCAATACCACTTTCCTTTGATGTTGAATGGTCCACTAAGATACTAGCACATCAAAATAGTTGTTGTGTTTGATCTCAAACAACTAGAACAAAAATTGAAACTATTGTTTGAAAAGTCAACTATTGGTTAACTATGCCACTCTTTTCTTATTCTTTTCTCCAAAACTTGAAATTGTTGTTGGAAACAAGTCTAAAGTAGTGAAATGAAGCTAGGAAACTACTCAAATTGGAACAACTACATAAAACTCAAAGTTTGAGTAGTTAGAACCTAAAAAAGTCTACTAAAAATGTGAGACATTGACAATTAACCTAAACTATACTAATTTTAACTAATGTTAATATCCTAACAAGTATAAAGTAGGGAAATGACTGTACAAAACTACTCAAAAGCAAAACAACTACCTAAAACTCAAAGTTTGAATAGTTAGAAAAGTCAACTAAAATGGTGAGAAATTAGCAATTCACCTAAAGTAGACTACTTTTAAGTAATGTTAATATTCTAACAAGTCTAAAGTAGTGAAATTAAGGTAGGAAACTACTCAAGCAAACAACTACTTAAAACTCAAAGTTTGGATAGTTAGAAAAGTCAACTAAAATGGTGAGAAATTAGCAATTCACCTAAAGTAGACTACTTTTAAGTAATGTTAATATTCTAACAAGTCTAAAGTAGTGAAATTAAGGTAGGAAACTACTCAAGCAAACAACTACTTAAAACTCAAAGTTTGGATAGTTAGAACCTAAAAAAGTCTACTAAAAAGGTGAGAAATTAGCAATTCACCTAAAGTAGACTAATTTTAAGTAATGTTAATATTCTAACTAGTCTAAAGTAGTAAAATGAAGCTAGGAAACTACTCAAAAGTAAACAACTACTTAAAACTCAAAGTTTGAGTACTTAGAACCTAAAAAAGTGTACTAAAAAGGTAAGAAATTGACAATTCAACTAAAGTAAACTAATTTTAACTAATGTCACAATCCTAAAAAGTCTTAAGTAGTTAAACTAAGGTAGGAAACTACTTAGAGACATACAAGTACCTAAAACTCAAAGTTTGAGTAATTAGAACTTGATAAAGTCTACTAAAAAGGTGAGAAATTGACAATTCACCTAAAGTAGAGAAATTTTAACTAATGTTAATATTCGAATAAGTCTAAAGTAGTGAAATGAAGCTAGGAAACTACTTAAAAGCAAACAACTACCTAAAACTCAAAGTTTGAGTACCTTGAACCTAAAAAAGTATAATTTGAGTAATTTTTTTTTACAAAAATTAACAATTAATAAAATGATTAAATATTTGACGTGGTCCTATGATGATGATATGATTGTTATATATAAGTATGTTATAAAAATATAAAAATATGTTTTATTTAATATATAAAACTCAAAAACTATGAAATGTTATTATATATTTAAATAACATAATAATAAACATGATATAAAAATATTAATTTAAATATAATAAAAGTACAACATATTAAACAATCTAATAATATATATATATATATATATATATATATATAAATATATAATGTTATTATATATTTTAATAACATAATAATAAACATGATATAAAAATATTAATTTAATACTTATTCATAATAAACTTTACTTAGATGTAATGGATACATTTATTTTTAAAAAGATAAAAGGATAATATTGGAGAAGCATAATTTGATTATTTATAATATTTTGGTAATGTTTAATTAAAAATACTTGAATATGTAGTATTGGTGTTATACCTACATATATTGACAGTAGGTAAAATTAAAAATATACAAATTCATATATTAAATGAAAATTTTATAAATTAAGTAATAAAAAAAAATAAAGTTTTGGTGGAAAAAAAACCTTTAAGTTTTAATTTATATAAAATCAATATTTATATATTTTTATTTAATTAAAAAATATATTAGTAAAATATCATGAAAAATTTAGAAAAGCAAATAAAAGATATAATTAAAAATGCATTAAAAATGAATTAATTTAGTTTGGGGGCTAGCCCCATCCTAATCTTACTCCAACCTACTTTATGTGGGACTTTGGGAGTTGAGACTTTTAAAAAGTCCCCTATTAAGGGGAATAAACAAATGAGACTTGATTTTAGAAGGGATCAGGGTCAACTCATGAGCTAGAGACTCAAATGACACCTATACATGTGTAATATCTCATTTTAATAGTGCAAAATACTAAATAAAATGTTAGAAAGATGATAATTAACAAAAAAATCCTAGAGATTTCTTAAGAAGAAGGTTTACATCTTATTAATGATACACCAATGCTTCACCCTTATCCCGCGCTAGATCGACTAGAAGGCCATCCCCTAAGGTCACACCATATAAGGTGATCATTGCAAAAGAGAAAACAAGTACACACAAACAAAGAAATAAAAACCCACAAGAGTGTCAAGATAACCCACAAGACTAAGCTCCTACAATAATACATAGACTACTTGCAACAACCAATAAGAATTTCCCCCTTTGGAATTCTTTTCAAACCATACATAACCACATACATAATCTCCTTTACAAATAATCATATAAACCAATAGATATTTTTAAACAAACCTCAAAGCACTAATACAATTCAAAGTTACAAGAAAACAAAAGAAAGAAAGCCTCAAACATGATTTGAACAGGTCACCTAACGCTTGTCCTGATCCCCAACAAAAGAACCTCTCTTGCTTAACGAGAAACTACTCGCTCTGCAAATACAAAAATAAAGAGTTCTTGTCGCCCAACGAGAACTCTCTTACAACCACTACTACAATAAGCTTCTCCCATAAACTAACTCGCCCAACCCCTATGGCTCACTCTATAACTCCAAAAGGAGTGGGTTTTGTTCGCCTAACGAGCCTATGCTCGTCCAACAAGATTGTAGAATTTTGTTGAATAACAATTTTTCATAATTTGCCCTACCAACCCTAAACTTCCTTCCTTCAAACATATTTACCTATACATATATGAACCATAATGCTAGTCTAGACCCTAAATGTAACTTACAAACATGTTTATCATTAAACTTAAGCATCACTATGATTATTTTCCCATGAATTAGACTCGTCAATATCCAAATCACCATTTAAAAGTTCACCATTCAATTATATCCATTTCTAATCACGTTTTAGTAAAATATAGGTCCAAACAAGTTGCAACTGACCAAAAAACAAACCTAAAACCTCATATTTCTCCATCGAATCTTTATCCCAAAATCTCGCCTACTGTTAAACCCCTGGCAAGTGTACCAGATCGTATCAAGTAATAATAATCGATAATCCCAATATCGTTCTTCCTAGAGGACTCTTAAGGCCTTATCTTTCGTGTAAATAAATCGATTAAGACTTGAGAAAAAAATTAATTTGAATGATTAAAATGCAAAACAAAAGTAAACATGCAAATGCAGTGATTCAATTGGATTCAAGAAAATATGGATGAGTGGAGTTATTGGGGTTTACAATTTCATCTTATCCACCCTCATATATCTACTCTCCTTATTCACTTTGGTTATTTATCATATTGCCATGCAAACTTTCTTTGTCTACCCTTAACCCAATCCCTTGGTGAAAAGAGCCTATTACTAATTACTGGCTTGCTATCCCTAGCCTCCCCTAGTAATTAATAATGCATGATAAACAGAAGCAAAATACAATTGATCTTCCTACCCCTATCCCTAGGTAGTATTAGCATAGTCAAGGAATTCTTCCCAGTTCATGACATTATTGTACGTCCCCGTATCAATAAAGACAAACAACATCTACCGAATGAGTTAAATGGTAAAAGCATTAAATACAGGTAAAGAACCCAACAATTGATAAATCAAGCATATGCAAGCATATAAAGTAAATAAGAATTTGGATATGTGAGAGTTTCAAAAGATTACATTGTTCCCTAACAACAAAGGGTTTAGTTCACCATAATCATGGTGAACCTAGATGAAATATAATGAAAGAATGGAAAAGCAAACCCTAGGTTTGATAAAGTGGAGCCTATGCATCCAAGAAATCTCCTCCAAGGTGTGTAGAGCAGCTTTGGACGTTTCTCTCTGCCAAAAGAATTACATTTGGATTCGCACTAGGGCTATATATAAGCCAAAAAGATAACAGAAAGATCTTAAAATCCAAAATATAAAAACAGACAACCGCCCAGGCGCCTAAATTGGCCACTCAGCGGTTTGCCTCAACACACGCCACCGCCCAGGCGCCTAAAATGACCGTTGAGCGGTTTGCCTCTTGTCGTTCTAGACGCTCAGCGTCACCGCCTGGGAGCCAGACAACAACTTTTCCTTGCACTAGGAAGCTCAGCGGTGGAATTTACCGCTGAGCGGTTCACAGACTCTTCTTTTCTTCCTTTTTCTCCTTCATTATGGAGTCTATGACCTTCCTACTTCATTACCATCTTCCATTTTCATCAAAAACCGTGCAAAACAATGCAAAACAAGCATAATATCTCTAAAAACAACTTTTGACTCTCATGTCACACAACTTAAGAGTTTTACTTGATTCTAAGCTCATTTTAAGCTACAAAGGGTGTGTTTTAATATCAAATTTATGCATGAAAATAGCGGTTTTGAGACCGTTATCACAACCCCAAACTTAAAACTTTTCTTGTCCTCAAGCAAAACAAAACAAAACTTGGCCTTCCAATTTTTCATCAAATAGTTCTACACTTTTCAAAACCCTTTTCTTCATGACAAGTTAATTCAGATTTGAAGTGGAATCCTACCAAAATGCGAGCATGCTTTCAATCCAATCTAGTTCACCTACTTCAATATTTCCCAACAGATGTTTTATTCATGAATGATCAATCCACTAAGCATAGATGTAAACATGGATTTCAATAATTCTTACCAAGCAAGTGTTTCACTCAATCATTCAAGTGTTTTAAGGAATCACTCCACTCTTTACTATTCACATGCCACACAAAACAATATTGCCATGTATCTAAAACAATAAAAATCCTTACATGCAAATACCATCACAAGGACTTTTCCAAGGCTTATAATGAGGCTAGGCTATCAAGAAAATTTGGTTTTTCTAGACTGCAAAATCCTTGAGTTAAGAGAGCTATTTCATCATTGAAAAGGTTCAAGTTTAAACTCTCTCTATCACCAAACTCCTTTATTCCCAACTTCTTCCCTTTTTATCAATTTTGCATTGAGTTCCTTTTTCATGCTTTTATTTTTTTCTTTTTCTTCTTTACTCATGCATTTTTTTCTTTTCAATACTTGAACTCAATGCTCTTCTTTTGCCTTTCAATTCTCCCCATACAACCCCAAACTTGAACCTTTTCATCACATAAGATTATTCTCAACCCTACTCAAGATAAATAATTTCAAATCAAGCGTTCTCATCCTGTTTAAGGCCAAGGTTCAAAAAGGGTATAAAATTTTAAACTTCTTGGGTGAAATTTTGGCTAGATAAGGGCTTCCAAACATGGCCTTGATCATATAAAATAAGCATGCAAATAAATCAATTATCAAGACTAAGGCAATATCATTCATGATTCCCTGTGAACAGTACATATATCAGAAAGAACTCTGGAGCTCAAAACCTCACACACATGCTTTCTCACACATCATTCATTTATCCTGCTTAGCATCACAATCACAATCATGAACCATAATACATCTGTTCTTATAATTAGTGAATCATTTAACTAGATATCAACACACATATATTCTTAGTCAACCACATTTAATCATTATCCAATACTTGTCATGCATTTTTAATACTACCATCAGAACCATTGTACAAGCCAAGCATAGACACAAAATAAAAGTTCAACCTATTCTACAAATTCAAAGTACAAAAGAAAAAGAAAAATCCCTGTCTAAGTATTGGCATCCATCAGTAGATGCCCTCAACACAAGTCCTCATCTGAGTCCTCCTGGTCTCCATCATCAACATCTTCAAAATTCTCTTCATTATCATCATCCATATCTGGTGCTTCAGCTGGTCCAGCCCTGCTGCCCTGTGCTTGCTCCTGAGGCCAAGCCATAGCTTCATGGAACTTGTCCATAGTCCACATGTGCGCTAGTGGTTGCTGATACAACCCTACTATCATCTCAGCAGTGGCTATCTGTCCTCTGCGAAGAGCCTCCATCCTAGCCTCTATCATGGACATATACATGTCCCTCATCTGGAATGGCTCGGCATGATGTGCCGGTGCATCTGCAGGTATTTGCTCCTGTTGTGCTGCTACTCTCCTAGGACGTCTTCTAGGTGCTCCGGCTGCCTCCTCTTCCTCACAGTATTGCTGATAATAAGCAGCATCTATGGCCTTCCTAGGCCTCTCATATGGTGGAACTGCACTGTCCACCCCAGCCTGCTGACACAAAAAGGTGATCAGGGACGGATGTCCCAATGGTGTCCTGCTACTCACAGTAGTAGCACAACTCTGAATCTCGTCAGCAATGACTTTCCCGATGTTTACATCCAACTGCTTCAACATGCAGTAAATAAAGATGATCTGATGCATGGTGATGTCAGAAACATGTGAGCACGACTGAATGTTGGCATGAGTGAATGCCATCCATTATTTTGCCAAAGGCGTCAAATCTACTCTTTTTATGTTGATGGGCAATCCATTAGGGTTGTTATGAAAATGCATTCCAGGAAGGCACATAACCCTCTCAATATCTGCTATATCTCTGAACCCCCCCAACAAGTGCAGCATACTGGCACTGTTCACCTGGCCATTTAGTGCCCAAAATGATATTAATAGTGTTAGAGTCATACCTGATGATCTGTCCCCTCACATAGCTCATATATCTCCCAGCATCAACTCCTCCTCTAGGTAAAGCATTAGTATAAAATTCCTTTACCAATTCAATGCTGGCAGGTGCAGGATATGTATCCAACCTCTCCCAATCTCTCCTCATGATTTCTGCTCCAAATTCAGGAGCTAAATTTGGGATAAAAGTGGCCTTCCTCTCCATCAATAATATCCTCTCCTGCACAGTCACAAAATGTTCCTCATGTTTCCTGGAGAGGAACCTAGGCGAATAAAATCTTCTTTGCCTCTCAGGTTCCTTCCTTTTATTACCAAGAGTTTTCACCCTTCTTGATGATGATGACATTTCTGCATAAAATTCAAAATAACACAGAGATACATCATTAGAGGTTAGTATATCATCAATTAAATTCCAAAATGATCGCATCCCACCACTGAGAGAAAAACAGAGCCCCTCAGTGTCCCTGCTTCAAAAATCAAGCATCCAATAAAATTTACAGCAGACCGCCCAGGCGCCATAGTTGGCCGCTCAGCGGTTTGCTTCAAGCTGCATCACCGCTTAGCGTCAAAGGAGACCGCTCAGCGGTGGTGACTAGGGATTCTTAAAAACCTTTTTAAAATTGCCTTATTCTCCATTCTAACATTAATTTCATCAATCTAGACCAAAATCATGCAATTCAATCGGTTCAAACAGTTCCTATTTCATCAACTCATGCATAGAACCCAAAAACCCTAATTTATCATGTTCCTACGCATGTTCTTTATTAAATTAAAATTTAGAAACCCTAAGAATGAAATTGCACAACTTACTTGAATGGAGAAACTAGATGCTTGCTAACTTCCTTTTAATTGATGATGAATGCCTCTTAAGTGTACAATCCCTCAACCCCAAACTTTGACAAGACAATGATAGAAAGATGAAATTTTTGTGAGTGGGTGATGAGAAAAAGTGGGGAAATCCCATTGGAAAAGCTTTGAAAGTGAATTTGGGTGCTAGGGTTCACAGAGAACGCTTGGGCGAGCTTCAAAGAGAGTTTTCGAAAAGTGCAGAACCCAAAAACGCTGAGCTTTTAAAAGCCCAAGCGCAGTCTGCGCCGCCACCGCTCAGCGGTAAATATGTACTGCTAAGCGGTGGACAGGAAAAAAAATTCTCTCTTCTTTGCTTACTTTTGCATAATTCCACCCTTTTGCTCCTGATTTTAACCTTCAATTTTTCAATTTCATAACTTTCCCCTCTCAGATGCTCATGCAAACATATAATGACCTTAGGACAGAGTTTAAAAAAAAACAAATAATCAACTAGGTTGCCTCCCAGGTAGCGCTTGTTTAACGTCACGAGCCTGACCTAAACCTGTTTAGCACTTATTAGTAAGTGCAATTCTTACCAACACCTATCAGTAGGTGTACCTTCCTGTATCCTTCAGTGGATACATCAAAATTAGCATCCCTCAGTAGATGCTACCCAAAATTGTTTAAATATCCAACTAATTTACATAAAATAAAACTAATATATTACAACAACTGGGATGATCCCCACCCATCAGTAGGTGTGGATAACCCCCTTGCTTGATATTCTTTTCTTTTTCTTCTTCTTGCTTTATTTCTTCATAAAATTGAGAACACCAAGCACATGTTTCCATGTTTCAATCATAGGAGCTTTGATCTCCAATCTATTGAAGATCTCCATAAAGCACTTAAAGTTCATTTTCTTCCTATGATACTTCTTTGAATGAGGAAGAGGTTTTTCATATGATCTTTTCTTGTTTCCTCTCTTCCTCTTTTTATTTTTTTCTTTCTTCTTTATTTTCACAATTTTTCTCTTTTTTTCTTTTTTCTCAACCACTGCCTTTTCCTTATCATCATCTTTATCTCCCTCACTCAACCATTCTGTTTCTATCTTTTCTCTCTCTATTTTTCCCTCATTTTTCTCTATCCTTTCCTCCTCAACAACCTTTTCTGTTTCTGTTTCTTCTATCTTTTCATCAACATTATTACTTTCAAAACTAGTGGCCTAGCATTCCTCCCTAGGGTTAACCTCAGTATTAACCCTAGAATTCAATATTTCATTGGATTGACGAATCTGTATCTCCAATCTTTTATTCCTTGCTTCATTCTCTTTTGTAGAGGAGAGAGTAATTTGGATAAGTCGTTCCAATGTCTCGTCCACTTTATTGATTTACTCTTTCAAAGCAGACACCTGTTGCCCTAATAGTAATTGTTGATGTTGATCTCCTTCTTCTCCATTCCAACTTTGATCCATGCTTGAGAGAGGTTCCCACCAGTAGTTGAAATTATTTTGATAAAATTGAGTACCTTTAGAACCAAATTCTTGTACATACTGCATCTTGTAAACATTAGGCACAAAATTCTAGAAATAATTTGTAAGAACAAAAATAAAATAAACATAAAAATCAAGTCAGATCTAATCAGTTTACACTACTAGAAAAAGTTAAACCAAGAGTCCCCGGCAACGGCGCCAAAAACTTGTTAAACCCCTGACAAGTGTACCAGATCGTATCAAGTAATAATAATCAGTAATTCCAATATCGTTCTTCCTAGAGGACTCTTAAGGCCTTATCTTTCGTGTAAACAAATCGTTTAAGACTTGAGAAAAGAAATTAATTTGAATGATTAAAATGCAAAACAAAAGTAAACATGCAAATGTAGTGATTCAATTGGCTTCAAGAAAATATGGATGAGTGGAGTTATTCGGGTTTACAATTTCATCTTATCCACCCTCATATATCTACTCTCCTTATTCACTTTGCTTATTTATCATATTGCCATGCAAACTTTCTTGGTCTACCCTTAACCCAATCCCTTGGTGAAAAGAGCCTATTACTAATTACTGGCTTGCTATCCCTAGCCTCCCCTAGTAATTAATAATGCATGATAAACAGAAGCAAAATACAATTGATCGTCCTACCCTTGTCCCTAGGCGGTATTAGCATAATCAAGGAATTCTTCCCAGTTCATGACATTATTGTACGTCCCCGTATCAATAAAGACAAACAACATCTACCGAATGAGTTAAACGGTAAAAGCATTAAATACAGGTAAAGAACCCAATAATTGATAAATCAAGCATATGCAAGCATATAAAGTAAATAAGAATTTGGATATATGAGAGTTTCAAAAGATTACATTGTTCCCCAACAACAAAGGGTTTAGTTCACCATAATCCTGGTGAACCTAGATGAAATATAATGAAAGAATGGAAAAGCAAACCCTAGGTTTGTTAAAGTGGAGCCTAAGCATCCAAGAAATCTCCTCCAAGGTGTGTAGAGCAGCTCTGGACGTTTCTCTCTGCCAAAAGACTTACATTTGGATTCGCACTAGGGCTATATATAAGCCAAAAAGATAACAGAAAGATCTCAAAATCCAAAATATAAAACCAGGCAACCGCCTAGGTGCCTAAATTGGCCGCTCAGCGGTTTCCCTTAACACACGCCACCGCCCAAGCACCTAAAATGACCGCTGAGCGGTTTGCCTCTTGTCGTTCTAGACGCTCAGCGTCACCGCCTGGGCACTAGACAACAATGTTTCCTTGCACTAGGACGCTCAACGGTGGAATTTACCGCTAAGCGGTTCACAAACTCTTGTTTTCTTCCTTTCTCTCCTTCATTCTGGAGTCTATGACCTTCCTACTTCATTACCATCTTCCATTTTCATCAAAAACCGTGCAAAACAATGCAAAACAAGCATAATATCTCTAAAAACAACTTTTGACTCGCATGTAACACAACTTAAGAGTTTTACTTGATTCTAAGCTCATTTTAAGCTACAAAGGGTGTGTTTTAATATCAAATTTATGCATGAAAATAACGGTTTTGAGACCGTTATCACCTACCAAAACTGTAATACCCGGGAAAATAAGGGTCTTAGAAATAAAGTAGTTTAAAGAAAATAGGAGATATAATTTTCGTATATTTAAATGTTTAAAAGAGATATTATTATTATTAGATATGGTAGATATTTTAAATGATATATTGAGATATTACTATAAATAATTAGATATCATTGATAAATAATAATAATAATATATATTATTGATAGACTCATTATAATGAATTAAAATAAAAAAGTATTATTAGAAATGAGAAAATATTAGAGATAGATTTGGGCAGATTCATAAATATTAATATATAGGGAAAGGGTTGGTTTTGTGTTTACAAACCCTAGAAACTCTAAATCAAGGACAAAAAACAAAGGAAGAAAGGAGATTGGCGTTTTGATAGAAGAAGAGAGAGAGAGCGCTGGGAAACTTTTAATGTAAAGGAAGATTGGTGGTGTTTTAGGGTTGTAGATAAAGCCTTATGATTGGCCAAGATATGAGGAATTTTACCTTTATTTGTTTATGGTTATATGTTATATGTGTTCTTGATTATCTTGATTGGTAATCCTTGTTTTGACACATGTGTATATGATTATGATTATCTATGGTTAGTGTTGGGTAAGAGTGTGTATGAATGGGCATAGGGTTTATGTAATATTTGTGATGAGTTTTCCCTATGAATGTATTATGTATGTTTTTTTGGGTTATCCTAGAAAATGGTTTGATGCTAAGGCAGAACAAAGTTATGATGCTTAGGGGTTTCCATGCAAATATATGTTGTAAGTGTTGTGTTATTAGGCTACTTTTGATAATGGTTGAAATATCATTATTTTTATACTTAAATTTGACACTAATCATACCCTTTATGACTTAGAAACTAGCTTGAAATCATGTTTTTTGCTTAAGTTAGAGAATAAGAGAGTTGAAGGTAGTATTATTGATATTATGCTTGTTTTTCCTTGTTTTGACAGGAATTAACATGAATTGGATGAAGGAAGTTGAAGTAGTAAAGAGTTGGACTTAAGAGAAGAAGGAAAAGTGCTTAAAGTAGGAATCGCAGATGGCACTGAGCGCCAATTCCATCGCTGAGCGCTAGCTCTGTTGGGGAGTTTTCTGGACGACGCTTAAGCGCCAACGCTGAGGGGAAAAATCAAGTGCCGCAACCACCGCTGAGTGACACTTTTACCGCTGAGTGACACCCTCTTCAGTGATTTCATTGGCACACGCCTGGGCGTCAACGCTGAGCGTTATTTTGAAGAAGTCGTACCCACCGCTGAGCGGTATTCCAGCGCTGAGCGTCATTTTCGTGGGCCTGGGCCAGTTTTTCTGTTATTTTTAGAATGTATATAAGGTTTTAGTCGACCTAGAGGGTCTATATTTAGACAAAAAGAGGTGTAGAAACACTCTCTTCACCCCTCGGAGGTGGATTTTGGATGCAGAAGCTCCAATCTACAATTTCTAGGGTTCTATCTTTCATTCTTTTTATTATTTTCATCTAGTTTCACCATGCCCATGGTGAACTAAACTTCCATTGTTGTTAGGGAAACGATGTACTCTGAAACTCTCATGTATTGAATTGATTCTTTAAAATATATGCTTTATTTTATTAATTGTTAGGGTTTTTCTTCTACATTCTGTGCATACTTTGTTTAACTCATTCATTTGCATGATCATTGATTTTGTCGGTATGGACACATACGAGGAAATCTAGACTTGGGGAAATTCTCTCGGGAGCAATATTACCTAGACATAGGGATAAGAGGACCGATTGCCTTAAAGCTTCTGTGCGAATGTAATGCATGATTAATTGCTAGGGAGACAAGACATTGTAAACTAGTAATTAGGAGTAGGCTCTGTTCACCGAGCCATCGGGTTTAGGGTAAATTAGAAAGTGGCATTGACATTAATGAAGGAGTTTGATGAGTCAATATTTTCTTGACTTCACTTAGTTTATTGTGCTAGAATTAATCAGAGAATTGTGCTTAAATGTCCAGTATTTTCCTGTTTTTCCTATTTGTGCTTAATTTGACCGGAAATTCTAATTTTAATTAATTTGAATTATCTGAACTAATTATTTGCATTATTAATTGCAGGGAAAATTTTGAAAATAGAATTTGGGACATTTGGAGGGTTGTTACATAATTCTAGACTCTCCACAAAAGTAGTGTGCACAAGAAGGAGGACACTATGGTGATTTTATGGATAATGGGTGCTACAATTTGAAGAAGTGGCTGCCACATTTTTGGGCTGGACTATCACGGTGCATTGGAATTAATAGCTCCCATCTGCCACCTATATGGACTTTTTATCACATAATTTTCATTGCTTGAGAGAAAGAAAACACAAGCTGCCCTTTCATTTTATTTTTAAGGAAGCAAGATGTGCTTCATTGGGATTTGTTTTTGAAGGCGCTAATAACATTTGTATGCACATGGACCTAATAATATAAAAAAAAGGAGAGATGTGATGGGTTTGTTGGAGGCCCGTGATGGGCTGAAGTTGCAGTCACGGTTTGGGAAGAAATGCTGTCAAAGCTTGAAAAAATATAATTGGTGCACGGCCTGGGAGAAAGAAGCTGCAACAGGTTGATTGGAAATGGGCCTTCACGGTTACAACTCCACGACCCACTTCTCCACGCTACATCACACATGAAGCACCACGACCCAAATGAAACTTCAAGCATCCAGCTTACAAAATCTTTATGCTCCACATCCCATGGTCCAACACGTGAAAGATGCAACACAAGTGAAGCAAGAAGCAACCCATATTTGCAATTATCCAGCAACTTGTGCTTGACCCAGTAGCTTGGGAAATTAAATGAAGAGGTCCAACAACATGTTACTTCCAGAAGCATCACGGCCCATTCATCTTCATTCATTCATCCAACACTTTGGAGAAAACTGGTGCAACCTTCACGGTCCAATAAGGTGTGAGCAATGAGAGGTGTGTGCTTGGAGAAACAGGAGGTGTAGTCCGTCCAACACACAGCTGCAACAAGGACGCCCAACAACTTCCAGCTTGGACGTGCAACAACCACACACGGTCCACAAAAGAGAGGATGAGGATGACTTTGCTTATCCAATAAAGAATCAGCACGTGAAGGGTGTAGATTACTTTGCCTTTTCAAAAAGGAAGTAGGGCACATGGTGTTACTTGGCATATATATATATAGCACCTACAACCGAGACGCGAAAAGTAGTAGCCGCCACCACCGAATGCATCTTTTTGGCTTTTCTTTTGAATAGACTTTTCATCATAATTCTTGGATTTAAAAAGCATGGAAGGTTATGGTTAGCTCACGGTGTTGTTTGAAAAAGAGAGCTCCAATAGGTTCTTCAATTTGTATTAATGCTCTTCCTTCAATTTGTATTAACCCTTGAACCGAGAAGTACTTTCTTTTATTCTATATATTGAAATGCTTTTAGGTTGAAATTGTTTACTAATTTACATTATTCTACTATTGATGCATGCTTTCATTACTGTTTCAGTGGGTGAAGTGCCTCATCTAGATTACTGCAATGTGCATTTCCTTAGTTAGCTAAATGTAGCAATTTAATAGCATTAGATGAGTTTCTTTGTTTACGTGTTGCATTCCATCGGTGTTCTCAAGTTGACGCAAGCTGCGACTTTTAATTTGCTTAATGTAGGACCGCTCAGTTTACTTTTTCTGTTCACTATGCTGTCTCTTCCGTTAGGTAGTGGTAATTTAACTGTCATGTTAGCTTAAGTTAGTCAGGTTGGTCATTAATAAAATCACTTTGTTTCCTTGAGATTTCTTGGACTGTTCTTGTGTTTATTCTGCTCTGCCTGACATTCTATGAAGTCTGATTAAGTTCTTGCAATGGGTATACGCTTAGTTGCCCGATTGGTGATTGCATCTTCGCTTAGTTGATCGATCCGTATAGAACATATAGGATGGAATAGGTGTATTGCGTTCGCTTAGTTTGTGATTATGATAGCATGATTGACCTTCGCTTAGTCGGTTATCTGTGTTGGATTAGAGGCTAGAGTAGTTTATTCAGGAGACTCATGCACTTTAATTGTCATACTACTGCTCTAATTTGGCTCAATATTTAATCTGTTGTGTGCTTGCAATTAGGTATACGCTTCGTTGCCTAATCGGTGTTTAATCTTCGCTTAGTTGATTAGACTGTATGGTCCATGACTGATTAGATTTATGCATTGCATTCTCTTAGTTTGCAATTTTGAAGACCGAATTAGCCTTCGCTTAGTTGGGTGATTCGTTTTGGATTTGGATTAGAGTAGTGTGTACTTGTTGTTAATTTGTGATTGGAAGCATAGTGATTGAGTTAATGACCAACCGTTTTCACATTTCGCTTTTATATTTCTTTTTACATTTCTGTTTGAATTCGTGTTTGAATTTAGTTTATTCGCATTCACAAACTCTTTACCAACCCCCCCACTTCGTGTCTTACCTGATTCTCGAACCACATTTCTGTGATTGGAAGCATAGTGATTGAGTTAATGACCAACCGTTTTCACATTCCGTTTTTATATTTATTTTTACATATCTGTTTGCATTCGTGTTTGAATTTAGTTTATCCGCATTCACAAACTCTTTACCAACCCCCCCACTTCCTGTCTGACCTGATTCTCGAACCACATTTGGTCCTTGAGAGACGACCTAGGAGTCACTTCCTAGTACTATACTACATTCTTTATGCACATTAAATTTGCATGGGGTGCGACACCCATCAGAGTTAAATTCGTTTATACATGAGAGTGGATAGGATAAAGTCGAAAACCCCAACAACACAATTCATCCATATATCATTCACCTGCGTATTCTTTTGGTCAATTGATTAACAACTGCATTCATGTTTATTTTTTGTTTTGCATTATAAACACTGATTTTCATTTCTCAAGTCTTAAATAATCAACAAATCACGTGACTGTCTAGGCCAATGAGTCTCTAGGGAAAATGATACTTGGTCTTACCATTTATATTACTTGATACGATTCGGTAGTTTCTTAGAGTCTTAACAACTTTCCTATTTGGAGAATAAGCCAAATAATATGGACCATTATGTCTCACTTTGTTTTAGTAGAGATGGGTCAAATTAGTTGGGCACATTAGATTCATTTGAAAAGAGGGAAAACTAACTGAGAAAGAAAGGAAGAGAAGAAATCATTCTCACATAACATAAAACCTACATTAGTTTGGCTGATTAAAAGCCCTATTTGGTGTTTTTATCAGAGACTCTTTTGCACCCTATTATTGGGGTTATAACATGTCAATGATTGGATCTGGATGATTCAAGTAATGTATTATATGTGTTTGAGTATGTTTACATGGGTATATGATGCTTGAATGCATGTGTGATGTGTTAACTATGTTTCCACGTGATCTAGGGTTGATGTATGTATGCTTGAATGCTTGAATCATGTCCATGATGTGTGTCGTTTCGACAATAGTTGATTATCATTAGTTATAATCAATTATCTGTCCATTGGTTTTGAGTGTGGTTTCAGGAATAATAGATTATCTAGGATGATAATCAATTATCCCTTCGTGTGTGATGTTTCTAGGTAAATTTCATAAAGATAATTGATTACGTTAAGTGATAATCGATTTTCACAGTGCATTTTGCTGGAAATGGCGAATTTGATAAAAATGGACGTGAACCAAGCGTGAGAAGTCGTGGAACGTGATAATATGAGAGATTGAGGTTAGTGGTTTTGTTTAGGGTTAGTTTTAACTTGTGATTGAGTGTTGGGATGTACCTTAGTATGTGATTGATGAGCATGAGAGTGAAGGATAAGTCTACTTGTTGTACCTCGTAAATCTTGGTTCTATCTGTGAATAGATGTTTGCCTTTGCCTTGTGTGCATTGGAAGGAGATGATTTGTAGGAAAGGATACAAATATCCTATAAGGGAGGATCCAGGTGGGCTGTAGGAGCGGCTACAATCGGTGAGGTAGGGTACATGAGTGAGATGGACTATTTCCACTATGGTATTTTGGTACAATGATGCTCAAGGTGTTGTTCATGACTGAGATAGTCATGATGGTGGTGTATATATGTTATGCTGATAGTGGTGTTGCTATAATGGTTATAGTAAGTAGTTAGCACGAGTGGTAATGAGTGGAAAGACCAACGGTCTATGTGTGAGATGTTAGTGATGACATCAAGGGTTAGAGATTAGTGATCGATGATCGAAGTTCAAGGATCGAGGATCGATGATCAAGTAATTCAGTACGATTGAATTATTTATCTTAGAGGATTAGGAATCCTATTGTTATTACCACTATGTATGAGGTGTTTGATTATGGTTGATATAATAAGAAGGTATGTATCTTGTTGTGTGTGATAACGGTCTCAAAACCGTTATTTTCATGCATAAAATTGATATTAAATCACACCCTTTGTAGCTTAAAATGAGCTTACAATCAAGTAAAACTCTAAAGTTGTGTCACATGAGAGTCAAAAGTTGTTTCTAGAGATATTATGCTTGCTTTGCATTGTTTTGCAGGGTTTTTGATGAAAATTGAAGATGGCAATGAAGTAGGAAGGTCATAGACTCAAGAATGAAGGAGAAAAAGGAAGAAAAGAAGAGTCTGTGAACTGCTCAGCAGTAAATTCCACGGCTGAGCATCCTAGTTCGAGGAAAAGTATTGTCTGGCGCCCAGGCGGTGACACTGAGTGTCCAGAGCAACAAGAGGCAAACCGCTCAACGGTCATTTTAGGCGCCTGGGCGGTGGCGTGTGTTGAGGCAAACCGTTGAGCGGCCAATTTGGTGCCTGGGCGGTTGTCTGTTTTTATATTTTGGATTTTGAGATCGTTCTGTTATCTTTTTGGCTTATATATAGCCCTAGTGCGAATCCAAATGTAATTCTTTTGGCAGAGAACAACGTCCACAACAAAGTTCCTATGATTGAAACACGGAAACAGGTGCTTGGTGTTCTTAATTTTCTGAAGAAATTCAGTAGGAAGATGAAAAAGAAAAGAATATCAAGCAAGGGGAGTATCAACACCTACTGATGGGTGTTTGAGCTTTACCGGGTCAAGCTAATGACGTTAAAAGAGCGCTTACTGGGAGGTACCCCAGTGATTGTTGTACATTAATTTTCTTTTACTTGGACTTGTAAATATTGGTAGTTTTGAACAATTTTTGGGTAGCATCTACTGAGGGATGCTAAATTTTATGTATCTACTGAAGGATACAGGAAGGTACACCTACTGATGGGTGTTGGAAGGATTTACACTTATTGACAAGTGCTAGAAAGGTTTGGGTCAGGCTCGTGACGTTAAACAAGCGCTACTTGGGAGGCAACCCAGTTGATTGATTTATTATTGTTGCATGTTTTAATACTATTCTAGTTGCATTTAGGGTTTAATTGTTGCATAAGTGAGTAAAGTGAGTTGGAATTGTATTTAGGGTTTAATTGTTGCATTTTATAAAATCCATTCTCTATCACTTTTTGCATCATTCTATAATCCAAGTTTGGGGTTTTTGAGAGAGCACTGCATTTTGGTTTCATTCATCATCAATTATAAGAATTTGGCATACGTTCAAGGTCTCTCCACCCCAAGGACAGGTTGTTATGGCCGAGATGATCATAGGCATGTACGACACACCTCCTGCTCATAGGTGGACGATGGATGAGTTCAACAATAGAATGGCATGGCCAGAGCAGGCACAGGGAATGGAGCTGGAGCAGCTCAAGCTCCAGTCATGGAGAAAGATGACGAGGATGATAATTTTGAGGATGCAGAGGCTGGAGATGATGAGGACTCAGATGAGGACATGGAGTAATATGACATCTACTGATGGATGCCAGTGCATTAGAGCAGGGTTTTATCTTTCTTTTACTCTTGCACTTTGAATTTTTACAATAGGTTGAATTTTGTTGAGTAGTGTAGGTGTCTGTGCTTGGCTTGAACACCGTTTCTGATTATGGTTTGATTGTTATTGCATGATGAGTTTTATCAATGATGATTGGATGTGGGTGGCGATTGAGTTTGTTTTGCATGTTGATATCAAGGGGAATGGTTCACTAACTATATGAATAGATGTATTGTGGTTTATGATTGTGATTGTGATGCTAAGCAAGATAAATGAATGATGTGTGAGGTCTTGAGCTCCAGAATTTTCACTGATATATATATTGTTCACAGGGAATCATGAATGATATTGCCTTAGTCTTGATAATTGATTTGCATGCTTATGTTATATGATCAAGGCCATGTTTGGAAGCCCTTATTTAGCCAAATTTTCACCCAAAAAAAAAAAGTTTAAAATTTTATACCCTTTTTGAACCTTGGCCTTAAACAGGATGAAAACCTTTGATTTGAAATTATTTATCTTGAGTAGGGTTGAGAATAATCTTATGTGATGAAAAGGTTCAAGTTTGGGGTTGTATGGGGAAAATTGAAAGGCAAAAGAAGAACATTGAGTTCAAGTATTGAAAAGAAAAATGCATGAGTAAAGAAGAAAAGGAAAAAGTAAAAGCATGAAAAAGGAACTCAATGCAAAATTGATAAAAAGGGAAGAAGTTGGGAATAAAGGAGATGGGTGATAGAGAGAGTTTAAACTTGAACCTTTTCAATGATGAAATAGCTCCCTTAATTCAAGGATTTTGCGATCCAGAAAAACCAAATTTTCTTGATAGCCCAACCTCATTACAAGCCTTGGAAAAGTCCTTGTGATGGTATTTGCATGTAAGGATTTTGATTGTTTTAGATAAATGGCAATATTGTTCTATGTGACATGTGAATAGTAAAGAGTGGAGTGGGTCCTTAAACACTTGAGTGATTGAGTGAAACACTTGCTTGGTAAGAATTGTTGAAATCCATGTTTACATCTATGCTTAGTGGATTGATCATTCATGAATAAATCATCTGTTGGGAAATATTGAAGTAGGTGAACTAGATTGGATTGAAAGCATGCTTGCATTTTGGTAGGATTCCATTGAAAATATGAATTGGAAAATAACTTGTCATGAAGAAAAGGATTTTGAAAAGTGTAGAACTATTTGATGAAAAATTGGAAGGCCAAGTTTTGTTTTGTTTTGCTTGAGGACAAGCAAAGTTTTAAGTTTGGGGTTGTGATAACGGTCTCAAAACAGTTATTTTCATGCATAAATTTGATATCAAATCACACCCTTTGTAGCTTAAAATGAGCTTAGAATCAAGTAAAACTCTAAAGTTGTGTCACATGAGAGTTAAAAGTTGTTTATAGAGATATTATGCTTGTTTTGCATTGTTTTGCAGGGTTTTTGATGAAAATTGAAGATGACAATGAAGTAGGAAGGTCATAGACTCAAGAATGAAGGAGAAAAAGGAAGAAAAGAAGAGTCTGTGAACCGCTCAGCGGTAAATTCCACCGGTGAGCGTCCTAGTTCGAGGAAAAGTACTGTCTGGTGCCCAGGCGGTGACGCTAAGCGTCCAGAGCGTCAAGAGGCAAACTGCTCACCGGTCATTTTAGGCGCCTGGGCGGTGGCATGTGTTGAGACAAACCGCTGAGCGGCCAATTTTGGTGCCTGGGCGGTTGTCTGTTTTTATATTTTGGATTTTGAGATCTTTCTCTTATCTTTTTGGCTTATATATAGCCCTAGTGCGAATCCAAATGTAATTCTTTCGGCAGAGAGCAACGTCCCCAACAGCTTTACACCTTTGGAGGAGATTTCTTGGATGCTTAGGCTCCACTTTATCAAATCTAGGGTTTTCTTTTCCCTTCTTCCATTATATTTCATCTAGTTTCACCATAACTATGGTGAACTAAACCCTTTGTTGTTAGGGAACAATGTATTCTTTTGAAACTCTCATATATCCAAATTCTTGTTTACTTTATATGCTTGCATATGCTTGATTTATCAATTGTTGGGTTCTTTACCTGTATTTAATGCTTTTACCGTTTAACTCATTCGGTAGATGTTGTTTGTCTTTATTGATACAGGGACATACAGTAATGTCATGAACTGGGGAGAATTCCTTGATTATGTTAATACCGCCTAGGGATAGCGGTAGGACGATCAATTGTATTTTGCTTCCGCTTATCATGCATTATTAATTACTAGGGGAGGCTAGGGATAGCAAGCCAGTAATTAGTAATAGGCTCTTTTCACCAAGGGATTGGGTTAAGGGTAGACCAAGAAAGTTTGCATGGCAATATGATAAATAAGCAAAGTAAATAAGAAGAGTAGATATATGAGGGTGGATAAGATGAAATTGTAAACCCCAACAACCTCATTCATTCATAGTTTCTCTTAGTCAATTGAATTCCTGCATTTGCATGTTTATTTCTTTTTTGCATTCAAACCATTTAAACTAATCTTCTTTTACTCAAGTCTTAAACAATTTGTTTACACGAAAGATGAGGCCTTAAGAGTCCTCTAGGAAGAACGATATTGGGATTACCGATTTTTATTACTTGATACGATCTGGTACACTTGCCAGGGTCTTAACAGTGTGTTTGATTATGGTTGGTATAATCAAAAGATATGTATCTTGTGTGTTCTATTATGGTTCATATAATTAGTATATATAAATATTGTTGTTATGATTGTTTTATCGGTAGGTTACCCCATACATGTTTCGGTTTGTTCTAAGACTCCAACAAGTGTATCGAATCGTATCAAGTAAGTTAAATGGTAAGACCAAGTATTGTTTTCCATAGAGACTCATTGCCCTAGACATTCATGTGATTTGTTGATTGATAATGGTTTAAAACACCGTTATTTGTGATGTTATTTTGATACTAAAAGCACCCTTTTTCACTTGGAAACTTGCTTGGACTCATGATTTTTCATTAAGTTGTGTGAATAAGAGAGTTGAGGTTGATTTCAATGATTTTATGACTAATTCGTTTTCTTTTGATAGAGATTGAAGTAATACTGGAAGCAGAGATGAAGAGCCATGAAGAAGGAGCTCAAAAGGGCCTAAAAAAGCACCAGAAAAAGGGACAACACGAAGCCCGGGTGCACAGAATGGAAGCTTGAGCGAGAAGAGTCGACGTCCGTTGCCCAGGCAACCTCCTTGGTCGCCTGGGCGGCGAGGTCTCAAAGCTTGGGTGGCCAAATTCGAAGCTCGGGCCTTACATGAGGTGCTCTCACCGCCCGAGCACCCTAAGTGGGCACCTGAGCGTCGACTTTCGTGGATCAAGCCCTGTTTCTGCTCTATTTCGACTCTATTGGATTGGGGCCTATTTTGGCACGTTTCTAACCCTATTTAAAGGACCCTGGGGTTCTAGGTTTTGCATCTCTGGTAGAGAAGAGCATAGCAATACATTCTTTTCCCAATTCTTAGGCTTTCTTTCTCATTCTCTTCCATTGTTCATAGAGTTCCCCCATGTCTATAGGAACCAATTTCTATTTGTTGTTGGGGGATGCTGTAACCCTATAAACTCTCATGTATTTGAAGTGAGTCTTAATACCATATGCTTTTCCATTAATTGTTAGAGTAATTCATCTGTTTCATCGCTTGTTGTGTTTAACTTATTCATTAGCATGTTTTATGAATTGCATGAGTGTTGGGAGGTTCCTTACAATTAAGGTTCTTGTTGAATTACTCCCAAGAGTAATATTGCCCAGGGATGGGGGTATGAGTCTTGGTCGTCTTAACCTCTTGATCTTCACATCTTATTATCAGGAATGCTGGGAATTGTATGAACTGGTAATTTGGGACAGGCTTATTCGTCGAGGGATCGGGTTTAGGTGATTTAGTGAGGGACATTAAAATTAATGCATAAAGAAGAATTCTTATATATATGAGAGGGAACTTGGTGAAATCTAACCGCAACAACATACCCATCTCATATTAATTAACATTCGTTCATCTCTGTGGTCCTTTGTTATTGATCAATTGCAATCATATTTAATTTCATGTTTTTGCATTCAAAGCCAATAATGTCTTTTTATTTTTAAGCCTTAATTAATCTTGTTATCACATGACTGTTTAGCGCCGAGAGTCCTCTGGGATACGATACTTGGTCTTACCATTTTATATTACTTGTGTGACTCGATACACTTGCCGATTTGTCCCAACATTGATTATTTAAGAATTGAGAAACGAAAATTATTTTTTATATTGCAAAACAGAAAATAAACATGAATGCAGTTGTTGATCAATTGACCAAAAGAATACGCAGGTGAATGATATATGGATGAATTTTGTTGTTGGGGTTTCCGACTTTACCCTATGCACTCTCATGTATTTACGAATTCAGCTCCTTCATTAATGTCAATGCCACTTTCTAATTTACCCTAAACCCGATGTCTCGGTGAAGAAAGCCTACTCTTAATTACTAGTTTACAATGTCTTGTGTCCCTAGCAATTAATTATGCATTACATTCGCACAGAAGCTTAAAGGCAATCTGACCTCCTATCCCTATGTCTAGGTAATATTACTCCCGAGAGAATTTCTCCAAGTCTAGATTTCCTCGTATGTGTCCATATCAACAAAATGAATGCTTATGCAATTGAATGAGTTAAACAAATCATGCATAGAGTGTAGAGGAAAAACCCTAACAATTAATAAAGTAAAACATATATTATAAAGAATCAATTCAATACATGAGAGTTTCAAAGGATTACATCGTTTCCCCAACAACAATGGAGGTTTAGTTCACCATAGACATGGTGAAACTAGAGGAAAATAATGAAAAGAATGAAAGATAGAACCCTAAAAGTTGTAGATTGGAGCTTCCGCATCCAAAATCTGCCTCCAAGGGGTGAAAAGAGTGTTTATGCACCTCTTTCTGTGCAAAGATAGACCCTCTAGGTCGACTAAAACCTTATATACATTCTAAAAATAACAGAAAAACTGGCCTAGGCCCACGAAAATGACGCTGAGCGCTGGAATACCGCTCAACAGTGGGTGCGACTTCTTCAGAGTAACGCTCAGCGTTGATGCCCAGGCGTGTGGCAGTGGACTCACTGAAGAGGCTGGCGCTCAGCGGTAAAAGTGCCGCTCAGTGATGATTGCGACACTTGATTTTCCCCTCAGCGTTGATGCTTAAGCGTCATCCAGCAAAGTCCTCAACAAAGTTGGCACTCAGCGGTGGAATTGACGCTTAGCACCATCTGCGATTCCTCTTTTAAGCACTTTTCCTTCTTCTCTTGAGTCCAACTCCTTACTACTTCAACTTCTTTCATCCAATTCATATTAATTCGTGTCAAAACAAGGAAAACCAAGCATAATACTAATAATACTACCTTCAACTCTCTTATTCTCTAACTTAAGCAAAAAGCATGATTTCAAGCGTAAAAAGTGTGTTTAATGTCAAATTTAAGTATAAAAATAACGGTATTTCAACCGTTATCACAACTCCAAACTTAGAACTTTGCTTGTCCTCAAGCAAACAAGATGTAACTCAGTCTTCCACAAATTAGCACAATGATTCAACACACTCCAAAATTCTTTCTTCCAAGACAAGTAATTACTCAAATAAGCTCATCAAACCGAATTCAGTTAAGATGCACACATGCTTTGATTCAAAATAACTTATCATGGTGTTCACACAATCACATAGTATCCAACATATGCTATTCTCATGAATGATCAATTAACTAAGCACAAATGTAATCATGAATTCATGCAATTGATAACGGTCTCAAAACCGTTATTTTCATGCATAAATTTGATATTAAATCACACCCTTTGTAGCTTAAAATGAGCTTAGAATGAAGTAAAACTGTTAAGTTGTGTTACATGAGAGTCAAAAGTTGTTTTTAGACATATTATGCTTGTTTTGCAGGGTTTTTGATGAAAATTGAAGATGGCAATGAAGTAGGAAGGTCATACATTCAAGAATGAAGGAGAAAAAAGAAGACTAGAAGAGTCTGTGAACCGCTCAACGGTAAATTCCACCGCTGAGTGTCCTAGTGCAAGGAAAAGTTGTTGTCTGGCGCCCAGGCGGTGATGCTGAGCATCCAGAGCGACAAGAGGCAAACTGCTCAGCGGTCATTTTAGGCGCCTGGGCGGTGGCATGTTGAGGGAAACCGCTCAGCAGTCGTTTTAGGCGCCTGGGCGGTTGTCTGTTTTTATATTTTGGATTCTGAGATCTTTCTGTTATCCTTTTGCCTTATATATAGCCCTAGTGCGAATCCAAATGTAATTCTTTTGGCAGAGAGCAACGTTGACAGCAGCTTTACACCCTTGGAGGAGATTTCATCGATGCTTACGCTCCACTTTATCAATTCTAGGGTTTGCTTTTCCATTCTTCCATTTAGTTCACCTAGTTTCACCATGATTATGGTGAACTAAACTCTTATATGTTGGGGAACAATGTAATCTTTTGAAACTCTCATATATTGAAATTCTTGTTTACTTTATATGCTTGCATATCCTTGATTTATCAATTGTTGGGTTCTTTACCTTTGGTTAATGCTTTTACCGTTTAACTCATTCGGTAGATGTTGTTTGTCTTTATTGATACGGGGACGTACAATAATGTCATGAACTGGGGAGAATTCCTTGATTATGTTAATACCGCCTAGGGATAGGGGTAGGACGATCAATTGTATTTTGCTTCTGCTTATGATGCATTATTAGTTACTAGGGGAGGCTAGGGATAACAAGTCGGTAATTAGTAATAGGCTCTTTTCACCAAGGGATTGGGTTAAGGGTAGACCAAGAAAGTTTGCATGGCAATATGATAAATAAGCAAAGTAAATAAGAAGAGTAGATATATGAGGGTGGATAAGATGAAATTGTAAACCCTAATAACCTCATTCATTCATAGTTTCTCTTAGTCAATTGAATTCTTGCATTTGCATGTTTATTTTTGTTTTCCATTTAAACCATTCAAATTATTTTCTTTTACTCCAGTCTTAAACAATTTGTTTACACGAAAGATGAGGCCTTAAGAGTCCTCTAGGAAGAACGATATTGGGATTACCGATTTTTATTACTTGATACGATCTAGTACACTTGCCAAGGGTTTAACAAGTTTTTGGCGTCGTTGCCGGGGACTCTTGGTGTAACTTTTTCTATTAGTGTAAACTGATTTACTTCGACTTGATTTGTTTGTTTATTTTTATTTCTAGGATTTTGTGCCTAATGTTTACAGGATGCAGTATGTACAAGAATTTGGTTCTAAGGGCGATCAATTCTATCAAAATAATTTCAACTACTGGTGGGAACCTCACTTAAGCATGGATCAAAGTTGGAATGGAGAGGCAGGAGATCCACATCAACAATTACTATTAGGGCAACAGGTGTCTGCTTTGAAAGAGCAAATCAACGAAGTGGATGAGACATTGGAACGGCATATCCAAATTACTCTCTCCTCTACAGAAGGGAATGAAGCAAGGAATAAAAGGTTGGAGATACAGATTCGTCAATCCAATGAAATATTGAATTCTAGGGTTAATACTGAGGTTAATCCTAGGGAGGAATGCCAGGCCACTAGTTTTGAAAGTGATAATGTTGATGACGAGATAGTAGAGGAAAGGATAGAAGAAATAGAAACAGAAAAGGTTGTTGAGGAGGAAAGGATAGAGAAAAATGAGAAAAAAATAGAGAAAGAAGAGATAGAAACAGAAAGGTTGAGTGAGGGAGATAGAGATGATGATAAGGAAAAAGAAGTAGTTGAAAGAAAAGAAAAAAAAAAGAAAAATAGTGAAAAGAAGTAGGATATATGAGGGTGGATAAGATGAAATTGTAAACCCCAACAACCTCATTCATTCATAGTTTCTCTTAGTCAATTGAATTCTTGCATTTGCATGTTTATTTCTATTTTGCATTTAAACCATTCAAATTATTTTCTTTTATTCAAGTCTTAAACAATTTGTTTACACGAAAGATGAGGCCTTAAGAGTCCTCTGGGAAGAACGATATTGAGATTACCGATTTTTATTACTTGATACGATCTGGTACACTTGCCAGGGGTTTAACAGGAATCATTCCTCATCAGATAAAGTGTTTCACTCAATCACACAGGTGTTTCTAGAGGTCACTCCTTCCCTCTACTATCCACATGTCACATAGAACAAAATTGCCTTTCATTTACCAAAATCAAACACGCTCACACACACATGTCATCACAAGGACTTTTCATGGCTTATAATGTGGCTGGGCTAATAAGAAAAAAATGGTTTTTCCAGATCACAAAATCCTTGAGTTAAGAGAGTCATTCAAAAATTTATCATTCAAGCACAAACTCTCTTTATACAACCAATCTCACTCATTCCCAACTTTCCCCTTTTTTCATTGAGGTTATCTTTCTTTCTTTTTATCTTTTCTATCTTTTCTCTTCATGCTTTGCTCAACTCTTTAGCTCAATGCTTATCTTTTCTTTTTCAACTTTCCCAACAACCCCAAACTTGAACCTTTATCAACACCATACAATGATTCTCAACTTAACTCACGATAGAGATTTTCAAAAGGGTTTTCATATTGTGTTTAAGGCTTAAGGTTCAAAATGGGTAGAACACATTGTGTTCTTTTGCATTTGGGCGAAAATTTATGCATTGGCTAAGAAAGGGCTAATAAAAAATGGCCTTGATCATATGACACAAGCATGCAATTCAGTTAATCAGAGAAACCTGGGCAAAATCATTCATGCTTTCAAGTAGATAACAATCATTCATAAAAAAAAAAACTCTAGAGCTCAAAAGCTGACATATAGGCTTACTGAACATTCCAAATATCCCAGATAAACATTCTGCTTAGTATTATAATCACAATCACAACATCATGCATCTGTTCACATAGCTTGAGAACAACCACCTGTATAGCAGCATATAGTGCACATTCTCAACATCATCAATATCAAAGCATCATTATGCAATACCCATCACACAAAATCAAAATCAAACCACTGCATCAGATAAAGTTTCCAAACAAGTACACAAAACCTATACTACCAACAAAAGTAAATAAGTTCAAAAATACAAAAACAAAAGATAGAAAAATCCTGCTCTAGTGCAGATAGCATCCATCAGTAGATGCCATCTCATTTCTTTAGCCCATGCTGTCGTCATAATCCTCCTCCTCTCCTTCTTTAGCATCCTCAAAGTCATCATCCTCATCATCCTCTTCCATGACTAGAGCTACAGTTGCCCTAACTCCATTAGCCTATGCATCATCCTCTAGCCATGCCACCACAGTGTTGAACTTGTCCATAGTCCACCGGTGTGCAGGGGGTGTATCATACATCCCTATAATCATCTAAGCGGTGGGCACCTGCCCTCTGTGGATAGACTGCAGCCTAGCCTCCATCAAAGACATATACATGTCCCTCATTTGAAACAGCTCTGCATCATGAGTTGGTGCATGTGCCTTTGGTGGTCCTCACCTTCTAGGGCATCGTTGGGGCACTGGTTGACTGCCTCATCGTTGTAGCCCTCATCAATAGCTTTCCTCGGTCTCTCCAATGGTGGAGTAAAAGTGTCCACCCCAGCTAACTAACAGAGGTGTGTAATCAGAGAAGGATGCCCCAAGGGTGCCTTGTTGTTCATAGTACTGGCACAACCCTTTATCTCATTTCTATGATTTGTCCAATGTTTACATTCATCCCTCTGAGCACACAATATAGAAACATGGCCCTGCTGACAGTGATATCCGAGACATGAGAGCAAGGTTGGATGTTGGCATGAGAAAATTCCATTCAATACTGTGCCAAGGGCGTCAAATCAGCTCTCTTAATGTGCATAGCTGCACCATTCTTGCTCCTGTTGAAATGCCCTTCAGGCACGCACAACACACTCTCTATGTCATCAAAGTTTGTGCCCTCCTCCATGTTCAGTGCAAATTGACACTGCACACCAGTCCACTCAATATGTAGGAACCTATTAATGGAGTCACGATCATAGCTAATGATTTTCCCTCTGACATAGCTCATTGATGAGTCGATATTTTCTTGACTGTATTTGGTTTATTGCGCTAAATTAAATCAGGGAATTGTGCTTAATTGTCTAGTATTTTCCCGTTTTTCCTAATTATGCTTAATTTGATCGAAAATTCTTATTTTAGTTAATTTGAATTTTCTGAGCTAATTAATTGCATTTTTAGTTACAGGGAAATTTGGAGATATCTTTTGGAGCATTAGGAAGGAGGCAAATTAATGGAAGACTTTTCACAAAAGCAATTTAGAATTAATCAAGCTTAGTTTAGTAGTTTAGAATTTATCGATCGATTTTTGTAATGTGGGCTAATTTTGCTAGGATAGACTAAGCCCAAATGTAAAAAAATGGTGACATGATATCTAGGGTTTTCTTGGAGGTGGACCCCACCCATTTTGAGACACATTTTCACAGCCCTAGGGATTGGAGGAGCCGACACTTTTGTTTTTGGGGAGTCTTGGAAAGTTTTTTTTGGAGAGAACTTTGAAGATGTTCACGCTCAAGGGCATGGGTTGAATGAAGAAGAACATTTTATTTTCATTTTCATTGTGTGCAAGGGGCTGGAACGTCAGCAACCACCACTTGTTGTTTAGTGTTTTTTTTTTACTTGCTTGGATCGAAGAACACACTTTCCTCTTGTTTTTTTTTAAAAACGCTGTTGGCACTTTGGGATGAATGGAAGAGGAACACGCTGTTTTTGGCCACCGTTTCTTTTGGCATTGTTTTCTTTTATTTCCTTTTTGAATTCCAGCAAGCTTGCTTAGGCATTGTCTCATCATCGTTAGCTTTTGAAAAACAAATTTCATTTTCTTCTAATTAGTATTAGGTGGGTGTTGTCACATCTTGTAGGAGTTCCGGTTTTACTTTCTTTGCTTCTAAAGATTGAGGTGCTAATTTAGTTTCTTGAAGGAGAGCTCACGCCTTGTATTGTTTCTTTGCAGGAATGGAAATTATGCTTAGAAGTGAAGCTTTTCAATGCATTAAGAATAGGGTGGTACGATGATTGAGTGCTGAAAGAAGGGGGCCACGGTTTCAATATTCTCTTTCATTAAAATGTGATGCTTTGACTTCAATTGAAGAGTAGGTAGGAAGCCGTAGGTGTAGTAAAGTATTACCTTTATTTATTTTAGAATGAAGAGGAGATTAGGTGGAGTTTATGGTGATGGGACGGGTGGCAACTGGAGGTAGCAACTTTTCCTTTATTTCTTTGAGAAAGAAGAAGCTAGGAGATGGATTGGAATAGGTGTATGGTGGTTGGAGTAGAAAAGATTTTTGGACTGTAATTGTGTTTGCCACTCTAACTTGGTTAATGTGAAATCTGTATTTGCCACTTTAAACCCAATGTCTCGGTGAAGAAAGCCTACTCTTAATTACAAGTTTACAATGTCTTGTCTCCCTAGCAATTAATTATGCATTACATTCGCACAGAAGCTTAAAGGCAACCAATCCTCCTATCCTTATGTCTAGGTGTCTTGGGAGAATTTCCCCAGTTCTAGATTTTCCCGTATGTGTCCATATAAACAAAATCAATGATCATGCAATTGAATGAGTTAAACAAAGCATGCATAGAGTGTAGACGAAAAACCGTAACAATTAATGAAGTAAAGCATAAATAGTAATAACCAATTCAATACATGAGAGTTTCAAAGGATTACATCGTTTCCCCAACAATAATGGAGGTTTAGTTCACCATAGACATGGTGAAACTAGATGAAAATAATGAAAAGAATGAAAGATAGAACCCTAAAAGTTGAATATCGAAGCTTCCGCATCCAAAATCCGCCTCCGAGGGGTGAAAAGAGTGTTTCTACACCTTTTTCTGTCAAAGGATAGACCCTCTAGGTCGTGCAAATCAATATATAGTTCATAAATAATTGCAGAAAACTAGCCTAGGCCCACGCTGACAGCGCTCAGTGCCAAAATGACGTTCAGCGGTAGGCGCGACACTCAGAATGACACTCAGTGGTGGCGCCCAAGCGTGAGACAGAGAACTCTTCAGCAAAACTGGCGCTCAGCGGTGAAATGGCGCTCAGCGGTAGTTGTGGCACTTGGATTTGGCCCTCAGCGGTGGCGCCTAAGGGCGAGACAGTGAACTCAACAGCAGGTTTGGCGCTCAGCGTGAAAGTGGCACTCAACGCGAGGTGCGATTCTTCTTTTGTGCTATTGTCCTGCTTTTCCTGAGTCCAACTCCTTGCTACTTCAACTTCTTTCATCCAATTCGTCATAATTCTTGCCAAAACAAGGAAAATCAAGTATAAAACCAATAATACCACCTTCAACCCTCTTATTCTCTCAACTTAAGAAAAAGCATGATTTCAAGCTAGTTTCTAATTCACAAAGGGCGTTTTTAGTATCAAAATTAAGTATTAAAATAACGGTATTTCAACCGTTATCACAACCCCAAACTTAGAACTTTGCTTGTCCTCAAGCAAACAAGATATAACTCAGTCTTCCACCAATCCATACAATGGTTCAATACATTCAAACATTCTTTCTTCCAAGACAAGTAATTACTCAAATCAGCTCATCAAACAGAATTCAGTCAAGATGCACACTCATCATGGTTTTCACATACTCACATAATATCCAACAGATGTTATTCTCATGAATGATGAATTAACTAAGCATAGATGCAATCATGTACTTATGGAATCATTGCTCACCAGATAAAGTGTTTCACTCAATCACACAGGTGTTTCTAGAGGTCTCTCCTTCCCTCTACTATCCCAATGTCACATAGAACAAAATAGCCTTTCATTTACCAAAATCAAACATACTCACACACAAATGTCATCACAAGGATTTTTCATGGCTTGTAACGTGGCTGGGCTAAGAATAAAAAATGGTTTTTCTATATCACAAAATCCTTGAGTTAAGAGAGTCATTCATACATTTATCTTTCAAGTTCAAACTTTCTTTAAAACAAACTAATCTCACTCATTCCCAACTTTCCCCTTTCTGCGTTGCGCCTTTTCTTTCTTTGCATTCTATCTTCTTTTTCTTTTCATGCTTGCTCAACACTTAGCCCAATGCTTTTCTTTCTTTTTCAATTTTCCCAATCAACCCAAAAAATGAACCTTTATCAATACCATACAATAATTCTCAACTTAACTCAAGGTAGAGATTTCCACAAAATGGTTTTCATATTCTGTTTAAGGCTTAACGTTCAAAAAGGGTAGAACACATTGTGCTCTTTTTCATTTGGGCGAAAATCTTGCATTGGCTAAGAAAAGGCTAATAAAAAATGGCCTTGATCATGTGACACAAGCATGCAATTCATTCAATCATAGAAACCTGGAAAAAATCATTCATGCTTTCAAGAGAATAACAATCATTCACACCAAATACGTTGGAGATCAAAACCTCACACATAGACATCCAGTATTCCACATACTCCAAATACACATCCTTCTTAGCATCATAATCACAATCACAACATCATGCATCTGTTCACACAGCTTGTGAACAACCACCTGTATATCAGCATATAATGCATAATCTCAACATCATCAATATCAAAGCATCATCAAGCAATCTTCATCACACATAAATTAATATCAAACCATCACATCATATATAGTTTCAAATCGAGTACATCAACTTATTCTAAAAACCGAAGCAAAAATGTTCAACAATTCAAAATAATAGATAAGAAAAATCCTGCTCTAGTGATGATATCATCCATCAGTAGATGCTATCTCAACTCCTCATCATCCTATGCTATCGTCAAAGTCTTCTTTCTCTCCTTCTTCAGCATCTTCAAAATCATCGTCCTCATCATCCCCCTCCATAGTTGGAGCTTCAGCTGCTCCAACTCCATTGGCTTGTGCATCATCCTCTGGCCATGCCACTACATTGTTGAACTCGTCCATAGTCCACCGTCTTCCAGGAGGTGTGTCATAAAGTCCAATGATCATCTTCGCAATGGCCACCACCATCCCCACATCAAAACCAATTCACAAAACCACAAGAAACATTGTCAAGCATTAATAAATCACAGAACAACTCCAAAGACGCTTCCTTATCATCGTAGAGGGAAAAACAAGGACCCTCAGCGTCACCTGCAACCAAAAACGTTCAGACAACACACAAATCCAATTTCTGCAGAAATCGCGCTGAGCGGTAACTAGCGCTGAGCGGTAGTAGGTTTTTCTACACAATGGCCCTTGTTGGCCTTCAAACACTATCCTCATACAATTTTTACAATTCCAGTCCTTAATCAAATAGTTTAATCGGTCCAAACAATGATTATTTCATCCAATCATGTATAAACATCAAAATCCCTCAAGAATCATGCTTAGACAACCATATTCATACAAAATCATGCTTTCAAAACCCTAGAATGTAAAATGCATGTAATTACTTGGGTGGAGATGCTCAATATGTGAAGATTGCTCAATGAATTTGAAGAAATCAAGCCCTGATCTCAGTGCTATCTCAAAACCCCGAACTTGGATGGAGAATTGGTGCAAAAATGGTTGGAGAAAGGGTTTTTGTGAAGAACCATTTGGAGAGTGCTTGAGAGTGATTGGGAATAATGGAGGCTGCAAGTGGCGGCTTAGAGGCGCCTTAGGGTTTTCAAAATGCTTAATGGACCAACCCACGCTGAGCCCAACTTTTAAAAACCCAAAAAGAAAAATCTGCAGGACTCGCGCTCAGCGCCAGACTGGTGCTGAGTGGCAGGCGCGATACCAAATACCTTCTTCCTAACTTGCCCTAAGCGTCCATAACCAATGCCTTTCCACTTCAACTTTCAATTTTTCAAATTTCATGCATTCTCCACTCACTTCACACACTCTCACTTAATCAATACACTTAGTCTTTCTCTCCACTCAAGCATTCAACAATCAAACCCCTATAATGCAACTAGAATAGGTAGTGCTTGTTTAACGTCACGAGCCTAACCCAAACTCTTCCAACACCCACCAGTAAGTGTACCTTCTTACCATCATCCATCAGTAGGTGTACCGTCTTAGTATCCTTCAGTAGATACTCCATCTTTAGCATCCATCATTATATGCTATGCCTTCGCAGGCTCATAACCAAACAAAACAATGTTCAAAAGTAATTAAAGATTACATCACCAAAATAAAAAAAAAATCAATGAAATCTAATGTTTATAAATCACTGGGGTGCCTCCCAACAAGCGCTCTTTTAACGTCATTAGCTTGACCCAATAAAGCTCAAGTTCCATCTTCACTGTTGGTGTTTCTCTCGCTTTCATCACACCAACTCATCAATTGTTTTTGATCCACCTTTTTGACAGTTCTTGAATATGGAGCTTCAATCTCTACCACTCCATTTTCTTTGAAATCTTTCACAACCCATAACTTTTTCTTGAATCTCACAGGGGTGCCAAGTTTGAGTTGTTCATCCATCAATTCATAGTGAACCGTCCTTCCTTTGTCATATTTCTCTTCTTCCTTAACCTGCATCAAGACACAATTTTTACCTTTGATGACCGGCTTGGCAGCTTTAAGGCTAGTCACTGGTGCATCCTTACATGCAGCTTTATGACTAGTCTTCTTTGCTTGAATCTGCTTATCTTTGAAGACATCAAAGACCACTTCCTCTTCTTGGTCTTTAAGAATTATCAACACATCATCCACATTGATGATTACCTTTGCTGTTTTCATAAACGGCCTTCCAAGAATAATTAGGATCTTCTCATCTTTCTTCATCTCCATTACCATAAAGTCAACTAGGAATTCAAGTTTCTCTACTCGAACCACAATATCCTCTGCCACACTATATGGTTTCTTAGATGATCCATCCGCCATTAGCAAAGAAATCTTTGTCGGTTTTACTTTAAGACCATCAATCCTTTTCAGCACAGATAGGGGCATCAAATTAATGCTTGACCATAAATCAATTAGGGCTTTCCCTATTTTCACATTCCCAATGATGCAAGGAATGGTAAAACTTCCTGGATCCTTCACTTTTGGAGGACGTTCCTTCTTCAAAGCTAGACTACAAGCATCCTATTCATCAATAGCTTCGTTATCTAGATATCTCTTTTCTTTGAGGAACCTTTTTAGCATTCTTGCATAAGCAAGAATTTGCTACAGTGCTTCAGTCATAGGTACAATAATCTCTAATTGCTTGAAAATGTCCTTAAAACGCTCAAATTGTATCTCTTTATCAACTATTTCATGCCCCTTAGGATAAAGAAGAACTTTTTTCATTTTTCTCACTTTTTTTCTTTCCCCTCTTCTTCCATCTCACCCTCACATATTCTCTCTTCTTTTTCCTCTCTATTTTCTAAATCAACTCTCTCTTTTTCTCTTCCCCCCCCTCATCAATTATTCTCACTATGGCTTTACATTCTTCCTTGGGATTAACCTCAATGTTAGCCCCAAATTTCTTTTCTGCTTTGTCCGCCATCCTTTTGGCCAGCTGGCCAACTTGCATCTCCAAATTTTTCATGATGGCTTTAGTGCTTTTCTGAGTCGAGGTTATCAACTATTGATAATGGTTCAAAAATCGTTATTTTCATACTTAATTTTGATACAAAACACAGCCTTTATGACTTAGAAACTACCTTGAAATCATGCATTTTACTTAAGTCAGAAAATAAGAGAGTCAAAGGTGTTTTTCTGGGTATTATGATTGGTTTTCCTTGTTTTGGCAGGATTTAACATGAATTGAATGATGGAAGCTGAAGTAGGAAGGACTTGAAGGCAAGAGAAGAAGGAAAAGTGCTTAAAAGAAGAATCGTAGGCACCGCTGAGCGCTACAGTACCACTGAGTGTCAGCATCTTGAAGGACTTCTCTGGCCAATGCTTAATCGTCAACGCTAAGGGGAAATTCAGTGCCACAGCCACCGCTGAGCGCTGCTATCTTGGTGAGTTCTCTGCCAGACGCCTGGGCGACAACGCTGAACGTTCTTCTCAAGTGTCGCACCTACCGCTGAGCGGTGAACCAGCGCTGAGCGCTACTTCTTTGGGCTTGGGCTAGTTTCAACTGATTTTTAATGAATTATAAATAGATTTGCACGACTTGGAGGGTCTATCATTTGGTAGAAGAGACGCAGAAACACCTTCTTCACCACTTAGAGGCGGATTTTGGATGCGGAAGCTCCAATATACAAGTTCTAGGGTTTATCTTTTCATTCTTTTCATCTAGTTTCACCATGTCCATGGTGAACTAAACCTCCATTGTTGTTGGGGAAACGATGTAATCCTATTGAAACTCTCATATATTGACATGGGAAAATTCTCTCGGGAGCAATATTACCTAGACATAGGGATAGGAGGACCGATTGCCTTTAAGCTTCTGTGCGAATGTAATGCATGAACAATTGTTAGGGAGACAAGACATTGTTAACTAGTAATTAGGAAGAGTCTCTTTTCACCAACACATTGGGATTAAGGTAAATTAGAAAGTGACATTAACATTAATGAAAAAGTAGAATTCTTAAATATATGAGAGTGGATTAGGATAAGTCGGAAACCCTAACAACACAATTCATCCATATCATTCAACTACCAATTGATCAATCTTTGCATGCATATTTAATTTTCTTCTTTGAATTCTAAACACCAATTTTCTTTATTCAAGTCTTAAATAATGAAGAAATCACATGAAAGTATAGGCCTATGAGTCTCTAGGGAAACGATACTTGGTCTTACCACTTATTATTACTTGATACGATTCGGTACACTTGCCGGAGTCTTCCAACTTTGTAGTTCTATCATTCAAAGCAGATATATGTTGCCATAGTTATGGTTGTTGCTGTGGTCTATTGGATTGTCCTCCTGCTTGTCCAGCTTGTCCATTCTGACCTTGACCCATGGTTGGGTGAGGTTTCCACCCTTGGTAATTACCTTGGCGGAATTGGAATTGATTACCCATGTAATTGACTTCGTCTTCGGCCTCTACTAGATAAGCACATTGACCATTGATATGGTCACCACCACATAATTCGCAAAGTTGTTGTTGAACTTGTGAAACATTCTTCAACTTATTATGCAACTGAGCGATTGTATTTGTCAAATTCTCCAGCTGTTGAGTTATGATCTTATTCTGTGCATGCAAGGCATCTTGAGGTTGAAGTTGTAAAACTCCCTTTTGTTGAAGTGGGGCTCCTCTTTCATTATGCGTCTCATTATCATTTGTAGCCATATTGTCAATTAAATCAAAAGCTTCCTCTAGAGTGTTGCACTTGATGTTACCTCCAGCTGAGGCATCTAGCATTAGTTTAGTTTGAGAGCCAAGACCTCCAAGAAATAAAAGGACTACTGTCGCTTCATCAAAGCCATGTGTGGGTGTCTTTCTGAGTAGGCTTTTGTATCTATCCCACGCTTGACTTAGAGTTTCTTCCATGCCTTGCCTGAAAGAAGAGATTTCTTGCTTACCCTTGTTGATGTTGGACCGTGGGAAGTACTTGTTTAGAAACTTTGAAACAACAACTTCCTAGTCAGTAAGGCTACCCTCCGGAAAAGAATTCAACCATAGCTTAACATGGCCTCCCAATGAGAAAGGAAACAAACTAAGCTTTATAGCATCATCCGACACACCATTGATCTTTACAGTGTTGCAAATCTCATTGAATGTGGTCAGATGCTCATATGGACTTTCATGAGATAGTCCATTAAATTGGTTGCTTTTCACCAATTGTATCAAAGCCGGTTTCACGTCCATGTTTGCAGCATTGACCCTCGGCCTTGCAATGCTATTAAAGTGATGAGGGCTAACAACAATGGTATAATGCGCCAGAGTGCGTCTTCCATTGTTCTCCTCAGCCATCTCTCTAGTGCTTTGGTCGGATCCTTGTGGTGAGGGTTGTAAAAGTGTCTCAAGAGAAGGAAATAATTATCTAGATGTTCGAACCTTCCTCCTCCTTCTACTTTCACTCAATCCTTCAAGAAGAGGTTCTGAATTTTTCTTGCTCCTAGTTCGAATTGTATCCTGCATGCACAAGAAAACAAAACCCTAGAAAGCAATTTTTAGAACAAAATAAAAATAAAAAATCAAGTCAAAGTTAATCAATAATCACACGAATAGAATAGTTAAACCACGAGTCCCCGACAACGGAGCCAAAAACTTGTTAAGACTTCGGCAAGTGTACCGAATCGTATCAAGTAATATAAATGGTAAGACCAAATATCGTTTTCCCTAGAGACTCATTGGCCTAAACAGTCATGTGATTTGTTGATTATTTAAGACTTGAGAACAAAAATTAGGTTTAGAATGCAAAACAGAAAATAAACATGAATGCAAGTGTTGATCAATTGACTCAAGAATATAGGAAAATCAACAAAATCAATGATGATGCAATTGAATGAGTTAAACAAAGCATGCATAGAGTGTACAGGAAAAACCCTAACAATTAATAAAGTAAAGCATAAATATTAATAACCACTTCAATACATGAGAGTTTCAAAGGATTGCATCGTTTCCCCAACAATAATGGAGGTTTAGTTCACCATAGGCATGGTGAAACTAGATGAAAATAATGAAAAGAATGAAAGATAAAACCCTAAAAGTTGAAGATCGGAGCTTCCTCATCCAAAATACGCCTACAAAGGGTGGAAATAGTGTTTCTGCACCTCTTTCTATCAAAAGATAGACCTTCTAGGTTGTGCAAATCAATATATAGTTCATAAAAAATAGCAGAAAAATGGCCAAGGCCCACGCTGACAACGTTCAACGCTAAAATGATGCTCAGCGGTAGGTGCAACACTCAGAATGATGCTCAACGGTGGTGCCCAGGCGTAAGACAGAGAACTCTTCAGCAAAATTGGTGCTTAGCGGTGAAATGACACTCAGCGGTAGGTGCGACACTTGGATTTGGCCCATAGCGGTGGCGCTTAAGCGCGAGACAGTGAACTTAACAGTAGGTTTGGCGCTCAACGCCAACTACAATTCATCTTTTTTGCTATTTTCCTGCTTTTCTTGAGTCCAACTCCTTGCTACTTCAACTTCTTTCATCCAATTCGTCATAATTCCTGCCAAAACAAGGAAAACCAAGCATAAAACCAATAATACCACCTTCAACTCTCTATTTCTCTTAACTTAAGCAAAAACATGATTTCAAGCTAGTTTCTAATTCATAAAGGGTGTTTTTAGTATCAAAGTTAAATATAAAAATAATGGTATTTCAACCATTATCACGCGGTAAGCAAAGTAAGTATGCAATCAAAATGTAAAGAGATAAGGAGAGAAAATCAACACAGTTTTTATATTGGTTCGGCTTTAATGCCTACATGCACTTACTCTCCCAGTGAACCTTAGATTAGAGACTAATTCACTATAATGATCAGAGTATTGCAACAAAGGCTTTACAGATCACACTCTAATGTAAGCACCTCCCAAACTCTCAATCAAATCTAGAAACAAAATACTCCTGTCAACACAACACCTTATAGTCTTGTTGTAGAAACCCTTTGAGAATCCCCTCTCAAAGTCAAGAGCACACCACTCTTCTTCCTGACGCGCACGTCCAGGGAAACAGCAAGTCAAAGATTGCAAATCTTGCTTTAATCAAAACCAGTTGCACCTTTAGTCATGCTAATGTGATCAACCAATGTAATCCACAAGATGCCTCTCAAGAATTCCTCAAGATTCGTCAAATTCTTTGCATTCTTGATTCTTGAAGCGTATTGAGTAATCTGTAAACTCTTTCAAATCAAAACAATCAAGTATGAAAATATTAGAATGATCAAAAGTCACATAAATACATACAGTGCGTCAATTTATAGTTACTGTCATATCAGACACAAAGTAATTGATTAGGTTAGTAGTGTAATCGGTTACATAAAATTGTTGTAACAGTATTACAACTAACTTAGCTCATTACTTGAATGTTCAATTAATGTAATCGATTAACATTAAATGTTAGTCAAACACATTTAAAAAGAATGACCGTTATAGCAATCATGACTAGCATCCAATCAGGTTTCAAAACATAACATACTTAATTGAATACACAAAAAGGGTGATCGATTAAGCTTACTACTTAAGCAAATTTTGAAAACTTATTCTCTCAAAAACTCTTCATAGCACATCTGAGAAAGATATATGCAAACACACAACTTTTAATCGATTCAACAACGAATGTAGTCGATTCAAAACTAGTTGTTTTGCCACAGTTAAAAAACTAAGTTGTCTAATGACCTTAATGGATTATCACAACACTGTAATCGATTAAGTCCTGCAAAATTGCTTTTGTGCATGTGGTTTTCTTTTCTCAAAAACATACAATGAGTATACACAGATATAATATCTTCATAATCACAATAGTATGCATAACTAACACAGTATGTCCAACAAATGTGACTATCACAGTATGTGCATATTGCACAGTAAGCATTTATACATTCCACATATGTATAACACAACACAGAAACACCTTTATGTTGTGTCATGACAACATTCATGTGTTGTTATTAATGTGTTGTCCTAATAAAAAACAACATACAGGGATTGGGTTCAACTATCACATTTGCTCCCCCTATCAACATTAAGTATTAATTATGTAAACTTACTGGGCAAGCTAACTATTTGTTGAAAAAAAGTCCAAATTTTAAAATGCAGAAAAATTAAGTCGTTTTACTTGCCTGGTAAATCTTGTGAACATGACTCCCAAGGGTTTAGGTTGCTAGATGACTAAAAGGCTCACTGAGTAAAATTCAAAATTTTAAAATTCGAAGAGTTTAAGTCATTTTACTCATTAGGCGAGTGTAGTCTTGTTGGGTGAAACATTCTATTGAGAGTTTTATGTATTTGCTTGTTGGATGTGTCAATTTCTTCACTAAGAAAAACTCTTTGAATAAAAATTCACATATCTAAGAGGGGATTGGTCGTTGAACAAGTTAGGACTGGTTAGAGGAGTCTATCTCCAAAGATAGCTCATTAAGTGAGTGAGAATGCTCACTAGATGAGCTTGAGTTTTAAAAACTCTAAGCTTTCTCTCTCTTAGCGAGCTTGTGTGCTCGTTGAGCAAGAGGAGAATGTTGTAGATATAAAACTAGTGGTTTGAGATTTTAAAATGAATATGTGTTTGATAGACCAAGTAGAGTTTGGGCATGAGCCATAATGTACTGTGAAATTTGAGAGGCTACGTAGAGTTAGGGCATGAACTAAGGAGAAGAGTTTCATTACCCCAAATTCTTCTCCAAAGAAAAAAGTGCATCCACATCTCCATATGAATACCCAATGGTTATAACATTTTTATCCCATCCACATCCTTATTAGGTAATGAATATACTCGTACCCATGCCCGTATTTCTTCTTTTTACAATATCAATAACAATTAATTAAATTTTATTAAAAAAATTTAAAAATAACAATTCAAGAAACATGATATTATCAAATATTCAATATCAAAGGATTATTGGTGTTTTTTAATATCAAATATTTAGAAAGAAATTATAATTGAATACATCTCAAACGAGAGTACCAAACAAAATTTCACGAGGACTAAAATATTTATAACTTTTGTAAATATCAATGAAATAAATTTGATAAAAATATATATTTTTTAGAAAAATATTAAAAAGATAGGTATACAAGTTTAAAAATATGTTAAATGTCTTTTTTCTTCCCTTTCCAAAATTCTAATGAAATATTTTTTTAATCACGCAAAAAAAATTGGGTTAAATATTTTTTAGACCCTAAAATTTAAGGAGAAATTTGAAATTGTCTTTGCGACAAGAGGAAAACCGCTCAACGGTCATTTTAGGCGCCTGGGCGGTGGCGTGTGTTGAGGCAAACCGCTGAGCGGCCAATTTAGGCGCCTGGGCGGTTGTCTGTTTTTATATTTTGGATTCTGAGATCTTTCTGTTATCTTTTTGCCTTATATATAGCCCTAGTGCAAATCCAAATGTAATTCTTTTGGCAGAGAACAAAGTCCACAACAGCTTTACACCTTTGGAGGAGATTTCTTGGATGCTTAGGCTCCACTTTATCAATTCTAGGGTTTGCTTTTCCATTCTTCCATTTAGTTCATCTAGTTTCACCATGATTATGGTGAACTAAACCCTTAGTTGTTGGGGAACAATGTAATCTTTTGAAACTCTCATATATTGAAATTCTTGTTTACTTTATATGCTTGCATATGCTTGATTTATCAATTGTTGGGTTCTTTACCTTTGCTTAATGCTTCTACCGTTTAACTCATTCGGTAGATGTTGTTTGTTTTTATTGATACGGGGACATACAGTAATGTCATGAACTGGGGAGAATTCCTTGATTATGTTAATACTGCCTACGGATAGGGGTAGGACGATTAATTATATTTTGTTTCCGCTCATTATGCATTATTAGTTACTAGGGGAGGCTAGGGATAGCAAGCCGGTAATTAGTAATAGGCTCTTTTCAGCAAGGGATTGCGTTAAGGGTAGACCAAGAAAGTTTGCATGGAAATATGATAAATAAGCAAATTAAATAAGAGTAGATATATGAGGGTGGATAAGATGAAATTGTAAACCCCAACAACCTCATTCATTCATAGTTTCTCTTAGTCAATTGAATTCTTGCATTTGCATGTTTATTTCTGTTTTGCATTTAAACCATTCAAATTATTTTCTTTTACTCAAGTCTTAAACAATTTGTTTACACGAAAGATGAGGCCTTAAGAGTCCTTTGGGAAGAACGATATTGGGTTTACCAATTATTATTACTTGATACGATCTGGTACACTTGCCAGGGGTTACACATGGGATTAAAAAGATTACATCAACTCGTTATTAAAGTTTAAGGACTAAAATGTATCAAAGTTTAGAAAAAAGGTGAATTTCAATTTCGCATCAAATTTTAGTGACTATAAACATATTTAACCTTATAAAATTTATAAGGGTTAAATATGATTTTAGTCACTAAACTATCACGCAATTTTGGTTTTCGTCCATCTTCCAAACTCTTATCCATTTTCATTTCTCTCATTTTAGGAAGTATGAGATTTAGTCCTTCATAACCAACATCATTAGATTTTTTTTTCTTATGTAACTAAGTGTATGTCATGTCTACAACTAAAAGTTAATTTTAACATAATTTTATATCTCAATCTAAATTAACTCTTTTAAAACAAATTCTAAATAAAATAACATTTTAAAACACAAAACTGGAATGAAAAACTAAATTTAGAGATTAAATGAAAATACAAATTTACAGTCATCACTTTACATTTTTTATTATTTAAATACCATATTGTAAATATATTTGGTTTAAAAAAATGTTTTGACACATTTTTATACCTCCAACTAAATTAACTATTTTAAAATAAATCTAAATTAAAATAATATTTTAAAACAGAAAACTAATAAAAAAGCTAAGTTTAGAAATTAAATGAGAGTTTGTACTATTATTTCATATAGTTTTTATTATTTGAATATTATAAATTAATGTAGATATAGTTGGTTTAGATTGAGTTTTTGAAGTTTCCTCATTTTGAAACAGATGAATAATAATTTTTAATTTGTTGTTCAAAATTTAAGTTCCAAACCAAATGAATAAGATAAAGTTTATCAATAAAAAATTTCAATTTGAATATATTCCCATTGTTATTAGATAAAGTTGAATCCTTGACAATCCTATCATGAATCCTAATTTGTAACTTGATTGAATTTCCCAATCACCCTATACAACACTCCATGTCATTATGATGATATGAATCATTCTTATAAGACTAAGCAACGAGAGTCTCCAAGAAGATTCAACCTTCGAAAAATGTTCAAACCTTGTACAACCTTTTCATAGGTTTATTTAATAAAAATGAAGTTAAATTTACAAAATAAACTCTTATATAATAGTGTTTTTAAAGTAAATTACACTTATATCCCCTGAATTTTAGAATCACACTAATATCTCGTCTAAAAAAAAAGCTCTAATCAAATCTCTCATCTATTTATTAAAAAAATCCATTATCACATTTTTTTTTACTTATACCAATATTCTCTTTCTGTTTAGAAAAACTGTACTTACACTATAATAATTAAAAAAAGTCTTAAAAGAATAATAACAATTTAAAATATAGGTTTAATTTTTTTTTAGAAAGTACCATAAAAGGATGACAAAAAAAAAGTCCATCAAAAGAAATTTGAAGAAACATAGTGAGCACGACCTTTTGACAGCAATAGGCCCGTGCCGTGTCCGTCATGTAGTTCTTCTCTTCATTAATCTTTCACCCATTCTTCTTTGAATTTCGACTTCCATCAACTTCAAATCATGCCTCTTTCTTTACTTTTTCTTCTTTAGCTATTTCATATTCTCATTGAAACTTTGATAGGTTTTGTTTGAATAATCAACTTCGCATCACCTAAAACTTTTCATTTTCAAAATATAAATTATTAACAAATAATTCTTACTATATATATCGATCATGTTGATGATAAAAAATAAACCTACAGGATAAAATATAACTAATTATTGTTTTAACATAACCAAATTTATTACAAAGATGAAAATATGTCGATTTAATTTATTGATCAAATTAAATAACTTATTGTCATACAATATTACTTTATCATTTATTAATATATTATGAATATAGAATTTGAAATACATGAAAACACAAAAAAACAGTTTGAATAGTATTTTAACTTTATTTGTTATAAATCAACGTTTCAAGAGTTCAAGAGTTGCAAAGATTAGACAATCTATAATAGTTGTTAGAGGCGTGTATGTTTAATATAGCATTTTGGAAAACGTTTTAAGGAATGAAAATAATAACACAAGTATTTTTATACTAGTTCACTTAACCACGAGCTACGTCCAATTCCTCTTTAAGATCTTCTAAGGGATTCCACTAATCTTTTACAAAGATTACAAGGTGTTTAATCACTCTTGGTTTACAATGAGTATTATCAACGACTCTTGGTTCAACACTAGTCATTCTGAATAGAAGAGTTTAACCACTCCTAGTATCCACACTAGACAAACTGTTTAGAATCTTTAACTCCACTGAGTTAAACAACAAGTGTTTGAATTCAATTCTGAATCTACGAACACAATCAAAGTGTTTTTGAATACAAGTAAAAAATCAAATGACTCTCCAAGAAAGGATATGTTCCATACAATGAACTTCTAAAAGCTTCTAAAGGTCCTTTCTCTTTGGATGAAAGACTTAAGACGATATGAACTTAGAGGAAAAGCAGTAGTGTAAGAATTCAAGGAATTGTTCTCTTGGTTCATTTCTTATCTTCAGCAAGTCCTCTTTATATATCCTTCTTTGAGAGACAATCGTTAGACATAGAGTTGACTTCCATGTAGAATTCATAGCTCTTTTAAGTAGGTAGTCAGATTTAGGTCTACTTTGTAGAGTGACTGTGCTTTATCAGAGATTTATTCAAAAGTAGCTTGTATGGTTCTTCAGAACTTAAAGCTTTGAGAAAACATTAGAGGAATGTCTTCTTATCTCTTAACATCTTTATCCATCTTGAGCAGGAGTTTGAGCAAGGTCTTGTGCTGTCATAATCTACACACATAAAGAAAGGAAAACATACAAGTAAAACATTTTTTCGTACATTTAATAAATGTTTTAAACATTAGTGATCGTTAAGCACATTGCGTGTTTAAAACATATTGTCACATGTCACCTCGTCTGATAAAAGCATCGTTTAATTATGTTTAGCGAAACTAGTGTTCAGACGCTTTATCCTTTTTACTAGATGATATGGCGATTAGAAACACTATCAACAACTCTATAATGTTTATCGCTTTTTATGTATATTGTTGGAAATAGAATGGCTTAGTTTCAACACCAAAAGGGGGGTGAATTGGTGAAGTTAAAAAATCAGAGTCTTTTTAAAATCTTTTTCGCAAAGTATAAAACTTTCAAAAGTTTCTTGAATCTCAATGAAAAAGATAAATCAAGTGCAGTGGAAAATAGTTGACTGTGCAGAATATAAAGTCGATTTGAAATTTAAAGAGTTCAGGGATAGAAGATTCAAACGTAGTTTTTATACTGGTTCGGCCAAACTGCCTACATCTAGTGTCCTTCCTGTACCCAGAAGCAAATGCACTATAATGGTCAAGGTTTTTACAAAAATGTTTCTATAGAGACCTCCACGTCAAAATATAAAACACCTCTCTAATCCTCTAATCAAAATATAGGCATACAACACACAAAGAACAACAACAAGATATCCCCTCTTCTACAGTCTTTATCAACTTTGAACAAACCTCAAAGTTCCCAGAACGCAGCACATGCTCTTCCTGTAATCACAACAGGACAGCCACAATCTTCACAAGATTGATAGAAGTATCTGATCACATTTCCAGTACACCTCAATGTGTAGTATGATCAAGTCTTTCTTTCAACACAACAACCTTGCTCTTCAAGCAACTATCAAAGAGTGATCTCCACGATCTTCTTGATATGTTCTTGGAGCTTCTCACTTTCTGACAGAGATCAAGATCTGAAACAATATAATGAAAATGTTAGATTTACCAAAAGTCTTTGTAGAACACAGAATCACGTCTATTTATAATTTTCTGTAAAACAGACGCTCCCATAGTTGACTACACTACTAATACAGTCGACTACAGTCAGACAGTTAAGACATTTAGTAGTAGTCAGACCAACTAAATTGATTGCAAATTTAATTCAGTTGACTTGCAATTAATGCTTGGTCAAGGATACAAAATATAGCCATTATAGTTCACAAGCATCAACAAAAATTCAAAACATAACTAAGTCGAATAGCTTGCACATATAGTCGACTATGTCACTTCAATGCAGTTTTGAAAATCTTTCTTTGCAAAATTACTCAAAGCACTATTTTTGAAAATCTATGCAAAGTCATGAGTTTTAATCGACTTGCTTCATAATAAAGTCGACTTAAAACTTGTAGTTTTGCCACACAATATAAGTTCAACCAAGTGCATGTGGTTTTCTTTTCTTTAACATATGTTATGCAATCACAAATGATATATCATGTAGAAAGCAGTGAAAATGCACACATAGATAGAACAACACAAACATGTTCTTCAAGAACTTATACACAAGAAAGTCTTGAACATGTAGCACATTTTAGTACATGTGTTATTAATAATGTGTTGTCATCATAAAAACCCAGAAGCATTATGAGATTGTAAGGTTTAGCTAAACCAGTGCTTTCCTTATCAACAATCTCAAAATTTTGTTTGTGCTGTTTTTGAACTGTGATGATCATGTGTTGCACAACAACAAGATACTTAAAATGGAGGGTCTCAACAATTAGAAACTAAAGGTGAATAAGAAGAAATGATTAATATGTTTAGTGTTATATAATAGTCTGATAACTCCTAAATTTTCCCTCTTTTCTTGTGTTTAGAAGTCAATTTTAGTTTCTTTTAGTTTCTTATTGTTTAGAATTAGACTAGTTTTGGGATTTTTCCATAAATTTGTGGTTTTGTTAAATTTTAGTTAAAAATAGTTTTTAGGTATATTTTGTAGAGTTTTTAAATAATTAGAAAATTAATATTTGTTTTAGAAAATCTTTTGTTAAAAAAATTCTTTTCTTTCATTTGATTTTCTTTTCTTTCTTTAATTTTGATTTTATTTTCTTTGTTGCAAGAAGGCCCTTAGTAATTGGGCTGAAATGTCTTTATCAAAGTGGGCTGGTCAAATGGGAGTGGTTAACTGGGTTGATCTGAAGCTTCTGCTTGGATGATTTCTCAATGCGCTGTTTTTAAAATTGGCTTCTCTAGTGACTGGACTTAAATGAAACAGTGAGTTTCATTGGAAGCTGTTGCAAGGGATGATTCAAGTCAAGATTGGGCAGCTTTAAATTGGGTTATTGTTGTTCAGATTGGATTTTAATTAGCCTGATAAGCTGGAGTTGCTGCCACCATGGAGATTAATTGAAAAGCTTTTGGGCTAGACCTTGAGCTGATTTAGTAGGACGACGTCGTTTTGGCCTGGCTGCAGTGACTAAGGGTCCTTGCTCGTGCAACTCATTTGGGAGAAAAGAATTCCCTCGAGCACTTTCATTTGAAGAGAAACAGCCACTCTAGGGTTGGCTTGAAGAGTTCAAGAAAGAGGAGAGAAGCTCCTTGGTGTCTTTTACATGAAGCTCGTGCGCCTTGCCCGAAGAAGATGACTTAGACCGAAGAAGAAGAGATGTGAGCTCCATGGATCATTGTGGACGAAGCCTAGAATGATGTTCGGACCAAACGAAGATGACCCAAAAACTAATCGGACCAAAATCGTGATCGGAGGCTTACGGAGCTGGATCGATTGAAGCAGAACGGTTAGAAAGTTAGTTGGAAAATCTTCACGAAGCTTCTAAGTTGTAACCAATTCTTCCCTTCTTTCCCTTTTCCTATTCCTTTTAGTTTTTGGATTTCCTTATAAAAAAGGGGTTTTGTAATGTACAGAGTATGTGCATTGGGTGACAAATAGTGCACGGTAGTGGGTGACTAACGCTACCTAGCTTAGGGTTTTTCATTTTGATGCTTTAGTTTTAGATTTAAAGCTTTCTTAAAGTAAAAGAATTGTTCTGTGCACTAGAATTCTTGGGGATGATCACTGGGTGACAGACTTTGGACTCTCTGGGATTTCTGGTATCTGTACTTTTGATTTCTAGTTCTTAATAAAAATTGCTCTTTCCAATTTCAGTTTCAAATTTACGTTTCTGTTTGCACTTTTAAATTTCCAGCACTACTATTGTTTAATTCTTGCATTGATTTAGTTTTGATCTTTTATGATTTCAGTACTTGCATGATTCTTAGAGTACCTTTATGATGCTTTTGATGAGTGTTACGACATGCTTCTGAATTGTACAAATACTGGGTTGATAAAATGAGTGAGAGTCAAGATTTAAAGTTCTGAAATATGGACTCAAAGACCCCAAAGAGTAACTGAGACCGAGACCCATTCTATTAGTTCAATGTTTGTTAAGTTTGGAAAAATGTTTTTATCTGAATTCCTTGTATGAATCTTAACTTAGTTGGTTTGAGAAATGGTAGATTTAGGAAATTTTCCTTCATACCAGTTTTAGTTTTGTATTTTCATTTGCTATTCTTATAGTTGATTTATGTGCAGTAAGTAGTATACTATGTGATGTTTCTGGGTAGTATTTTGTGAAATCATCTTGAGTACCTTTAGTTATAGGTTTGTAGTTCAGATCGTTAAAATGAATTTTGTTCATCTCTTTTATTTTCTTTATTATGTTCATTATTTTGGCAGTTCTCATATTGTGCATTTTCTTTGCATTGATAGTTACATTTCTAGATTAAATTCATAATTTCATTTAGTATTTAGGGTTCATTTTAGTAGAATTCATTCACCATTTTAGTTTAGGTTCCCTTAGCTTAGTACATATTATTTGATTATGTTTTCATTTTTAATTTTAGTTTTTCCCTACCTAATTTTTACTAAATAAATAATTAGGCTTAATTCTTCAATTCTAGCTTAATAAGTACCAAGTCCTTGGATTGATTCCCTAGGTTGCCCCTATTCTACATTAGTGGGGAATTTAGGTTTGTTGAGGTTTGATGCGACTAAAAGCTGTTCAGCAAATGGCGCCTTTGCCGGGGACTTTGGCGACTTAAGTCTTAGCATTGTAGAGTTAGCCTTGTAGATTTTTGTCTTTCTTTTTCTATTTGATTAGCATTAGTCTCTGAAAATTTTAAATTTTGTAAATAGTGGTTCTTCTACATGTTGTGCTTCTATGTGTTTGGTATGATCTTCTCTTGTAGTTGAAGTCTAGGTTAGGACAGGATTTGTACTAGAGTTAAGGAGATGGCCAATTCTCAAGATTAGATGTACAAGCTGATCAAGAGAACGCCCAAGTTCCATGGGTGTTAAACCCCTGGCAAGTGTACCAGATCGTATCAAGTAATATAATTGGTAAACCCAATATCGTTCTCCCAAAGGACTCAAAGGCATTATCTTTCGTGTAAATCAATATCGTAAGACTTGTAAAGAAAATTTACTTGTGGTTTGAATGCAAAAACAAAAGGTAAACATGCAAATGCAATTGATTCAATTGGCAAGAAAAAGGTATGGATGAATGGAGTTGTTGGGGTTTACAATTTCATCTTATCCACTCTCTTATATCCACTCTTCTTATTAAATTCGCTTTATTATCTAATTGTCATGCAAACTTTCTTAGTCTACCCTAAACCCGATCCCTCGGCGAGAAGAGCCTACTACTAGTTACTAGCTTACCATCCCTAGTCTCCCCTAGTAACTAGCAATGCAAGTAACACAAAAGCAAAATACAATTGATCGTCCTACCTCCTTATCGCTAGGTGGTATTCCTTAATCAAAGAATTCCCTATCAGTTCATGACTTCCTCTTACGTCCCCGTATCGACAAAGGCAAACATCTATATATCGAATGAGTTAAACGATAATAGCATAGAGCATGGATAAAGAACCCAACAATTGATAATACTAGCACATGCAAGCATATGAATAAAACAAGAATTTCAATATAAGAGAGTTTCAAAAGATTACATTGTTCTCCAACAACAAAAGGTTTAGTTCACTATTGACATGGTGAAACTAGATGAAATATAATGAAAGAATGGAAAAGCAAACCCTAGATATGATAAAATGGAGCCTAAGCATCCAAGAAATCTTCTCCAAGGAGTGTAAAATAGCTTTAGGCGTCCTTTTCATGGCGCTCAACTGTGCATTTTGACATTGAGCGGTGCATAGACTCTTTCTTTCTTCATTTTTCTTCTTCTTCCTTGAGTCTAAGACCTTCCTTCTTCAATTTCATCCTTAATTCTCATCAAAACCCTGCAAAACAATGCAAAACAAGCATAATATCTCTAAAAACAGATTTTGACTCTCAAATGACTCAACTTAAGTGTTTTACTTGATTCTAAGCTCATTCTAAACCATAAAGGATATATTTTGATATCAATTTTAGGATGAAAATAACGGTTTTTAGACCGTTATCACAACCCCAAACTTAGAACTTTGGTTGTCCTCAAGCAAACAAAACAAAATTTGGCTTTCCACTTTTTCATCAAATAGTTCAACAATCCCAAAATTCATTTTTCTTATGACAAGAACTACTCAATTTCAAATTTTCAGTGGAATATAATCAAGATGTTTGCATACTTTCAATTCAATTCGGTTCACATGATCACATATTTCCCAACAGATGTTTTATTTATGAAAGATCAATCACTAAGCATAGATGTAATCATGGAATTCAACAATTCTCACCAAGCAAGTGTTTCACTCAATCACTCAAGTGTTTAAGAGGTCACTCCACTCTCTACTATTCACATGTCACATGAAACAAAATTGCCCTTCATCTAATACAATCAACATTCTCACATGCTAATTCCATCACAAGGACTTTTCCAAGGCTTATAATGAGGCTATGCTAACAAGAAAAGTTGGTTTTTCTGGATCACAAAATCCTTGAGTCAAAAGAGCTATTTTAACATTTAAAGTTCAAGCACAAACTCTCTTTCTTTAACTAATCTCACTCATTCCCAACTTCTTCCCTTTCCTTTTATTTTTACATTGAGCTCATCTTTCATGCTTTTTCTTTTCTTCTTTTTCTTTTCTCATGCATTTTTCTTTTTCAACACTTGAGCTCAATGCCTTTCTTTTTTCCATTCAAATTTTCCCAACAACCCCAAACTTGAACCATGTTAATACATACAATTATTCTCAACCCAACTCAAGGTAAATAATTTCAAATCAAGGGTTTTCATCCTGTTTAAGGCCAAGGTTCAAAAAGGGTATAACATTTTAATCACTTTTGGTGAAAATTTGGCTAAGTAAGGGCTTCCAAAAATGGCCTTGATCATATGACATAAACATTCAATTCAATCAATTATCAAGACTCAGGCAATATCATTCATATTTTCCTGTGAACAGTACATATAACAATGAATACTCTTGAGCTCAATACCTCACACAATCATGCTTTCTCACATATCATCCATTCATACACCCTGCTTAGCATCATAATCACAATCATAAATCATCACACATTTGTTCACAAAACTAGTGAACTTTTCACGTGGATATCAGCATGCAACTCAATCATCATCCACATCCAATCATCATTAAATAGACTCATCATGCATTTCATTCAGTCAAACATTTTTAGAAATAGTGTTCAAGCCAAGCATAGACACTGAAAATCAAAATTCAACCTATTAAAAAAAAAACAAAATACAAAAGTGCAAGATAAAACCCTGTCTAAAGCATGGGCATCCATCAGTAGATGCCCTCTCAATCCATGTCCTCATCTGAGTCCTCCTGGTCTCCATCATCAGCATCTTCAAAGTTATCTTCATCTTCATCCTCATCCACGCCTGGTGCTTCAGCTACTCCAGACCCGCTGCCCTATGCTTGCTCTTGAGGCCAAGCCATAGCTCCATGAAACTCGTCCATGGTCCACCTATGCACTGGTGGTTGATCGTACATCCCTATTATCATCTCAAATTTGGCTATCTGCCCTTTGCGAAGAGCCTCCATCCTAGCCTCCATCATGGACATATACATGTCCCTCATCTGGAATGGCTCGACGTGCTGTGCCGGTGCATCTGTAGGTACATGCTCCTGCTATGTTGCTGCTTTCCTAGGACGCCTCCAAGGTGCTTCAGCTGCTTCCTCTTCTTCATAGTACTGCTGATAATAGGCAGCGTCTATGGCCTTCCTAGGCCTCTCATATGGTCGAACTCCAGTATCCACCCCAGCCTGCTGACACAAAAAGGTAATTAGGGACGAATGTCCCAACGGTGTCCTGCTACTCACAATGGTAGCGTAGCTCTGAATCTCATCAGCAATAACCTTCCCAACATTCACATCCAACTGCCTCAGCATGCAGTAGATAAAGATGATACGATGCATAATGATGTCTGAAACATGAGAGCATGGCTGGATGTTGGCATGAGTGAATGCCATCCATTATTTCGCCAAAGGTGTCAAATCTGCCCTCTTTATGTTGACGGGCACTCCATTTGGGTTGTTCTGAAAATGCCTTCCAAGAAGGCACATAACCCTCTCAATGTTTGCTATGTCTCTGAACCCCCCAACAAGTGCTGCATACTGGCATTGTTCACCTGGCCATTCAGTGCCCAAAAAGTTGTTAATAGTGTCGGGGTCATACCGAACGATCTGTCCCCTCACATAACTCATGTATCTCCCAGCATCAACTCCTCCTCTGGTCAAGGCATTTGTATAATACTAGGGTGGTTCTTCCAACCTTGGCTAGAGTTGCCTTGGTTAAAATTACCCTGCCTATACTGGAATTGATTACCCATGTAATTGGCTTCCTACTGCATTTCCCCTGGCATAGCACATTGACTATTAATATGGTCACCACAAAAATCACAAAGTTGTTGCGCTTGGGAGACATTCCTAATCTCCTTTGGAAGTTGTGAGAGAACCTTCGTGAAATTATCTAGCTTTTGAGTCAGAAGATGATTCTGAGCTAGTATGGCATGATCTATTGGCAAATGCAAAACTCTCCCCTTTTTAACAGGTGCTCCCTTTTCACTAAAAGTTTCCTTCTTAGTAGCAGCCATACTCTCAATCAAGTTATAGGCTTCATCTTCAGTCTTTTTCTTGATATCACCTCTAGTTGAGGCGTCCAGCATCATTTTAGACTGCGTGTTTAGACCACCTAGGTAAGCAAGAACTAGGGTTGTCTTGTCAAACCCGTGGACCGGTGTCTTCCTCAATAAGCCTTTAAACCTATACCATGCTTGCCCGAGAGTTTCCTCCATGCCCTGTTTGAATGATGAGATCTCCAACCTTCCCTGAGTAATTTTGGAATGTGGAAAATATTTGTTGACAAATTTGGTTGCCACAGTCTCCCATGTAGTGAATGTTCCTTCAGGAAAAGAATTAAGCCACGTCTTAGCATTGCCTCCCAATGAGAATGGAAACAAGTTAAGCTTTACTCTTTCGTCTGATACTTCAGTCATATTCACAGTGTTGCAAATTTCACTAAATGTTGTCAAATGATCATATGGGTTCACATTTGAAAATACGTGAAATTGGTTGCTTTGTACCAGATGGATTAGTGCTGGATTCATCACCATATTAATTGTATGGTCCGTAGGCATGGCTATGCTGTTGAAGTGGAAAGGGCCCACAACATTAGACTGATCCGCAAGTGTGGGTCTTGGAGGAGGTTGATTCGCCATCTCCTCTAAGTTCTGTATAAAAGCCTCTGGTGAAGAATGTAAGAGTCTTTCAGGAGAGGGAAAAAGTTCATGTGATGGACGCCTAACTCTTCTTCCTCTTCAAAAAGAGGTTGTTGGTTTTTCTTGCTTCTAGTATGTATTGCTTCCTGCATACACAAGAAACAAAAACCCTAAAAGCACTTTTACAGATAAGAAATATAAAACAAAAACAAAATATATACAATAATTACAATAATTACACTAAATCAAATTCCATCAATTTACACTACTCGAAAAGTTAAACCACGAGTTCTTGGCAACAACGCCAAAAACTTGTTAAACCCCTGGCAAGTGTACCAGATCGGATCAAGTAATATAATTGGTAAACCCAATATTTTTCTCCCAAAGGACTCAAAGGCCTTATCTTTCATGTAGATCAATATCGTAAGACTTGTAGAGAAAATTTACTTATGGTTTGAATGCAAAAACAAAAAGTAAACATGCAAATGCAATTGATTCAGTTGGCAAGAAAAAGGTATGGATGAATGGAATTGTTGGGGTTTACAATTTCATCTTATCCACTCTCTTATATCTACTCTTATTAAATTTGCTTTATTATCTAATTGTCATGAAAACTTTCTTAGTCTACCCTAAACCCGATCCCTCGGCGAGAAGAGCCTACTACTAGTTATTGGCTTACTATCCCTAGTCTCCCCTAGTAACTAGCAATGCAAGTACCACAAAAGCAAAATACAATTGATCGTCCTACCCCCCCTATTGGTATTGCTTAATCAAGGAATTCCCTATCAGTTCATGACTTCCCCGTACGTCCCCGTATCGACAAAGGCATACATCTATTTATCGAACATGGATAATAGCATAGAGCATGGATAAAGAACCCAACAATTGATAATAATAGCATAAGCAATCATATGAATAAAACAAGAATTTCAATATAAGAGTGTTAAAAGATTACATTGTTCCCCAACAACAAAGGGTTTACTTCACCATTGACATGGTGAAACTAGATGAAATACAATGAAAGAAAGGAAAAGCAAACCCTAGATATGATAAAATGGAAGCCTAAGCATCCAAGAAATCTTCTCCAAGGAGTGTAAAATAACTCTGGACGTCCTCTTCTGCCAAAAGAATAATTCTCAAATCGCACTACGGCTATATATAACAAAGAAAAGTAACAGAATTTAGGCCCAAGCCCAGCAGACCACCGCTCAGCGGTTTCCCTCAAGTCGCGCTATCGCTCATCGGTCAGTTTCACCACTAAGCGACTTGCCTCTAATCTCCCTGGACGCTCAGCTTCATCTCCTGGCGCCAGACAGTGGCTTTTCCTCGAATCATGGCTCTCAACGGTGCATTTTGACGCTGAGCGGTGCATAAACTCTTCTTTTCTTCATTTTTCTTCTTCTTCCTTGAGTCTAAGACCTTCCTTATTCAATTCCATCCTTAATTCTCATCAAAACCCTGCAAAATAATGCAAAACAAGCATAATATCTCTAAAAATAGCTTTTGACTCTTAAATGACTCAACTCAAGTGTTTTACTTGATTCTAAGCTCATTCTAAACCATAAAGGGTATATTTTGATATCAATTTAAGCATGAAAATAACGGTTTTTACACCGTTATCAATGGGCTAGCACATGAAGACCAAACACACACATCAAAGAGTTTAGCTGGCTCCATGACGCCTGCTGGAATTCCAGAGGAAACAGTGAAGATGAAGGCATTTCCATTGTCTCTGCAAGGTGCATCAAGAGACTGGTTTATTTACAAGCAACAACCTTTTGTGAGTTGGCCAGATGCAGAAAATATTCCTCAACAAAGGAGTTAACCTCAGGAGGGAGATCATTGCTATTGCCCAATCTCAAGAAGAGAGCCTGGCTGAATATTGGGAAAGATTAAACAATCTTTGTACAACTTGCTACAACCACCAGATTTTAGAGCCTAGACTTCTAGTCTACTTTTATAAGGGCCTGCTTTATAAACACAAAGTGATGGTTGACACAACAGCTAGAGGCAAGACCCCAACTGAGGGAAGAAAGTTGTTGTGCAAGTTGTTTGGAGAGAGCACTGATGATGCAACTGGTGAATCAAGAAAACAGGTTTGCTCTATACTGAACATTCCAATTAATACTGATAAGGTTCAACAACATTTTCATGCTTTTAATCTCTTTAATGTTGAACGCAAAGAACCTGCTTTGGATCTGATAACGATTGATTTTACCGTTATCTGTGATGTACTTTTGATATTAAATCAACTCCCTTTGATTGTGAAGCTTACTTAAACTCTTGTTTTTATTAGAATTTTGTGAATAAGTTAATCGAGGTTACACTTAATGATTTTTATCACTAATTCCCTCAATTTTGTTGGTATTTGGAAGAGGAGCAAAGTATCAAGGAGTTAGAACCCAGGAAGGACAGTGAAAGCATCAGAATAAAAGGTTGCATAAGGCTTGAGCACACCTGGTTGCCCTTTCTAGGGCCCTTGGCGTTGGTTGTCACGCAACCACGCCTGGTTTCCCTCTTCAGGGGACCTTAGTGCTAGATATCATGCATTCACGCCTACTTTCCCTTCTCTGGGGTGCTCAGCGCCAATCTTCATGCATTCACGCCTGGTTGCCCCTTTCTAGGGCGCTGAGCGCCAGTTACCAGTACCGCAACTCGCCTGCTTGCCCCACCTAGGGTGTTGAGCGCTGGCGACGTGGGCCTAGTGGGTTCTTTTGATCTATTTACGGGCTTTCATGCATTATGGTTCATATCTTTTGACAGCTGAAGCACAAAAACCCTATTTTCGACCCTTTTGAGGGAGATTGGGCATGTGGAAGCTTTCCTTTACTCTTTCTAGGGTTTTCATCTCATATGCATTCAAGGGATTGAGGTCTAATAATCAAGGCTAGGCTTTTTACGCCAAGGGATTGGGTTCTAAGTAATTTCATAAGTGACATTAACATTCTAATGAAGAAGATGAGTTCTAATATGCATGAAAGTGAAGTAGTTGAAATCTAAACCCCAACAACATCATCATCTCATATCATCAATTTCATCCACTCATGTATGTTCAAAAGATCAATTTTATCTTTACAACATCATATTTACTTCTTTTTCATTTTAATTTCATCCAATGGAATTGTTCTTTAGTCTTAATTAGTTAAGGTATTATACGATTGTTTAGTGGTACGAGTGTCTTGGGAAACAATACTTGGTCTTACCATTTACTTGATACGATTTGATACACTTGTCGAACCCTTAACAAGTTTTTGGTGTCATTGTCGGGGACTCGTGGTTACACTATACTCTTGTGTGATTCTTAACCAGTTTAGACTTTATTTTTTGTTTATCTTTATGTTTTCTTATTTTTATTGTTTGGGCTAATTTGGTGCTTTAGTGTTGTGTTCATTAGTATATGCATGGAAAAATTCGCATTAGGAACACAAGATCATCTGAACCTCTCTTTTTAGGTATGGAAGTAGAGAATACTACTCGTAGTAGAAAAAGAAGCCAGAAAAGGGTTTCCAGAGAAAATTTTCCCTCTCTTGAGACTCTTGAACCACTGGTGCAAAAACGGGCTATAACTTCAAGCGGTCAACGTCTAACCGCCCAATTCGCAACGTTAAAAATGACCGGTGGCATTACTGTAAATAAATTCAATCGCTCCACGTCCTCTATCGAAACCTTTCGCCACTAATATTTATTTACGACAAACAAAGTTCATATAGACGTAATCTAAAATGTGCTAACGTCAAACAAGGGCCAGAACGACGTAAAACAATGATCTTAGAAACACTTAACATCATTTTGAGAAACAACTGACGTTCAATTGAAAATAAAAAAATAATGAAATAGTGGTTTGCTTCCAGCAGTATCACTCTACCCACATTTGACATCCATCATGCTAAATATTCGATGTTTTATATGACAGGGAGTGAATCTGTTTTTTATTCTTTATTTCTTTTCTCTTTTAAACCAAACAGAACGTCGCCCACTTTATGGTTTCGACGTTTATACCAATGTAGAACGTCGATCAATTTGGGGTCTGACGTGATGGTCCTTGGTGTACGAAACCTAGGTAATCACATAACTTCAGTTAAGGAATCAATTGACGTTCAATACAAAATAAATAAATACAAAAGATGGACGTTGTATATTACAGCTAGTAGTTATTCATTTATTTTGCTTTTAAATCAATGAATAAAACGTCAATTTAAACTGGCTTTGACGTCAACAGTAATTATTTTAAGTAGACATCCATTCATAAAATTGCTCCTTGAACTCCATCTTTTAATTTTTTTTCTGTGTTTTCTGTTATCTCCATCAGCTAGTAGTTATTCTTTTATTTTTCTTTTAAATCAACCCATATAATGTCATTTTATACTACCTACGACGTTTTATTATTTAGTTCCTTTTTTATTATTTTTTCTTTTTCTTTCAAAACAACTATATAACGTCAAATTCTTCTATGCATTTGACGTCTACTGAGTTGTGTTTTAGTGTAGTTTTGCGCATGTTTTTCGGTAGCCTGGTACCACCTTCTTCCTTTGCTAGTTTCTTCATAAGAAAAGCTTGCGTCTTTTGCATCTCTAATGGCATTTAAACCCAAAACCGAACTTGGATCGTTGCCTAGCCGTCATGCAAACCGCCAATGAAAATGAATACGGTGACATGAGAGAACTAGGCAAGGACCCAGGTTTGGTTTTGGTTGAAATACCATAAGAGACCAAAAGACGCAAGATTTTCTTACGAGGAAACTACTAAAGGGACATGGTACTAATACGCTACCAAAAGACACGAGCAAAACTGCACCAAAACACAACGAAAACTCATTTTAATCGGTTCAAATTGAAGATAATCCATCAAAGACTAATCTAATCGGAGTAAAAGTAAGTTTAAACGATTCAAAAGAGATAAAATGCACATGGAAATTCAATGCCGCGTAGAAAAAGGCGAGGAGGAAGACAATGAAGTGTTCGTAACCACAGGTTCGCGATTTCTGATTTAATTGGAAAAAAAATAGTAAGAAGATAAGTGCTTGTTTAAAATTTGTACAACCCTGGAACTGCTTTTATAACTTGAAGTTTCTTGATTATATGATTCAATTTTTTTTAAGTTTCAAAAAGTTGTCTCTACCGATTTAGTGGATCTGATTTCAGAGAGAACAACTTTTTGGAACTAAAAAATGAATCAATAACGATCAAACTGTGGAATTGTATAGAGTTAAGCATTATATTTATAGAGTCAATATTAATGCTCATAACCACTCTGGTAACAACACAAAATTAATGCTCACAACTACTCAAATGGCTTTCACGTCGAAGCCCCCTAAAGTTTGACGTTCTATGGGAATTTAAAAAGGAAAAAGAAAAAAAATTAGCGACATTTGCCTTCTAATAACGAATAATACGTCATATGCACAAGGAATTCATTTTTTTTATTAAAAGAAAAAAGAATATAACCAAAAAGACACTTTGGAAGTCTAAAGAAATTGACGTCACCCTCTTCGTTTCTAGCAGCAAACTGCATTTTCCCATATATCATTTAAGTAGAGTGCCTTTAATTATTGAAGCCCATATCAGCCCTTTCCCAACAGTAATTATTTAAGTAGACATCAATTTATAAAATTTCTTGTAACAATAGTTGTGTTAACTTGTAACAACTCCAAGGCCTTTCAAAACGCTACAACTTCAAATCATAAAATTCATAAACTCCTTCTAGGAATTAATAGAGGACGTCGAATATTTTCAAAATGGATGTTTTATTTCAGGTTAAAAAGGAAAAAGAAAAAAAGATAAAAGTCAAAAAAAGGAGATACCTTTGCCGTAATATTAAATAATACGTCGACTTCCCTTTGTTGGACGTTCATATCTTAATATTACGTCGATTAGCTTTATCATTCGACGTAATATTGGTGTTTTAAAAACATATATGATATACTGCTGCATGCAATGTATTGATGTAAAATTAAAATGGACAATTGCAATCATAAAAGTGATTTAATCATATTTAATCATTTTAAACAATTCAATCACCATTCACTAATGTTTACCAAAAGAAAATTTCATTAATATTCAAGAGATGATTACAAAACATCCCACCTACAATAGAATTTCATTACTAAATAGAATAGAATAAAAGATTATAAAAAAAGTCTAACTCAACATCCCACCTACAATTTTCACACGAGTTTTTAATATTATCATCATCATCTTTAGTATCCATTATTTCCCAACAAATAGTCTTCTTCATTCTCCAACCATTGCACTGTCTCTGAGAACATACAGGAGTTGGATTGCGCAACAGTGTTCCATGAGCTTTTCTCCATACATTACCCAACAAAGTTACTAACTTATTTCTACACCTTACAACATAGTTGACATTTCTCAAAAATTGCATATACTCAACCCCTCCTTTTCTTAAATCATTATCGTATGAACATAATAAGATCAAACCATATACATATTTTACTTCAAGATAACCCTTTTTGGCAGCCATTTTCAAGTCATTAATGCCTTTTTCAATATTTCCCTTATATCTAATTATTTCTCTTAATCCCTCCCTATGCAAAGCTTCAATATTTCCACCCTCTTTACAACTTTGCATGAAAATATCAAATGCCCTTGCTTCTTTAAATGACCATGAAATCAACGAAAACTTTTCTAAAGAAATTTACTGCCACATATAATTGTCTTTTGTGGCATGCAAAAAATCTGTACAACATACTTCCATGTTGTAATGATCAATCCAAGTTTCAGAACTTACCTTTGCAACCACATTAAGCAATAAGTCTGTGGGAAGTGATTTGATTGGAAAAATTGTAGATTTGTCATCTTCTGTGCGTTGTCTTTTGTTATCTCTTTGAACTGATTCTTCCATTACAATGAAATGAGTAGACTCATGGCTTTCATGACATTGTCTCTTGTTGCATTGTGTCTTCTTCATCAATTTTGAGGTTGTCATGTTTACTATGCGGTTCAGCAGATTGGAGTTGGCCTTTTACTTCTGAAACGTCCAAGTATTACAACATACTATTGATGGTTTTTAAATTGAAACGTCCAAGTATTACAACTCTTCGTTTACTGTTTGATTAAAAAGAAAAAGGAATTAAAAAGGGAGAAACTCTTCAGCCTCTAGCAGACAAATAATACGTTATTCCCCAAGAATTCGATGTAATCTTGGTGGTTTAAAAGAAAAATGAATTAAAAGGGGAGTAACTCTTTGGCTTCTGGCTCACAATAATACGTCGATGGATTTACATATGGACGTATTATTTGTGTTTTAAAAGAAAAAAAAGAATAAAAGAATGGTGCGCTGGTTTAAATATTTACCGTCAATGAACGTCGAGTTTTATGGGGTTCGACGTTTTGATTTAAACTTCCAAGTATTTCAACTATAGAAAATGGAGTTGTAATGGTATAGGATGTGTTATGTTGAAGTTATATTGAAACTAAATAAATATATTTCTGAACTTTTATTGAAACTGTAACCTTTCCGTATACCTCTAAATCCTATTCTGAAATGGCTTCTTCATCTTCATGGCGTGGAAAGAAGGCTGCACAGGTTGTAAGAAATGCTAGTCCAAATGGGTGTATAAGTGACGACAAAACACAATACAAATTTGGATGTTATAGAAAACTCTTCCAAGTGGTCCATCACAACTACTTGGATCTGGAATTATTCAGAAAGCAATGGTTTCTTTCTCAAGATTGGCTTGTAGATGTTGGTCTTGCGAAATTTGTAGAAATGACTGGTGATTGCTATCCTCACCTGGTAGAAGTGTTCTACCACAATCTGATGGTTGCTGATGGTGTTATATGCTCTCGGGTGAAAGGTGTCGATATTAAAATTGATGATGAAATATGGCTATCTTTTACCGATCTCAAAGCACAAGGCTTCAAGTCTCATGAAAGAAATTCTGAACTCAACCAATGGACCAACAAGAAGAAGATTTATAAGGAATTTCTGAGAAATCCAAAAGGACTAAAGGTATATAAGCCATATCTACTTGATGGTTTGAAAATGGAAGAAAAATTGTGTGCTTTTGTACTTACTTGGGTAATACTACCTGGAAGAAATATACGTGATCGTCTAATTACTGAAGATTTATTTTTGGTTCATGCCATAAAAACACGGAGACCAATCAACTGAGTTGATGTTATGAATGCGCACATGATTGAAATTGCAAGTAGGCATGGATATAATATGCCATATGGTGTTTTTATCAGCAGTGTATTAAAGCATCATCAAGTTGATCTTACTGGTGAAAAAAAAATGGATGCACCAAATCAAATGAAATAGGAAAAACGGCATTGACCTTTAATGGTCTAAAGAAAATAAAAGTTGGTTGGGTGTTCAAGGATGTTGACGAAACTCCTCCTACCTTCAACAAGAATTTCAAATGTTGAAAATTCTTTGATCATGATTCACAACAAATTACATGAAGACAGTTTAGTTGAAACCACAACGAGTGAATATGGTAATGAAGACGACACAATAGAAGATGAGTCTATGGAGACATCTGACTCAGATTAGGAAGAAGAGTCCATTTTAGTTTATTTTTCTTAAATTAATGAAATATTTTAATATATTTTAGTATTTTTTTTTCGATGTTTGAACTCTGTTTGAAATTTTAGTATATACTTTTCATGGTTATATTTTCATATTTTTCCTATATTTGGTGTTATTTTGCTTTTCTTATGTTTTTGTTTGGTTTAATAAACCCTCGGTTGGCATTGTGCATTAAATTCAATGTGATCCACGTGGAATAATAATATTGTTGGTAGCTAGTTTTTATGTTCGTGTTCGACTTGGGGAAGAAGGGGTTCTCGAAGCACTGTGCAGTTGTGGAAATGTCTCGTTCATCTTCGTCTTGCAAGTGTTTGGATTCAGACTTCCAACACAGTAGTGGCAATGTTAGGAGGTTGGGTGTAAAACCCACTTGCTTCTGTGGTCACATTGTAGTTTTACGCATTCTGGGGTTGCCCTAAATTCAAGGTCAGTTTAATATAAGCATAAATATTTGTTTATTTTTTTGGGTTTTGACGAGGGAGTGTGCCTATTGTCGTTCAACAGGGTGAGGGTGAAGATTTCGTTGGCTGTAACTTCTTTCATTGGTGCAATGAAGAAGCAATAGAAGAAGGAAATGTGTTGTATGGAGAAGAAAGGAGTAGAAGTGGAAGAAATGAACAAGCATGTGAAAGTTTGATGATGATTGAACAAAGTGTGATGAAGATGGAAGAAGCTGATGATGAAAAGATGAAAATAGCTTGTTTAGAGAAAAGTGTTGTTATTTTGGAAAATTGGTTGAAGGTGTTACTAGGGATGGTCTTTGTTATATGTGTTTTTAATGTAATTGTAATATGTATGTTGATGAAACTTGGTTGATCTCTCCATACATATTGTGAACCATATTTCTTTTTCCTTGGCACTTCTTTTTCAGTAATATAACTTAATCATTTCTCTACTATAAAAAGCATTTTGTTCATTTGAATGTCAAAGGGCCACCTTCATATGAACTGAGACATGAATGAGGCACTTTCACATTCCACCGTGAAAATTGCAATTTAAAGAACAAACATGTTTCGAAATCTAGAGAAAGAAAAGCGCCTAGGAGATAAAAAAACATGAATCATAATATGTTCAATACGTAAACAGGACGAATGGAATAATAAGAAAAGCACATGTATATTTATAGATGAAACGATGTCGTCAAACTTCCACAAAATCGTCGTGCAATATCATTTCATCATGAAAAAATCAGTACATCGAGTAATTATACCAAAGTTCGACGTTCAAAAATCATTCAGAGACAAAGTATAAAATCTCTTTGGAACTGATATGACCTCTTTGCAGACGAAAAATACGTCGAAGATATATGAGCCTTGACGTTAAAGTGAGAGCTGTTAACACCCATGGCAAGTGTACCAGATCGTATCAAGTAATAATAGATGGTAAGACCAAATATCGTTCTCCCAAAGGACTCTTAGGCCTTATCTTTCATGTAAATTGATCTTATAAGACTTGAAAAAGAAATAATTTTATGGTTGTATGCAAAACGAAAATAAACATGCAAATGCAAGTGATTCAATTGGCAAAGCAAAGATATGAATGAATGGAGTTGTTGGGGTTTACAATTTCATCTTATCCACCCTCTTATATCTACTTTTCTTATTTATTTCGCTTTACTATCTAATTATCATGCAAACTTTCTTTGCCTACCCTAATCCCGATCTCTCGGCGAAAAGAGCCTATTACTAATTACTAGTTTACTATCTCTAGTCTCCCTAAGTAATTAGCAATGCATATATCATAGAAGCAAATATAATTGATCATCCTACCCCTATCTCTAGATAGTATTGCTTAATCAAGAAATTTCCTCTCAGTTCATGACTTCCCCGTACGTCTCCGTATCGACAAAGGCAAATATCTTCTACCGAATGAGTTAAACGATAAAAGCATTGAGCATAGATAAGAAACCCAACAATTGATAATATAAGGAATATAAGAGAGTTTCAAAAGATTACATTGTTCCCCAACAACAAAGGGTTTAGTTCACCATGGACATGCTGAAACTAGATGGAATTAAATGAAAGAATGGAAGAGTAAACCCTAGATTTGATAAATTGGAGCCTAAGCATCAAAGAAACCGCCTCCAAGGAGTGTAGAAGTGCTCTGGACATCTCTGTCTGCCAAAAGAATTCCCCCTCTAAAGGATGCACTAGGGTTATTTATAACGTATAAAATTAAAAGAATTTAAGCCCAAGCCCAGCATTCCACCGCTCAACGCCCATTTTGAATGCTTAGCGGTTTCCCTCTAATCGCAGGACCGCTCAGCGGTTCATCTCACCACTCAGTGGTTTGCCTCGAAATCGCCTGGACCCTCAGTGACACCGCTTGAGCCAGAGGCAATGGCTGCTGCCTCGAGTATGGCTCTCAGCACTGGAACATAGCGTTGAGCGGTGACTTTGACTCTTCTTCTCTTCCTTTTTCCCCTTCTTTCTTGAGTCTAAGTCCTCCCTTCTTCACTTCCATCTTCAATTCTCATCAAAACCCTGCAAAACAAGCATAATATCTCTAAAAAACAACTTTTCACTCTCATGTGACTCAACTTAGTGTTCTACTTGATTCTAAGCTCATTCTAAGCCATAAAGGGTGTGTTTTGATATCAAATTTGAATATAAAAATAACGGTTTTCAAACCGTTATCAAGAGTTTAAAAGAAAAAAAGTAAAATATAAAAAAATTACAACAACCATCGATAACTTGATGAAGTTGAAACCTCGAAGTCCAATATTGTTCGACGTAATATTGGTGCTTTGGAAAAGGCACACAATTAATTTTCACAGTCCACATCTAGTATGAACGTCAAATATTTTCCAAATTCGATGTTCAAACATCATTCAGAGAAAAAGTAAAAAATCTCTTTAGATACTGATATGACCTTCTTGCTACTAATATGACCTCCTTGCTGACGAAAAATACGTCGAAAACTAAGAGTTTTGACGTTAAAGTTCGGGTTGAAAAGAAAAAAAGTAAAAATAAAAAAAAATTAGAGCGACCTTTGGCTTCTTGATGAAGAAGAAAACGTCAAAGACAAGTAGAATTCAATGTATTATTGGTGCTCTGCTAAAACCATACAATTAATGGTGTCAAGCACTCATATGCTCGTCACGTCAACGTTGCCAAATGTTGTGACGTTCTATTGCAAGTACATCATTCATCGTTTAATATTGGATTAAAAGAGAAATGAAATAAAAGGGAGTAACCGAAGAAATAGGTTAACAGATTTGGATTTCATCTCAAGTTGTACCATTCGAAAACCTTCCCTAACCAAATTCATGTTAACTTTTTTCCTTTGTTTTGTCGTCATTCATTCACTAAACGAAGACATTTCTTTGTTAACGATGAAGGCATGGTAGAAAAACAGAGGAAAATGTTAACACTTAAGAATTTTAAGTAAACCCTTTGAAAATCTATCCTACAAAACTTTCGCAACCAAATTCATGTTAACTTTTTCCTTTGGTTTTCCATCAATTCCTCCTCTAAACGAAGTCATTTCTTTGTTATCCATGAAGGCATGGCGGAAAACCATAGGAAAATGTTAACATTTATGAATTTCAAAATCATTCTCCATTATTTTGATTGTTTTAATTTTTTTTTAACTTCCTGTTTCTGGTTATAATATATTTCATCATCTTCGGTCTTCATTTTAGATGTTGTGATTTGTAAATTGGATTTCATTTTGAAATCCTCTAAGGTACAGGACGTCGGTTATCTCCAAGCCATTTAAAACACGAACCATACATTATTAAAGGATTAAGTTGAACAACTTTTTTATATCATTATTTTAGTTCTCAATGTTGTTTCAACATTAAACATATTGTGAACCATATTTCTTTTTCCTAAGCACTTTCCTTTCAGTAAGATAACTTAATCATTTATGTACTATAAAAAGCATTTTGTTCAGTTGAATGTCAAAGGCCACCTTCATATGAACTGAGACATGAATGAGGCACTTTGCCATTCAACCGAGCATATTCCAATTTAAAGAACAAACATGTTATGAAATCGAAGGAAAAAGAAAGGGCTTAGAGATAAAAAACATGAATCCTAATATGTTCAATACAGAAACAGGAAGCAAGTCATTACGTGATATTCAAGCCATATTTATAGATGAACATAGAGAATGTCGGAATCGACGTTCAAACATCATTCAGTGAAAAAGTTAATAATAAATCTCGTTTGATTCAGATAAGAACAAATTGACCCATAATGTCGAATGACAAGGGCGTGGGACATTAAATTGGATGATGAAACAGTAAAATTAAAAAAACAATAAAAAATTGACGACCTTTGGCTTTTGGTTGAGGAAGACATCAACTGTAATTATAGATGACATACATCGTGTAATAATGCTTAGTGTCTATATTTATAGATGAATCGATGATGTACATCATGTAATAATGCTCAGTAAATGACAAACACCATCTCGTATGGATGTTAAAGCTCTTCCGAGTTTGACGTTCATACATCAATCATAAAAAAATTAATATATTTTGTTTGATTCATACAATGACAAATTGAGTACCCGCCCCCAAGAAATTGTGTACTTTTCAATTATTGAGGTGATATTTGGAGGGATGGAAGTTAAAAAGTTTGATGTGCCCCTCTGTATTTATATAATTCCACTTTAAATTTTGCTAAGTTAATATAATCGATTCTAAATAATAAAGAATCGATTCAAAGCGTTATAAATTAAGAAATGAAAATAAGCTTTTAATGATGATTTATGGTGACAACGTGGCTAGTTATTGATCACATGTTTGTTAAAATATTAAAAAGCATAGAAATAATGCATGAGAGAGTTCAAATTTGTTTTTCTAATAATGTTAATCATAGTATTTTATTTATATTAATAACTTATTATAACTATTAAATTTTTCAAAGTAATTTATTTGAATGTGACCAAATTTTTGTTTTAAGAGTTCATTTCAATTTTTATCTTCGTTGTGGACTTTTTATATTTGACTTTTTATATTTGACTTTTTATCTTCGTTTCAATTGGTCCGTTTAAAATATACAGATCAATAAAATAGTGATACATTGTATATTGTCAAAAAGTTGTTAACATATCATGGTCCTTTATAAAATTGTAGGTTGTACAATCATAACCTGGCCACAATCTAGCAGGTTGATAAGTACCGAAAGAATCGCAAAAAAGATGTACATCTTTATAAGAATCATTCTAAACCAATAACCAAAACGCAAATGAATATTATAACTTCCAAAGTGGCTACATATGTATTTGGTGCCCTACATACAGGTATAAATGTTTAAGGCACCTAAGAAACCCTAAAAGAAAGTCCAATGACATTCGGTCGACCTTCAACTTATACTTATGTTAGTCTGTCTCGACCTTTAGTCTGAATCACCCATCCCAACATTCATTTATAGGGTAAACCAGTCTAGTCTGTTAATCAAACTTAACCTGCCTTAATCTTCGACCCAACTCATTTTGTCTTAATTTTTGGCCGAGATAGGTCTGTCTTTACCTTTAACTCAGGACGAGTCTTGTACATCGATAAAACCTGACAATTCTAGATACACATTGTCTCTTGTCGATCTTTGGCTTTTGGTTTGATGCATCTCAGTTGTTAACTTGTCTCAATCTTTTCTACTAACTCTCAATGTTTGTAAACAATAATCTATCTTCACCTTCAGTTTATCACTCAACTTAATTGTTATTGAAATTTAAAGTATTATTTTTTAAAGATCAATTAAAGTCTTTTAATATAATCATACCTATCTTTTAGTTCGGATTTAAAAAAACATTCATTTCACATAACTTTTAATCATATAATAATATTTATTATGATTTTAATTATTATAACTAAAACTGAATTCTCATAAATTATTGTTATTATTATTATTATTAATAATATGTAATTAAAATAATATTTTAAAGAAATAAATTTTTATTCTCTTTAAATTTTACTGACAAATCCTTCTTATATTATATAATATGTAAATATTACAAGATAAATTTACACAAATTCATAAATTAAATTTAAAAACAAATATGTAAATCTTATCTTAAAATGGTAACGGGAGGTTATATATGGGCAATTTAAATGAAAAAAGGAAACAAAAGGGCGAGGGTAACGAGAGGTTATAGGCGATTTAAATGAAAAAAGGAAATAAAAGGGCGGGAGGCTGAACAAGAAAACGTCGAATGTCAAAAATATTCGACGTATAACATGTGTTTTTTGTCAATTTATAGGTCAAAGCTTAGTAGAATTTGACATATCCTTTAAACCAGAGAAGTTGAGAAAGAAGTTCCGAGAATTCTATTCATGATCATCATCAAGAAGAAAAGAGAAGGTTGCCCAGGTTACAAGAAACGCAAACCCATCTGGATGGATAAGTGATGAAGAGATCTGAGTAAAGTTTTTATACTAGAGACATTTAAAAACTGTAGTTCCTCACAGGTATCTCGACCTGCAATTGTTCAAGAAAGAATGTTTCTTTTTTCAAGAATGGATTGCATATCAAGGGCTTACTGATTTTGTCCAGATGAAAGGAAATTGCTATCCAGATTTGGTAGAGGTTTACTACACAAACCTGAGGGTTTTAAATGGGGTCATTCACTCGAGGGTCAAAGGGGTTAACATTACTATTGAGGATAATATTTGGTCAAATCTTGGTGGTCTGAAAGTTGAAGGTTTGGCTTCCCATATCCGTGATTCTGAGTCAAACATGTGGCTAACAAAGAGAGCTATATATGTAAACTGCTTAAGATATCTAGGAAGGTACAGGGTGGATAAGCAGTACCTACATGATAGCTTAAACAAGGAGGAGAAAATTATTGCTTATGTCATGACTTGGCTACTGCTGCCTAAAAGATTGAACGAGGACAAAATGTCAACAAAAGATGTATTTCTGTTGAATGCTATCAAGACTAGAATCCCAACCAACTAGGTTGCGGTTGTAAAAGACCACATGATCGCTGCAGGAGATGATTATGCACACAAATTGCCATATGGAGTATTTTTCAGCAAGGTGTTGGGACTCCAAGGAGTAGATGTATCTGAAGAAGAAAGAATTGTGTGCAAAAGGTCACAAGAAATTGGTGTACCAAGTCTGTCATCTATTGGGATGAAAAGGACTGAGAATGGATGGTTCTTCACTGATGAGCAATCTGTCGGAAGTCCACCTACTCGCGGTGAAGATCATACTGAAGATTCTGATGACGAAGATTCAATGGAATCTTCTTGATAATAATGGGGACTACTTTTCTATGTTTTTTTTTTTTAATTTTGTAATCATGGCTATTAAGCCCCTGCTGGTTTTTCCATTTCCTTCGGTTTTATTTAGAAATGCAATGAAGATTTATTTTAGCAAAAAATGATCTTTGAATATGATGACTGCATTGCATGTGGACTAACTCTAAATCCAGTTGAGAAGAGAAGATTATGCAGTTCTGATATTGATCAAAAATTGATCACTGGTTAAAAGTGCAAATTTCAGTACAATTCTAACTTGAATCAATTAAGGAAGAAGTAAAAAGAAAAAATTTCATGTCTGATTTTAAAGAAAAAAGAATATAAAGTTCGCCACCCTCTTGTATTGGTGGAAGAAAATAAAACGTCGAAGACCTATCAAACACGACGTCGAAGACCTATCAAATACAACGTTATATTATTCTGACCACAACACACCATTAATGCTCGCAACATACTTCAATTCCCTTAACGTCAAAGCCTCGCCAGCCTTCGACGTTCTATGAGAGGGGAAATAAAAAAAGATCTTAATGTACGGTACGTTTTGATACATTAGCTTCCAATAGTAGTAGGTCTAAGAAACCTTTGCATTTGAAAAGCGCACCATAGAACGTCAAAGGCTTTGGGGCTTTGACGTTTTATTTTTATTCTCAAAATTATTTCATCATTAATCATATTGTGAACCATATTTCTTTTTCCTAAGCACTTCCCTTTCAGTACGATAAAAAGCATTTTGTTATTGACTGAGTCCTGAATGCGGCACTTTATTTAGGGTGTAGACTATGTTTAAGAACATTAATTTCACATATCTTTTAATAATTAAATAAAAAAAATTTTGCATCAAGTGTACTCAAAGTTCGACGTCAACAGTGTAAAAAGATTCCAAATTTAAATTGTCCGTAAGTTGTCTCCTCTCTTAGAAATTAGTAGCTCTGAAATCCAATGGAGGAGTACCATTTATGGACAATTTAAAAAAGGAATCATACATTGTTAAATGATGAAGTTGAACAACTTTTGTATATAATTATTTTAGAGCTTAAAATTGTTTCAGCACTAAACATATTGTGAACCATATTTATTTTTCGTAAGCACTTTCCTTTCAGTAAGATATCTTAATCATTTCTGTAATATAAATAAAAACATTTTGTTAACTTGAACTGGAAAGGGCTCCTTCATACGAAATGACGATGAATGAACCACTTTCAAGTTAAAGTTATCAAATTGCAATATGAAGAACAAAGATACTTAGAAATCTAATGAAAAGAAAATTCAAACAAAATAAAAACTATGAATCCTAATATGTTTAATATGGAAGCAGGAGGCAAAGGAATACGTGAAATGCAAGCTATTATAGATGAACCGATGACGTACATCGTGTGATTATTTATAGTAACTGCCACACACCACCATCTTGTAAGAACGTCGAAGCCCTACGGAATTCGACGTTCAAACATCATTCAGAGAAAAAAGTAATAGATCTCCTTTGATTCACTTACATAGTGTAATTATGCTTAGTAACTGCCAACGTGTATGAACTTCGAATCCCAGCCGAAAACGACGTTCAAACATCATTTAGAGAAAAAGTAATAATTGTAGTTTAATTCAGAGATTTTTATTCTCACATAGCACAAAAAAACATTTAATATTGTGCATATAGCATATTGTGCCTTATATAGGTAGCACACTTTTCTTTCAAGGTGAGAATTCGGTTTGCGGTAAACCGAATTCTAAGTAATATTTTCTTTTTTTTTCTAATCTTTGGTGGGAAACCGAATTCTGAGTTATATTTTTTTATAATCTTAGATTGTTTAGTTTATTTTGATGAAATTTATTAAATTTTATTATTTCTATAATAATTATTAAATTAATAATAAAAATTATAATACTAATATTAATTATAAAAATAATAACAATAATATAAAATGTTATTTAATATAATATTATAAAATATTAAATCATATTAAAATAATAAAATAAATTAGTTATTTATTAACTTTAATTTAAAAACAAAATTTAAAGAAATGATAAATAGTTTTTCAAGTTTAACATATTTTTTAATTTTTTTTATTTAAATTTTAATTAATAATTAACTTATTTTAATATTTTAATATAATATTCATACATGTTTGTTAAAATCCTAAAAAGCAAGAAAATAATGGATGAGAGGAATTTTTTTTCTAATAATTTTAATCATAGTATGTTTTGAAGCTTAATCTTTTTTACTAATTCCATTTTATAACTATTAAATTTTTCAAAGTAATTTATATGAATGTTACCAAGAAAAAGGTATAAGATTTTGTTTTAATTTTTAGGATAATGATACTTTGACAATATTTTTTTGACAACATTTTAATATCATTTACGTGTCATTCTGTATTGGACCAAAATCACTGCCATAATCAATCATAATAATCATAAACACCAAAATGGACCAATCACAAAACGACATCATTTGGTTGACATTCAGTTTGGGTCAACTAGTCTGAAATTTAAAGTATTATTTTTTTAAAATCAATTAAGGTTTTTTAGCATAATCATACATATTTATATCCCAAAATTTAATAATTGAAGACTTGATTAATGTTTTATAATACCTAACTTAATCATAAAACTTTTAAAGGAGAGGAAAGAAATATAAGGTATGAGAATGTCGTTGAATCTAATAAAAAAAATTCATTTACGGTGTAGACTATGTTAAAAGAACATTAATTTCACATGACTTTTCTTAATATAATAATATTTATGATGATTTTAATTATTCTGATGTATAAACTTAATTCTCATTAATTATTATTATTATTTTCTTTTTGAAATTATATTAATATTTTAAAGAAATTAAGTTTCATTCTCTTTAAATTTGACCCACAAATCGTTATTATATTTTACGATAAATTTACACTAATATTTTATAAAATAAATTTTTTTAAAAATATGTAAATCATATCTTAAAATATAATGGTAACGGGAGGTTATTGGAGGTTTAAGGGAAAGAAGGAAACAAAGGGTGGGAGGCTGAAGAAGAAAACGTCTAATCAGATGTGTTTTATCAAACTCTCAATTAATACGTCGAAGCCTAGTAGAATTCGACGTATAGTTTTTAAGTTGAGGAGTTAAAGACTCTACATTGTGAAAGACATTCCAAGATTTCTATTTAGACATGGCTTCTTCATCATCATCTAGAAGAAAAGAGAAGGTTGCCCAGGTTACAAGAAATACAAACCCATCTGGATCGATAAGTGATGAAGACACCCGAGGAATGTTTTTATACTGGAGACGATTATGATATTGATCAAAAACTAATTAAGGAAGACGTAAAAAAAAAAAGATTTCATGTCTGATTTTAAACCAGAAAAGAGCGCCACATTTTGATATTGGCGGAAGAAAAAAACGTCAAAGCCCTACCGAATACGACGTTTTATGGCAGGAGTGAAAAGAAAAGAGATTGAAAAGTACGGTACTTTCTGTTATTGGCAGCTAATTCAGAGAAAACGTCAAATTCCCAGACAATTCAACATTCTATTTAATGCCCTCGTGTTTAAAAGAAAAAAGTAAAAAAAAAAGGAATGGGAAAAACTTTATGCGTCCCATACTAAGTCTAAGCCCCTTCAACTTCGCCGTAAACTTTGCAATTTATAAGAAAAAAATTACAAAAGGCGCCTACTTTTTACTGGAAACATCGAATTATTTTGGTCTGCAACGTGGTTTTTAAATATAACGTCACGTGTGTCTTGTATTCGACGTGGAATATGAATGTAAAAACATAACACGGTCTCACTGTTTGTTCACGCTTCCATTTGTGCTTTAACTTTCTTCTTTATGGACAACTGCGATAAAGAAAGAAGCTTATTTTTAATCTTTTCTGTCTTTGTAATGTCATTTGGTTCCCATTTCGAAGGTTTACCAAATGTTTTTCGTTTATCTTTAGGCTGTGTTTCGTACGTGGTCAGCGAACTTCATCATTTTCTCCAGTGATACCATTTCAAGTATGTTTTTTTATCTTTAATATCTCATACGTATGATGTATGTGCTCGTGTTTGTGTTGTGTTTTTCGATTCTGGACGTATGGTATATGTATAATAGTTTAGTTTTTCCTTCAACGTATGATATTTGTGTTCGTTCGTTGTCAGCGAACTTTGTCATCTTCTCCAGTGTCACCATTTCGTTGTCTGTTCTAACTATAATTTACTAACTTTGTAAACAGGTATGACGAGCTCTGGATCAGGTCAAACGGGAAGAGGTGGTACATCTGTGACTCGGATGCCTGTTGTCACATCCCATCGGGTTAATGATAAAGCATTGCAGGTGGAGTTTGATACTAAAACATTTGTGCCTATAGGGGTACATGCAACAGAGTTTAAGACTTACTTGGGCACGCTGGCAAGATTTCATGTCCCTGTTCTCGCTACCCGTTGGGGTGATGTGTCAAAGGTTGAGAAAAATCTACTATGGCAGGATATTTTGGTATGTTTAAGCTGTTTTACTTCCACCATTGACTTATTTTCGTTGAACATGCTTTAACATTAATTTTCTTTTTAAAAAGGAAAATTGGGTTATTCTTGATGATGAGAGGATAAGGAAGAAGATTTTATCCCAAATTGCAACCTAGTGGAGGGACTTCAAGACGACAATGACACATAAATTTGTATTTGGCTCTAAACAGAACGAAACTCCCTGTACAAAGTATAAAATATCTGATAAGGCGTCGGTGTAGTTTAAAGAATCTAGACTTACTCCTGAATTCCAGGTATGTTTTATATAATATTTTGCTCTAGTCACACAAAACAGGATGTTAATTTCTGAATTATATATGCTTAATAATTTTCATTTTTTAATAGGTGAAAAGGATAGCCGCCCAGGACAGGTAGATGCTTAATGATACACCACACATACTTTCTCGTGGTGGTTATGCGTTATTAGAGAAAAAGATAAGAAAACGTCAAGCTGAGGAGTTAGGTCTTGAGTCACCTAATCTAGCACCTCCACCAGCTAGACATGAATTGTGGAAGGCTGCACGGACAAAGTCCAATGGCCAATTTACATCCCAGTCTGCTGAGGAGATATCCCATAGAATTGTAAGTGGAAACTTTTAACTAATTACCATAGTTCATAAAAAATTATGTAACTTTGTCTATTATGATATGTAGGATGAGTTGGTTGAGCAAGAGACTGTAGGCACATTTGTGCCAGAAGTTAGGAAGGACATCCTGGTAGTAGCCACAGGTCGGTCAAACCGTCCAGGTCGTGTGCGTGCTGTTGGAAGAGCTATTGGATTGAGGGACTACTTTGGCCCTAAACCAAGAAGCCTACAAGTCGTGACTCTGGAATTGGTTAGTAGCATCGCAGCACAGGTGCAAATCCAAGTACAGGAGCAAATGGAAGAATGCTTAAGAACGCTCAAACAAGAACTTGCGACGATCAGACTACAACAACAAATGATGTTAGAACTTGCAAATGGAAGAACGCTCGAGCAAGTCCAAGTACGGGTAAGGATTGATGATGTTAGAGACCTCAGGCTCGAGTGCCAGTGCCGACAGATGAAATCCAATTCGTGGGGGAGGCCTTAGGCACATTTATAGCTTGGCCTAAGGCCTTGATCGTTCAATATTTTTTCCCACCAGCGGTATTGAATTCTTATTTTTATTATCTTAAATCTTCAAGTTATAATTAAATGATTCCTAACTTCTGTAAATGTGACTTCCAGGTCTACCAACTAGAGAAACAAGGAATGGCTCAACTTGAGGCTCGTGTGCAAGCAGAAGATGATGATCCTCTATCCATATTGATGTCAAGATTACCTAAGTTGAAAAAACAATCGGTAGCGGTGCAGTGGGAGTTAAGAACGTTTGGCGTTGAGTTCCATATTCCATTGTATATTGAATTCCATGATGCATTTGAGCTGATTGGTGGAGATAAAATGTTGAACATTTCATGCATACAATTGTGGTGCATGTAAGTTTTTTATTTGTTATTTTCCAATTTTTATATTATTAGTATTATTACATTTTAATAAATATACTTAACGGTATTCTTATAGGTACATGGACACCATCGAAGTGGAATCAGGTCGGGGGTCAATTTATGGCTTTATTGAACCTCAGACCATCCAACCATCTGGAAACACATTAGATTCCAGAAAGAAATATATGCAAACATGGATGACCGAGTCTAAGAGAGAGATATATATGGCGCCATACATTGATGCGTATGTTTTCCCAATATTGTCAACTTTTATCAAATTTTAATCAATAAACTCACTGGTTGTTGGTACATGATAGGGAGCATTGGCAACTCATGGTGATCATTCCAAAAAAAAGCACAAGTTGTATGGTTTTGTTCTCTTCATAGGAAGATGAAACCGGAGTTGAGATCCTTGATACAAACGTAAGTATTACATTCATTCTTATCAATTCATTATGATATTAATATATTAACTTATGTTTCTAATGTTTCAAATGTTTCAAATTTGTTTAGAGTTCTGACTAAGACCAGAGGACAAAAAATTGATATTATATATCCTAAGGTTGGAATTCGTTGATCTTTAACCTTTAATTTTCGTATTTAATTTTAAACCGTTACATTTGACTAAGTTCTTTCACATGTTTAGTGTAATAAGCAGAATGATTCCTAGGCATGTTCCTACTACATCAATTCATGGATCAAGGCAATCATCTGAGCAGAAATCAGAGGAGATTGGACTGAGGTAGAAATTTACATTTGAAAATCTTACAAATATCAATAAACTTTTGACATTAAAATGAATATAATTGTAAAGTTTCCTTCCTTGATTTTGCAGCAATTCAACAATACCTCTCCATTGTCCAATGAAGTAATAAATACGATAAGAGAGGAATGGGCAAGATATTTGTTGAATAAACATTTTAAATAGCTATACTCGTGCAACTTTTTAACTATGAATAGATGTATATTGTCAATAGATTATTACCAATAAATGAAAGGAAAAGTGGGTTCTTTTAAGTTTTGATGATAGCATGAATTGATGATAGCATGGCTTAAATTTATTAATTTTGTGCAATTAGGAATTGGAAAACTAGTTTCTGTATTTCAGGTTTGCTTAAATGAGCTAAAACGAACAAAATTTAACAAAAAATCACTGAAGGTAACGTCAATTTATACACTGTCCGACTTTAATATATTTATCAATCAAGGCGGTGAGTTACGTTGATATAATGCAATGGATAACGATAATAATAAAAAGCTGGGCAAGGATCTCTACGGCTCAGCGATAGTAACGTCGACTGTAAACATGTTCGACGTCAACGACTCGGTGATAATAATGTCGACTGTAAACATGTTCAACGTCAACCTTACCTCGTTCACCTTATAACTGACGTCAAATATTCCTTTAAATATAAATATATAATAAAAAATTGACGTCCAATTTGCACTTCGACGTGAATATTACGTCAACAATCTTCTACTCGACGTCAAGATTACATTAGTTCCCCCGACCATTTGACGAAAAATCTTTCTTTAAAAATAAATATTTATTCAAATATTGGATGTCAAACTCTATTTTGTACAACGTACATTAACATCGATCTGCATAATAGACGTCAACTTTACGTCAATTGCCTCTGTATTCGATGTAAACATGTTCGATTAAAGTCACCCGGTATTATTTGACGTCAATTTACGTCACTAGCTATAACGTCGCTAGCAAATGCGTGGTTAAAGGCCAAAAATAAACGACGTTATAGGTTATTTTTGTACTAACCCTTCACCTCAGTATCTAATCAAGAAACAGAAGATATGGCCAACAATCAGAATATGAGTCCAGTGAGATGATAACGGTTAAAAAACCGTTATTTTCATACTTGATTTTGATACAAAACACACCCTTTATGGGCCTGGGCCAAAATTATTTTATTTTTTTGAGTTATAAATAGACCCCAGACGAACCAGAAGGGGGGTCTTTTGGCAGAAAGGACGTAGAAACACGGTTTTCACGCCTTGGAGGTGGATCTTGGATGTGGGAGCTCCAATTTCACAAATCTAGGGTTATCTTTTATCTTCTTTCCATTAAATTCATCTAGTTTCACCATGATTATGGTGAACTAAACCCTTTGTTGTTGGGAACGATGTAATTCTTTTAAACTCTCTTATATCGAATTTCTTATTTTATTCATATACTTGTGTTATTCAATACTTTGAGTTTTTCTTCCGTTCTTGCCAATGCTTTGTTTAAGATGTTATTGAAATGCATCTTCATCCATGACATGATGTAGTAGCCACATGCCGAGGAATCATTCTACTTATTACACTAAACATGTGAAAGAACTTAGTCAAATGTAATGGTTTAAAACTTACTATGAAAATTAAAGGTGAAAGATCAACGAATTCCAATGTTACGATATATAATCTCAATTTATTGTCCTCTGGTCCTAGTTAGAACTCTAAACAAATTTGAAACATTTGAAACATTACAAACATAAGTTAATATATTAATATCATAATTAATTGATAAGAATGAATGTAATACTTACCTATTTCTCCCACATGCCTTCGTTGTGATCACATCGAGTTGCATGTATTTCATCGGGTAAATCATCAACCTTATTTTCAATGGTTCTCGATGAGAAGTAGCTTGTCTCAAGTATATCTAGAGAGTCTTCATCATCAGTTGTGTGCATGGCTCTGCCTTCCAATACCACTGACCATTTATGATTCATTGGGTCAGTGACATAGAATATTTGTCTTGCCTGATTAGGCATAATAAATGGTTCATCCGTGTAACTCATTTTGTTAAGATCCACCAAATTGAATCCGACGTCTTCTGTCACGACACCAGATTTACTATCAACCCATTTACACTTGAAAACTAGAACTCTAAAAGTGACATAATTAATTTCCCAAATTTCTTGTATTATTCCAAAATAACTGATTGATGCTGTAATTAGATTCTTATCCTTGGAACTGGAAAAGTGTACAGCCTCAGCTTGTAGGGTAACTCCACTATTTTGGAATCTACTTTTATCATCTTCCTCCTTTGAATAGAACAAGTAATTGTTTATGTAATAGCCGTCGAAAGTGATCACATCAGTGTTAGGTCCACGAGCTAGTCTTAATAGATTTTCATAAACATTCGAAGTGGCATAAATCTTTTTCTTAAACCAAGCTAAAAAGGATTTGTTATGTTCATTAAGTGTCCACTTTTCACTTATACGTGGATGTGCTGACTTAGTTTCATCAATGTGCTGTGAAATGTAAGGAATAACATCCTCTGTGTTGTTTAAAATGTACAAATGAGCTTGATTAACTTCCTTTCCACTAACACTTTCAATCCTTACTCCTCGAACTCCTTTTCCTTCACATTTGTGTTCTTGTACTGTTTTCTTTGGAAGTCCTATTGGTTCATAACTTGGCATATAACTTGAGCAGAATTCAATGGCTTCCTCTACGATGTATCGCTCTATAATTAAAGCCTCCGATCCCAATTGATTCTTAACACATCCCTTTAAGATCTTCATGTATCTTTCAACCGGGTACATCCACATCAAGAAAACCGGCCCACATATTCGAATTTCTCTCACTAGATGGATAATCAAATGAACCATGATGTCAAAAAATGAGGGTGGGAAATACATTTCCAATTGGCACAAAAGTCTTATCGCCTCATTTTGTAAATCATCTAACTGTCGAGGATCAACAACTTTCTTGCAAGTGGCATTGAAAAACAAACTCAAACGTGTGAGAATACCACTAACAGAGACAGGTAATATGGCTCGAATAGCTATTGGTAAAAGTTATTGCATTAAGACATGATAATCGGAGACTTTAAACCAACTAACTTTAAATCTTTTAGATAAACAAGTCTACTAATATTCGTCGAATAACCTTGTGGAACCCTCAAACCATGTAAACATTGATAAAAAAATTGTTTTTATTTTTTTCAAAGAGTGTGACAAGCTGGAGGAAGATAGGTGTGTCTTCCTATGGACTGCGGATGTAACTCAGAACGGATTCCCATATCATCCATGTTTTGTCGTGCTTTCACTTCATCTTTTGTTTTTCCTTTAAAGTTTAGTAAAGTCCCAACAACACTATCACATACATTTTTTTCAACGTGTATCATGTTTATTCAATGTCGCACATCAAGTTTACACCAATATGGAAGATTAAAGAATATTGATCGCTTTTTCCAAATGTTTTTGTCAAGGGTCCTTTTTTTATGTTTTTTGAAGACAACGTCAATGTTCCTCACCTGGTTGCACACTATATCATCTTCAGGACTTCCATTAAATGCTTTTTTCAATCTACGGTAAGGGTGATTTCGAGGAAGGAATCTTTGGTGTCTTGTGTACACAGTTTTCTGCCCATGCTTCAGTTGAAGATAACTAGTATTTTCTTCACAAATCGGACATGCAAAATGACCTTTAACACTGTAACCACTCAAGTTCCCATAGGCTGGGAAATCATTTATGGTACAAAACAACATTGCACGCAAACAAAAGTTTTCTTCTGAATATGAATCGAAGACCTCGACGCCCTCTTCCCACAACATTTTTAAATTTTCATGACATTTCCAGGTTGTCTAGGACTAGATATCATCATCGACAACATCATGTATTTTCTCTTCATGCACAACATAGGAGATATATTGTATATCATCAAAATAACTGGCAATGGACTATGTTTGCTACTTAAGTTGCCATAAGGATTCATACCATCGGTAGCAAGTGCAAGTCTTAAGTTTCTTGGTTCTGCACTAAATTCGGGAAATGTGGCATGAATGTTCTTCCATTGTGGGGACTCAGCTGGGTTTCAAAGAAGATTATCACATTTTCTTCCATCGACGTGCCACCTAAGATTCTTCGCATCTTCTTTAATAGAAAACAATCGTTTCAACCTCTGTACTATAGGTAAATACCACACGACCTTAGCCGGTGGACTTTCATTCTGTTCATCGTTATTTCCATCAAGTTTCTTCTTAAATTGTGACGAACCACACATCGGACACACCTTGATTGAAGCATGTTGATCTCTATACAATACACAGTCATTGGGACATGCGTGTATCTTTTGGTATTCCAAACCCATTGGACATAGAATTTTCTTCGCGTCTTAATTACATATAGGTAACGTGTTATTTTCTGGAAGCATCTCCTTCAGTAACTCCAACAATTCCGTGAAACTTTTCTGAATTGTTCTTAAGACTATTGTATAAGTGAGCTCTTCCAAAATTTTCTTCGCCAACGTCACGTACCATTTCGTCTAAAAGATCACTCGTCCATTCTTCGACATAATCTGAACCTCTTAAAGTTGTTGGCTTATATAATACTTCGCCATGCCAAGTCCAAACTGTATAACTTCTCATTATACCATAGATGAACAGATGATCACGGATGTTGCCCAAGTCTTGATGTACTTGATTGAGACAACAAACACAAGGGCAAAAATATGCCCCGTTCACTGGTTTTTAGTGGGTTTGTACGTATAGTATGAACTCAGAAACCCCTCAGTCATACTCTTCACTAATACGACGCTGATGAATCCAGCTTCGATCCATACTCTAGTACTCTAAAAGGAAAGAATCTAAAGAAAAAATAAAAACTAACTTACGTAGACGTAGAGAACCAAAAATAAATATCTATCATAAGTAAGAGATATTGAACAAAAAAAAAACATACTTGAAATGGTGTCCTTGGAGAAGATGATGAAGTTCGCTGACCACGTATGAAAAATAGCCGAAAGATAAACGAAAACAATCGGTCAACCTTAGAAATGCGAATGAAATGACATTACAAAGACAGAAACTACTTAAAAATAACCTTCTTTCTTTATCAAAGTCGTCCGCGAAGGAGAAAGTTCAAGCAGAAATGGAAGCGCGAACAACAGTGAGACTATGCTAAGTTTTTAATTCAATAAATATATTACACGTCGCATACAATAAAAATATGACATTATACTTAAATATAACGTCAAACCCTAAATTATATGATGGTTTCTCTTAAAACATTAGTGCCAACAGAACGTCGAATATGAGGAAATTTGACGTATGAGGAAAATCGACGTTTTCTCTTAATTAGCTGCCAATATCAGAAAGTACCGTACTTTTGGATCCCTTTTCTTTTCACCCCTCCCATAGAACGTCCAAGGCTGCGGGGTTGGGACATGAAGGGAAATGAAGTGGTTGGGAGCATTAATTGTGTGCTTAATAGAAGATCAAATTCGATGGGGCTTGGACGTTTTTTTCATCCGCCAATTTCAAAATTTGTCGCTCTTATGATTCTCTTTTCTTTAAAATCATACATGAAATCTCTTCGTTTTACTTCTTCCTTAATCGATTCCAGTTAGCAGTGTACTGAAATTTGCACTTTTAAACCAGTGATCAGTTTTTAAAAGGTCAACGACGATAAAACTTCAAAAAAATACTATGATTAACATTATTAGAAAAACCATCCCTCTCATGCATTATTTCCTTGCTTTTTAGTATTTTAGCAAACATGTATCATTAATGTCAGCCATAAATAATCAATGGAAACTCATTTGCATTTCTTAATTTATAACTTTTGGAATCGATTTTTTATTACTACGAAACGAATATATTAACGTAGAAAAATTGAAAGATGAATTATATGAATATAGAGGGCACATAAAAAATTTTAACTTCGATCCCTCCAAATGTCACCTTCTTCGCGGGTGATAGAAAAGTTGACATTTTTGGGTTGTGGGAAGTCATACCTGATGTTTTGACGTCGAATTTGTCTGGGCTTCCGTCAAATTTATCTGGTCTTCGACGTTAATTACACGATATACGTCATTGGTTCATGTATAAATATAGCTTGCATCTCAGTTATTCCCTTGCCTCCTGTTTCCATATTGAACATAGTAGGATTCATATTTTTTTTTCATTTGAATTTTCTTTTCCTTAGATTTCTAAGCACTTTTGTTCTTCATATTGCATTTTGATAACATTAACTTAAAATTCGTTCATCGACATCTCATATGAAGGAGCCCTTTGATGTTAAAGTTAACAAATGTTTTTAAGTTCAGAAATCTGGGGGGCGGGATGTCAATTTGTTATTAATCAAACGACATATATTACTTTTTCTATGATTGATGTTTGAACGTCGAACTGGACAGGGCTTCGACATTCAACGACAAACACACTACTCGTGTATTTCCACTGACCCTTGACTAAAATCTATGAATCCTATAACGTCTCTGAAAATGGCATTTTCATCTCATATCTCAAGAATAGAGAAAGCAAATAGCAGGGCTACTGTTAGAGAAGCTAATGTAAATGGTTGGATAAGCGATAATGATTCTCGAGTGAGATTTACTGATGGGAGTCCTAAAGTTGTTGTCTCACCAAAGTATTTTGACTAAAGATTATTTGGAAGGGAAAACTTTAAATTTCCCGAATGGATTGAGACTCAAAACCTGTCAACTTTGGTGCAAATGAACAAAGACTAGTACCCTGATCTTGTTAGAGTATTCTACTATCACTTAAAAATTATCAATGGTGACATCTGCTCAAGAGTTAAAGGCATTGACATTTTAATTAACAATGATGTCTAGCAACACACCATTGGGTTAAAGGTTGAAGGAATCTCTTCTCATCTACCAAACTCTCAAGTAAATCATTGGTTAAAGAAAAAGGATCTCTTAGAGGGTGGCTCGGACTTTCGGTAAGTCAAACAAGAGAAAATATTTTTCTGCATGAAGACCTCAGAATTGAAGAAATGGTTTTAGCACATATACTAGCATGGGTGATTCTACCGAGAAGATTGATGCAAGATGAAATGACCATAGAGGATGTGTTTCTTTTGCATGCTATCAAGAATAACATACCCACCAACTGGGTGGAGGTGTTAAAAGATCACATGAGTAAAGTTGCTCGCAGCAAGGCTCACTATCTGCCTTATGCTGATCTCATAAGCAATATACTTGTTCTTCAAGGAGTGAATACCTATGGAGAAAGGAAACATTCATGTACCTACACAAATGTCATAAATCGTAACACCCTTGTGTCACTAGGACTAGTAAGGACATTGAAAGGATGGGGCTTTAGAGGCGAAGAGAATCTGATGTACTGTTTTGGAAGCACCCCTGTTACATGTGGACAATGATATGATAATGCCTCCAACAACAATAGTGAAGATCTCTCAGCTGATCCGCTTCAGTTAATTGTTAACAAGCTCAATCACCTGGAGCCAAAAGTTGATCATATTTTGCAACATGGGAAGGAGAAAGACACATCTAAAGATGACTCTATGGATTCAGTTGAAGAAGGATAGGAATAAAAATACACTCCATCTTGTGTTTTATGTCTCTTGTTGTGTCTTGTTCGTTTTTGTTCTTAATTATCTTTTGATAATGGCTTAGAGTGCCATTTTGTCTGGTCTTTTGCAGTAGTTATTTGTTTGTAATATTGTTTTGAAATATAAATGAAATCAGTTAGTGTTGGTTTAAATCAAGTTGCTTTACATTTCATGATTGAATCTATGTTAATCATTTTTAATCGACTGTATGATTGTTGAAGTTGATCATGCACATGCTAACTATTACATGACTTCTTTTGATATGAGGAAATTCGACGTTTTGACTGAATTATAATTTTTTTATTTTTTAATTAAAAAAATGAAGTATACAGGGTGAAAACTGATGTTTAAGTAAGGGCAAAGTTGGAAATTAAACCTAAAATTAAGTGCTGAAAGCATCATTCTCATTTACATTGCAAAATTAAATAGTCAGGTAGCAATACATACTTGAACATAAAATTAAAAAACAAAAAACATTTTAGGGAGAAAAAACATTTGAGCCAATGACATGCTGTCACATCACCACCTTGACACGTCATCATCATCTTCTCCAATAATCTGAAACCCTAATTCCAAACCAAACCCTAGGCGCCGTCAGCAATCGTCGCACCACCACCAACCACCTTGCTGCCACACCATCGCATCAGGCCAACACCCACCTTCCACAAAACAATCCCAAATCGCCGCTCAACCTCCACCGCTAGTGAGGAGTCAATATTTTATTGATTTCACTTAGCGTATTGTACCGAATTTAATCAGGGAATTGTGCTTGAATGTCCAATACTTTCCCATTTTTATTAATTGTGCTTAATTTGACCATAAATTCTTATTTTAATTAATTTGAATTATCTGAGCTAATTATTTTTATTATTGATTGCAGGGAAAACTTTGGAAATACAATTTTGAAAATTTGGAGGGCTGTCACATAATTCAAGACTCTCCACAAAAGAAGGGTGCACAAAAAGGATGGCACTACAGTGATTTTTCTTTTTGGGCTTATGAGTAAGGGGTGCTTGTTTTGAAGATTGGAGTGACGTCCAGCAAATTGAAGTGCTGTGATGGCCCATGTGCACAAGGAGGTCCAGCCACATCTGATTTGATTGGATGTTTAGCTTTGCACGTCCAGCAATTGTTGCCACGGACTGCACACATACACTTTGATTAAAGAAAAGTGGGCAGCACATTAGACGCGTCAAGGGGTGCACACAGCAGCAATTCATTTTGTGCTTGGAGAGAAATGGTGCAGTGGGGCCATGAGCAATTGGATTGGAGCATCCAACAAGATAAATGAAGAAGCGGTGTTGGAATAAAAAGCTTGATCCAGCAGCACATCTTTTTCTGCTGCAACTCACGGCCCACATAAAAAGGTCACACCTCCATGCACACAGTAGCAGCACGGAAGGACATCTTCATTTAAGCTTGGAGTCCAGCAGCTGTTGCAGTTCACGACCCACAATGCAAAAGCTGCAGCACGTGAATTCTTCTTGAAGCAATGAAGGGCAACAAGCGGTGATGGAATAAAAGAGGAGGTGCGTACAACGGTATCCACATCCAGCTTCATTCCTTCAGCAGCTTGGGAGAAGCCCACGGGCCAACAAAGAAGCTGCAGTATCCAGTAGGGAGGAGCTTTATTTTAAGGGCATCAGCCGCCACATGCTGAAGGAGAGGAGATGGTGAGAGAGATGGAAGGTTATGGTTGAGAGCTCACAGTGATTTCAGGAGGCAGTTGCTGCCACCGAGTAGGGGATCTTTTATCACAATATATATTCTCATTTTGATTCAAGCACGCAGCAGTCCAAGGAAGGAACACGCTGATTTCAAATGGATGAATGAAGAAGCTCTTTTTCATTTTTTTGTTTATCTTGTGCAAGCGCTGCAACGAGGGTTGGTTTATTTCAATTTTAGAAAAAATGCACACAGCTGATTTCGTTATTTAAGAACTTTTATTTACCTTGCTTTTGGAAACCGAGAGGTGCTATAAAAAGAAGTGTTGAAGTGTTTGCTTAACATTAATTTAATTTGGCTGATTTATCATTTTGCATTCTTCAAAGTTCATCATTTTTTTCTGAAATGTTGGTTTCTGTCACTGTTACATGTTTTTAGTTTGTTGATTCTCGTGATGGATATGCGTTGGTGTATGAATGTGATGTGCATTTCAATGTTTAGCTTACTCGTTGCATTGAATTGGATTAACACATTTTTGTATTTCGTTTTATTTTAACTGCACGACATTTTAAATGTTTCAATTTACTTAATGTTGTCTATTCTGTTAGGTAGTGATAATTTAGCTGTCATGTTAGCTTAAGTTAGTCGTGTTGGTCATTAATGATATTACATTGTTTCTTTGAGATTTCCTGGACTGTTCTTGTGTTTATTTTGCTCTACCTGGCATTCTATGAAATCTGACTATGTTCTTGCAATGGGATATGCTTAGTTGCCCAATTGGTGATTGCATCTTCGCTTAGTTGATCGATCTGTATAGAACACATTGGATGGACTATGGTGTATTGCGTTCGCTTAGTACGTGATTGTGATAGCATGATTAACCTTCGCTTAGTCGGTTAGTTGTGCTGGATTAGAGGTTAGAGTAGTTTATTCATGAGACCTCTACACTTTAATTCTCATGATGATGTTCTGATTTGGCTCAATATTTAATCTGTTATGTGCTTGCGATTAGGTATACGCTTAATTGCCTAATCGGTGTTTAATCTTCGCTTAGTTGATTAGACTATATGGTGCATGAATGATTAGATTTGTGCATTGCATTCGCTTAGTTTGCAATTCTGAAAACCAAATTAGCCTTCGCTTAGTTGGGTGATTCGTGTTGGATTTAGATTAGAGTAATGTGTACTTGTCGTTAATCTATGATTGGAAGCATAATAATTGAGTTAATGACCAACCATTTTTATTCTGTATTTGATTCCGTCTTTACATTTCTGTTTACATTTTTGTTTTCATTTCTGTTTGCATTCGTGTTTTAATTTAATTCATCTACATTTACAAAAACCTTTCACAACCCCCCCCCACTTCATGTTTGACCTAATTCCTGAACCATGGTTTGGTTCCTTGAGAAACGACCTAGGAGTCACTTCCTAGTCTATCTTGCATTCTTTATGCACATTAAATTTGCATGGGGTGCGACAACCCATCCGCTAGCCTCTTCGCCAAAGCGCCGCTACCTTCGTTCTCATCCAAACTCCATCGATGTGACACCTCCATCATCAATCTCGCACAACCATGGAAGCTTGCTCCTTTGCACAACCTGTAAACAGAAAACCCAGAATCGCACCACCCAAAAAAACCCCTAAATCGGCCTACAACAGAAAAATCCTTGCCATCCCTGCAGCTCGAACCGTGTGATACAACGGAAGGATTCTCCAAGGCAACTGCCTCAATAAAAGGCTCGACCTGGTCCATGAGGGGCTGAGCGTGATGGTGGACGAAGACTTGGACACTCCGATGAACTCAAGACGCTCGTAAGAAACACCTTGGTTGAAGATGAACTTGAGAGATTCTTTTAGAAGTTTCCGGTATTTGAATCTGTGGCATAAGATTCTCTCTACCTCAGCTCGTAAGAAACACCTTGGGTGAAGATGAACTTGAGAGATTCTTTTAGAAGCTTCCGGTATTTGAATCTGTGGCATAAGATTCTCTCTACCTCAGCCACTTATGCCACAGATTCAAAAACCGAAATCTTCTAGAAGAAGCTCTCAAGATCATCTTCACCGAAGGTGTTTCTTAGGAGCGTCTTGAGCTCATCGGAGTCCCCATTATCAGTCTCGTAATGAGCCACTTAAATTCAGAATCTATTTACAAAGTTGACGTGTAATGTTGAGTACCCTCGATGCAATGACCTGGAGTTATTCCTTATTGACATCAAGTTAGCAATGTACTGAAATTTGTACTTTTAACTAGTGATCAGTTTTTCATAAATCAGACACAAAATATTACGTTGAATATTAAGGATATTCGACGTTTTATTTTTAAAGAGATATAAAATATTATTTTAAAATATAATATCAAGGTGTGTAAATTAATCTTGTAATAATTACATGGAAATAAAATATAAAAATATTTGTTGGTGAAATTTAAAGAGAATAAATTTTTTTTCTTTAATATTATTTTAATTTCATATTAAAATTAATTATAATAATAATTTATGAGAACATTACAAAAGACAGATAGCTAACAAGACTCGAATCACACACTTTTGAGGCTACTAGATCCCTATTCTTATACATGTGAATCCACAGAGTCGTCTTCAGACATATCTTCTTCAATGCACTGATGTATAATGCGATCAATTTTAATTTCAAGCAGATTAAGCTTGTCAGCAATGTTTTGAAGATGATTCGTGGCAAGATCTATGCAGTTGCTGATGGGTTGTCGTACCCCATGCAAATTTAATATGCATAAAGAATGTAGTATAGTACTATGAAGTGACTCCTAGGTCGTCTCTCAAGGACCAAATGTGGTTCGAGAATTAGGTCAGACTCGAAGTGGGGGGGTTTTGTGAAAAGTTTGTGAATGCGGATAAACAAAATCAAAACACGAATGCAAACAACAACGTAAACACTGATGTAAAAGCGGTTTCAAAGACAGAATGGAAACAATTGGTCATTAACTTAATTACAATGCTTCCAATCACAGATCAACAAAATAAAGCGGTGACTCAAACCTCTAATCCAACACAGTTAACCAACTAAGCGAAGGCTAATTATGTTTTCATAAAAGCGAACTAACCGAACGCAATGTTAACATCAAATCCAATTTACACCATGCAGTTTCATCAACTATGCGAAGACTAAACACCAACTGGGCAACTAAGCGTATACCCAATTGCAAGTGCAAAAATAGATTTCACATTAACCAAGTCAGAGTGGCAAACATAATTACAGTCCAAAAATCTCAAGGAAACATTATAATATTGCTAATGACCAACTCGACTAACCTAAAATAACATCACAATTAAATTATCACTACCAAACAGACTAGACAACATTAAAGTAAGAAAAAATATTAAACAAAACAAAATGAAAATGAGTCAATAAATCAAAGAACCTAGGGGCATTTAATTATGGTTCCAACTAAAGTTAATGGAGCAGCAAATTAAATTGAAGAAAAATAAAAACACATCCATCATCGAAAAGAGTGTTTCAATATATAATATAAAATGATTCTAAGACACGAAAAATTATAAGAAAATCTAGCTCTCTTCTCCCTTGGACTTGACAAGTGCATATTCCAATTGCAAAATAATCTCCCAAAGAAAAATGAAGTCAGCGTGCGTGGTGCTCCCTGCACTCAACAGCAGCTCTCCAATTGCATAAAAAATATAAATGCACCATCCCAAAGCAAATAAACATTTTCCTTTATAATGAAAGGCACCTCTCCAATAAAGCAATAAATAAGTCACCGTCTGCACCGTACTACACTTCTTCAATGATAAAATAACCTTGCAATGAATCAGCTCCTCTTCACTCCAATTGTTAATGCACCGTGCAACTTCTTGAAAGCAAATGTATAACGCTTGGATAGATACTAGACTTGGCAACTGCAACGTATGCACTTCCAAAAACGAATCAGCGTTTTCTTCTTCCTGGAAATTAAATTTTTCTCTTTTGCTGGAATCAAACATAGAAGCTCTTCAAAACATTCAAGGTAAAACAAATGGGAAAGTGTGTCGGCTGCTCCAAAAAAAACGTTAAAGGCCCTTTCTTTTAAGTGGTGGCTGCAACTGTTACCCCTGGCAAGTGTACCAGATCGTATCAAGTAATAATAATCGGTAATTCCAATATCGTTCTTCCCAGAGGACTCTTAAGGCCTTATCTTTCGTGTAAACTAATCGTTTAAGACTTGAGTAAAAGAAAATAATTTGAATGGTTTGAATGCAAAACAGAAATAAACATGCAAATGCAAGAATTCAATTGACTAAGCTATGAATGAATGAGGTTGTTGGGGTTTACAATTTCATCTTATCCACCCTCATATATCTACTCTTATTTACTTTGCTTATTTATCATATTGCCATGCAAACTTTCTTGGTCTACCCTTAACACAATCCCTGGGTGAAAAGAGCCTATTACTAATTACCGGCTTACTATCCCTAGCCTCCCCTAGTAACTAATAATGCATAATAAGCGGAAGCAAAATACAATTGATCGTCCTACCCCTATCCCTAGGTGGTATTAACATAATCAAGGAATTCTCCCCAGTTCATGACATTACTGTACGTCCCCGTATCAATAAAGACAAACAACATCTACCGATTGAGTTAAACGGTAAAAACATTAAGCAAAGGTAAAGAACCCAACAATTGATAAATCAAGCATATGCAAGCATATAAAGTAAACAAGAATTTCAATATATGAGAGTTTCAAAAGATTACATTGTTCCCCACCAACTAAGGGTTTAGTTCACCATAATCATGGTGAAACTAGATGCACTAAATGGAAGAATGGAAAAGCAAACCCTAGAATTGATAAAGTGGAGCCTAAGAATCCAAGAAATCTCCTCCAAAGGTGTAAAGCTGCTGTGGACTTTGTTCTCTGCCAAAATAATTACATTTGGATTCGCACTATGGCTATATATAAGCCAAAAAGATAATAGAAAAATCTCAGAATCCAAAATATAAAAACAGAAAACCGCCCAGGCGCCTAAAATGACTGCTGAGCGGTTTGCCTCAACACACGCCACTGCCCAGGCACCTAAAATGACAGCTGAGCGGTTTGCCTCTTGTCGCTTTGGACGCTCAGCGTCACCGCCTGGGCGCCAGACAACAACTTTTCGTTGCACTAGGACGCTTAGCGTTGGAATTTACCGTTGAGCGGTTCATAGAATCTTCTTTACTTCCTTTTTCTCCTTCATTCTTGAGTCTATGACCTTCCTACTTCATTGCCATCTGCAATTTTCATCAAAAGCCCTGCAAAACAATGCAAAACAATGCAAAACAAGCATAATATCTCTAAAAACAACTTTTGATTCTCATGTAACACAACTTAAGAGTTTTACTTGATTCTAAGCTCATTTTAAGCCACAAAGGGTGTGTTTTAATATCAAATTTATGCATGAAAATAACGGTTTTGAGACCGTTATCATTGCTGGCTTGAATAAAAAAAATCACAAACGAAATGAAAAAGGCAATGAAATAAATTTGGAGCTTTCAAATTCCATTCTCGTAACAGCAACGTTCAACTAGTTTTTCCATAAAAAAAAAATTCAAGCAATGCCAACAAGTGAAAGTGGCGGCTGGTCCATTTACATTCAACCAAAATCAGAGAAAATGAACATGGTTCCAAGCTCAAAAGCAAAGAGAAGAGAACGTTCCAGCCCCAGCAAGAACTCTCGGCAGCCTCCTGAAAATCTGAAGTGTGACGATTGCCCCTTTTCTTCAAGGTCGTAAGTCTTCCAAAAATAGGGGTGGGGTCCACCCTAATAAAATAAAACCCTAGGTCATGTGTCCTACAATTTTGGGCCCATCATATTTTTTAGCAACATAGGTTCTATGTACACAAGTTTAGTTAAAAATAATCTAAACTAATAAGTTACAATGTAATTAAAATTGAAATGTCTAAATGGAGAGAGAGTCTTTAATTGATTTGTCTCCTTCCCAATGCTCCAAAATATATCTCCAAAATTTTCCCTACAATAAAAAATGCATTTAATTAGCTTAGATAATTCAAATTAATTAAAATTAGAATTTCTGATCAAATTAAGCACAATTAGCATAAACGGGAAAATATCGGACATTTAAGCACAATTCCTTGATTAATTCTAGCACAATAAACTAAGTGAAATCAATAAAATATCGACTCATCAGTTGCTGTCAGAATATGCGATCTTTCTTTGCTCACTTGTGACAGAGGTGCTTCCATAAAGATATAACAGATTTTCTTCTCCTTTAAAACACCATCCTCTTAAAGTCCTTATTAATCCAAATGAGATCAGAGTATTTTGGTTAATCTCATTTGTGTAGTTGCATGGAAACCTCCTTTCGCCATCAGTGTTCACACCTTGATTTTCAAGAATTCTGCTGACTAATACTGCATAGGGTAGAAGATAACACTTTTTCAGAGCACTTTCAGTCATATGTTCTTTTAGCACATCCACCCAATTGATTGGAATATCATTCTTAAGAGCATACAGCAAGTAGATATCTTCAGCTGTCATATTTGATTCAACCATTCTTCTAGGTAGAATCACAAAAGCAAGTATATGAGCCATTATTCTTTCTTCCATCCTTAGTCCTTCATGAGCGAATTCTTTTTCAAGCAACTCGGATAACCTTGAATTGTCATCAGAATATCTTAGCCACCCTTTGTAGACATTTCTCTTATTCAACGACGAACCTATTTACGAGTTAAGTAAATGACATGATACACCCTCAGCTTTTAAACCGACAACATGCAACCATGTATCGTTGTCAATCACAATGTCAACCGCCTTTACTCTAGTGTGAATATCACCGTTTACTAGTTTCAGGTTGTGGTAGAACACTTTCACAAGATCAAGATACTAATATCCTTTCAATTGAACCAAGGACGATAGTTCCTGAGACTTCAACCAACTAGGAAACATAAACCCTTCTCTTTCAAATAAGCTCAGATCAAGATACTTTGGAGTGACAACAATTTTGATTCCACGGATGAACCTTTCTCTAACTCCATCGTCACTGATCCATCTTATAGGACTAGTACTTCTCTTAGCTGATGTGGAGATTTTGGTGAGCTTAGAAGAGGATGAAGCCATTTAGCAAAGATAAGCAGTCTAGGGTTTTGCTTTCAGGAGGTGTGATTTTGACTCATTGCTAGTTATCACATATTTAAAGGGCGCGAAAAAACCAAACAAAGACTCATTTTAAAATTCAAATTCAAAAAATCATTTAACATTTTTTTAAAATTAAGTTTTTAAATTAAAATTAATATAACTAAAAATAAAAATAAATATAAAAATATTATTAAATATAATAATATTAATAATAATAATGTAAAATTTTATTTAATATAGTGTAACATATTAAATTATATTAAAATAAATTAATTATTTTTTTATTTTAAATTGAAAGAAAAATTTTAAAAATAGGTTGAAAGTTAATATATTCAATGGTAACGGTTGTTTAAAATCGTTTAAGCTTTCAAAGAAAATCGTTTAAGCTCTAGGCAATTTTTTAAAAATGGTTAAAGTCTTTAATGGTTTTCGAAAACTGTTGAATATTTTTAGTATATATTTTTGAAAAAATAAAATTAGAATTCGGCTTCCCAACAACTGAATTCTAACGTACTTTTTTGTAAAAAATTTTAAAATAAGAAGTGAGAATTCAGTTTCCCAGATTTTAAAATATTAATGAAAAAAAATCATGAGAATTAAGTTATAGTTATAGATTACAATACTTAAATCAAGTCTTCAATGTATCTTTCTATTAATTTTAGGATAAAGATAACTATGACTATACTAAAAGATTTTAATTAATTATAAAAAAATAATACTTTAAATTTAATTAAAAATTAAGTTGAGTGATAAACTGAAGGTTATGATAGATTATTGTGTTGTGGACAATAAATAAGATATGTCAGTTTAGAAAACAAGATTGAGACAAACAACTAAGATGCATCAAACCAAGCCAAAGATCGAGAAGAGACCGTGTGTATCAAGAATAGTCAGGGTCTATCGAAGTCCAAGACTCGTCGTGGATTAGAGGTCAAGAAAAACCGATATGGGGAAAATTAAGACAGAATGGGTTGGGTCGAAGACTGGTTGACCCTAAAATGAATGTTGAGATGGTTGTTTCACACTAAAGGTCGAGACAGACTGACATATGTATCCACTTTTGAAGTCATAATATGAATTTTCATTTTTGAGAGACGAATCTCTTGGTTATTGATTTAGAACTCTGATTCTTATAAAGATTAACATCTTTGTAGCGATTATTCCTTTTCTTATCAATCTGCTAGATTGTGGCGTCTCCATCTCTATCTTATCAACCTCCACTCCAAGCAAATAGTCGAGACGGCCAGGCCAGGTCACAATAGAAATTAGGAAGAATTCAACCACAACCAAAATTTTGTCAGAAAGGACCATGATATGTTAACAAATACATAAGCGGTTATAAAAAGTCAAATTTAAAAAAGGACTATGATAAAAATTCAAACGAACTCTTAGACCAAAATCCGGTCACATTCAAATAACTTACTTTGAAAAAGCTAATAGATATAATAAATTCATAATATAAATGATTGTGATATGAATAAAATACTATGATTAACATTATTAGAAAACAAAATTGAACTCTCTCGTGCATTATATCTATGCTTTTTAATATTTTAACAAACATGTTATCAATATCCAGCCACATTGTCTCTAATGTCATCAGGTCATAATCATTAAAAGCACATATGCACTTCTTAATTTATAACGCTTTGAATCGATTCTTTATTATTTAGAATCGATTATATTAACTTAGAAAAATTGAAAGTGGAATAATATATATAAATATAGGGGGCACAATTTCGGTAATTGAAAAGTACACAATTTCTGGGGGCGGGATGTGAATTTGTTATTAATCAAACGACATGTATTACTTTTTCTGTGATTGATGCTTGAACGTTGAACGTGGCAGGGCTTCGACGTTCATACGACATGGTGGCAACTAACCATTATTTCACGATGTATGTCATCGGTTCATCTATAAATATAGCTTGCATTTCACATAATCCCTTGCCTCCTGTTTCCATATTGAACATATAAAGATTCATGTTTTTTATTTTTTTTTGCATTTTCTTTTCCGAAGATTTTTATTTTTTAAGAATTTTTGTTCTTCATATTCCAAATTGATAGCTCGAACTTGAAAGTGGTCCATTCATCATCATTTCATATGAAGGAGCCTTTTCAAGTTCAAGTTAACAAAAAAATTTTATTTATATTATAGAAATGCTTAACATATCTTACAGAAAGGGAAACGCTTAGGAAAAAGAAATTTGGTTCACAGTATGTTTAATGGTGAAACAATTTTAGGATCTAAAATAATTATTAAAAAAAGTTGTTCAACTTCATCATTCTACAGTGTATGAATCATTTTTTAAATTGTCTTGGGTTTGTATTCTACCAATACATTCAGAGCTATTTGATTTCCTATGTAGTTGATGTCGCATATTGAGTCCATGTGATGTCTTCTTTAACTAGAAGCCAAACGTCTTGCATTTTTATTCTTCTCTTATTTTTCTTTCAATCAAACGTTGAAGCCTCTAGGGGCATAAACCTTAAGGGCATTGACGTGAAGGGAATTTGAGTGGTTGGGAGCATTAATTATGTTAGAGATTGAGGTCTGAACCACCTGAATCTTGTTCCATTAAGTCATATGGACTTTCATCTTCTTCGGTCGCTCAAATTTTTATTATTTTTTCTTTTAAACACTAACTTTAATGCCCTAGTCCCATTGTTCTGCGACGTAGTTTTCGTCAAATATGAGTATCCAAATAGATTTTTTACAATTATTATCAGTATCCAAAGAGATTTTTAACTTTTTCACCGAATGATGTTTGAACGTCATATCGGATGGGAATTGACGTTCATACAAGTTACTGACCATAATTACACGATCTAATGTTCGTCATCGGTTCATATATATAAATATAGATTGCATTACATGATCTAATGCCTTGGTTCCTGTTTCGGTATTAAACATATTAGGATTCATGTTTTTTTTCTCCTTGTCATTGTCCTTCTATTAGATTTTGTATTATATTTGTTCTTTAAATTGCAATTTGCTGACTAGAATTTCAAAGTGTCGCATTCAGGCCTCAGTTCATATGAAGGTGCCCTTTGAAATTCAAGTCAAGAAAATGCTTTTTATAGTACAAAAATGGTTAAGTTATCTTACTAGAAGGAAAATGGCGAGGAAAAAGGAATATGATTCACAATATGCTTAATTGTAAAATAATTTTGAGAACTAAAATATTTAGACGACATCGTTTCATCTATAAATATAGATGTGCTTTTATTTTAACGCAATTCGTCCTGTTTCCGTATTGAACATATTAGGATTCATGTTTTTTATCTCCTTGTCATTGTACTTCTCTTTGATTTCGTATCATATCTATTCTTTAAATTGCAATTTGCTCACTTGAATTTTAAAGTTCCGCATTCAGACTTCACATCATATGAAGGTGGCCTTTGAAATTGAAGTCAACAAAATGCTTTTAATAGTACAGAAATGGTTAAGTTATCTTACTGGAAGTGAAATGGCGAGGAAAAAGAAACATGGTTCACAATATCTTTAATGCTGAAAAATTTTTGAGAACTAAAATATACTTAGGAAAAACTTGTTTAATTTAATCATTTGTCAATTTATGATTCTTCTTTTAAATTGTCTTGGCTTTGTTTTCTACCCTAAGATTTCAGTGCTATCTAGATTCTTATCTGGGAAACAACTTCAAAAGAATTTAAATTTTGAATCTATTTGCACATTTGACGTCGAATATTGAGATCATCGATGCAAAAAAAACCATTTTGAAAGATCAGTCATTCTTGAAAATTATATTATCTTAGCAAAATTGAAAGTGGAAATATATAAATATAGAGGGCCATATCACACTTTCTAACTTCGACCCATCCAAATCTCACCTCGATAATTGAAAAGTAGATAATGAATGGGGGGCGGGATGTTCAAACGAAAATTATTACTTTTTCTCTGACTGATGTTTAAACGTCGAATTCAGTAGGGTTCGATGTTCAAAAATATTATTACAAGCATGTACGTCATCGGTTCGTCTATAAATATAACTTGCATTTCACATAATCCCTTTTGCCTACTGTTTCCATATTACGATTTGTGTTTTTTATTTCACAATATGTTTAATGCTGGAAGAATTTTGAGAACTAAAATAATTAGATAAAAAAAAGTTGTTTAACTTCATGATTTAACAAGGTATATGCAAATGCCCGGAGGGACGTCTTTTCTTTGGGATCATCGACGTCCTATATCTTGGAGGATTTCAAAATTAAATCGCCTTTTACAAAACACAACATCTAAAATAAAGACCAAAAATGATGGAATACATTAAAACGAAAAATAGGAAGTAAATGAAAAAGAAAAACATCCAAACAATGGAGAATGTTTTTGAAATTCATAAGTGTTAACATTTTCCTCTATTATTCCACCGTGCCTTCATGGAAAATAAAAAAATGTCTTCGTTTAGTGAAGGAATGGATGGGACAACAAAGGAAAAAGTTAACATGAATTTGGTTAGGGAAGATACGTAGGTTAGGTTTTCAAATGGTACAACTTCAATAGAAATCAAAATCTATTAACTTATTTCTTCGGATACTTCCTTTATATTTCACTTTTCTTGCAATCAAACGTCGAAACCTCTTGGGGCATAGACGTTATGGCATCGACGTGAAGGGCATTGGAGTGGTTGGGTTGGGACCATTAATTGGGTGCCTTTACCTGAGCACCAATTACGAGGAGTTCGCTGGGGCTGTGACGTTTTAATCTTCATCCAGAAGCAAAAGGTCGGGATCATTAATTATGTGCCCTTACCTCAGCACCAAGTACGAGGAGTTCGCTGGGGCTGTGACGTTTTAATCTTCATCCATAAGCAAAAGGTTGCTCATTTTTTATTATTTTTTCTTTTTTATTTTAAACTCTCACTTTAAAGTCAAAGACTCAGATATTTGACGTATTTTTTATCAGAAGCAGTTATTTTCAGTATCCAAAGAGATTTTTTACCTTTTCACTTTTTCACTGAATGATGTTTGAACGTCAAAGTCTACAGGAAATAGAAGTTCATTCAAGTGAGCATCGTACGTCATTGGTTCATCTATAAATATAACTTGCATTTCGCTGCTGCTTTGAAAATGTTTTCATTTCGGCAGAAGAATGTGGAGGACTCCCATTGGTATCCATTCAAAATAATAACTAGTGACGGTAAATCAAAGGTGCAACTTGTTCTCACATTGATATTTGACAAATTCCCTTAACACATATAATGAATATGATGAGTATTACTTTTTTGTTTCAGGAAATTTTAGATGAGAAGATGAAGATCTCATAAGATTGAAAGAGGAATTGGGTTATAGAGCATATAAAGCAGTGGTGGCAGCTCTCATTGAAATGAATGAATACAATTTGGGTGGGAGGTTCATTGTAAGAGAGATTTGGAACAAAGAAAAAGGAAGGAGAGCTACCTTTGAAGAAGGAATTGAATTCATGATAAATCAAATAAAATCATAAAGAAGGAAAATAGAAATGGTGGACGATGAAGCTACTGAGGATCCTGATGATGGAACTCCATTTATAATAGGTTGGTTTAGCTTTACTTTTTGTTAGGCCAGAACAATGAAAATCTGGTCTATTCTTAGCGCTTCAGTCACTCCTGTCGTGTCCTGTGTATTTGGCTATTAATAAGTTTTTGATAGGTCAGAACTTGGCCTATTTAACTATGTAATGCCTTGCTTCCTGTTTCTGTAATGAACATATTAGACATCATGATTTTTATCTATTTGTCATTGTCCTTCGATTTCGTAACATATTTGTTCTTTAATATGCAATTTTTCTCACTTGAATTTGAAAGTGCCGCATTCAGGCCTCAGTTCATATGAAGGTGGCCTTTGAAATTCAAGTGAACAATTTTTTTTTATAGTACAGTAAAGGTTTAGTCATCTTACTGAAAGGGAAGTGCTTAGGAAATGTATGATTCTTTTTTTAAATTGTCTTGGATTTGTTTTCTACCGTTAGATTTCAGAGCTATCTAATTTCTTATGGGTAAAGAACTTCAAGAAATTTTAAATTTCGAATCTATCAATATAGATGACGTCAAATATTGAGATATTGGATGCAAAAGCTACCATTTTGCAAAAACTTCCTCATGCATATTTCTTTGCTTTTTAGTATTTTAACAAACATGTGATGAGTATCAACCAACGTTGTAATTAATATCACCATAAATAATCATTAAAAGCTCATTTGCATTTCTTAATTTACAACGCTTTGAATCGATTCTTTATTACATAGAATCGATTATATTAACGTAGCAAAATTGAAAGTGGAATTATATGTATATAGAGGGGGACATCAAACTTTTTAACTTCGATCCATCCTAATCTCACCTTCTTCGCGGGTGACTGAAAAGTAAACAATTTCTTTAGGATGGCAAGTCAATTTGTTCTCATATGAATCAAATGAGAATTATTACTTTTTCTCTGATTGATGTTCAAACGTCGAATTCCGTCAGGCTTCAACGTTCAAAAAGATGGTTGCAATCATTACACGATGCACGTCATCGGTTGATCTATCAATATAGCTTGCATTTTACGTAATCCCTTGCCTTCCTATTGAACATATTAGGAATAATAATAATATGTCCTTTGCATTTTCTTTTCCTCAGATTTCGAAGCATTTAATGTTGAAACAATTTGAAATTCATAAGTGTTAACATCTCTGGTTTTTCCCCATGCGTTCATGGATAACAGCTCCCTCGACTCTATAACAAACTAATATTACGTCAATATGTTCAGGTCTTCGACGTGTCTTTAACCAGAAGCCAAATGTGGTGCCCTTTTTATATTATTTCTTTTTTTAATCATGAAATATAATGTCAAACTGTTTGAAACAACTTCAATACAAATTATTTTTATACAGTTAACTTCACGTATTAAGTGATTCGAATATTGATACTAATTAATTGTGATTTTTATACAGAAGACAAAGCATACGTCGCATTCTACCGTTGTTTGACGTTTTCTTCTTTCCTTTTGCCTTTATAAAATCTCCAATAACCTCCCTTTATCATTATATTTTAAGATAAGATTTACATTTTTTTGATTTCTATATTATTAATTTATGTAAATTTATTTTGTAATATTTACATATTAATATGTCGGTGAAATTTAAAGAGAGTAAAACTTTATTTCTATAAAATATTAGTTTAATTTCATATGGAAAATAATAATAATAATAATAATAATGAGAATTTAGTGTAGTTATACATCAGAATAATTAAAATCATTTTGAATATTACTATATTATTACAAGTTATTTGAAATGAATGTTATTTAACATTCGAACTAACTTTTTTTCATATAAAAAAGTTAACATAATGTACAAAGTAAATAATTTTTTTTATTAGATTCAACAACATTTCCAACCTTATTTTTCTTTCCTCTCTCCTTTTGCCTTTACTATGCATTATTACACGATGTACGACATCGGTTCATCTATAAATATAACTTGCATTTCACATAATCCCTTCTGCCTCCTGTTTCCATATTACGATTCGTGTTTTTTATTTCACAATATGTTTAACGCTGAAACAATTTTGAGAACTAAAATAATTATATAAATAAAAGTTCTTCAACTTCATCGTTTAACATGAATTTGGTTAGGGAAGGTATGTAGGGTAGGTTTTCAAATTGTACAACTTCAAATGAAATCAAAATTTGTTTAACTTATTTCTTCGGTAACTTCCTTTATATTTCATTTTTCTTTCAATCAAACGTCGAGGCCTATGGGGGAATAGACGTTACGGCATCGACATGAAGGGCATTGGAGTGGTTGGGTTGGGACCATTAATTGTTGAAAAAGATGAAGAAGCCATTTGAGAACAGGATTTAGAGATTTACAGAAAGCATACGGTTTCAATATAAGTTCAGTAATAGATTTAGTTCCAATATAAACAATCGTGCCATTCTTTTATTTTTTTTATTTTAAACAACCAATATTACGTCGATTCTAAAGTCACTTGACATAGTATTTTAAACGATGAGATCCACGTCAAATATTGGTACAACTCGACGTTGATCCACCCTTAGATATACTGAATTTGAAAATCTTATGCACACTGAGTTGTTTCTAAACCCTAATTCATTGTTCTGTAAGTACAAAGATATTAAACCCTTGTATTCAGGAAAATTATCTGGTGTCCAAATTCAAATGGCTTCTTTATCACATCCTTTAAGAGACAGAGAAAAGGCTGTTGAGGCTACAAGAAATGATGATCTCTCCAGGTGGATCAGTGATGAGAAGAGTAGTAAAAAGTTTCTGACGTGGACGAGGTTTAAACATATTGTTGCTCACAAATATCTAAACCTCGACTTGTTTGAAAAAGAGGGATTTCACTTCCAGGAATGGATTGAAACTCAAGGTCTCTCTACACTTGTCCAGAAGAAGGGTGATTGGAACCTTGACTTAGTAAGGGTCTTCTATAACAATATGAGAAGCATAGATGGTGTCCTTCATTCTCAAGTAAAATGAGTAAATGTTCACATTGACAATGATGTTTGGTTTCAAGTTGCAGGATTCAAAGCTGAAGGTTTATTCTCTCACTTACGGTACTCAGAAAAAAATAGAGGGCTGAAGAAAAAGGAGGTGTACAGTAAATGGTTAAGGTTTCCTGGGAGACACCCAATTGAAAGATTATATGTGCATGAGGGACTGAATAAAGAACAAAAGATAACAGCACACATTCTTGCTCAGGTGATTTTACCTGCTAGATTTCTACATGACAGAATGACAATTGAAGATGTTTTTCTGCTGTATGCCATGAAGAATGATATACCTACCAATTGGGTGGCAGTAATAAAATATCATATGATTAATGCAGGAATCAAACACACATGACATCTACCCTATGTTGTGTTTATCAGCAAAATCATGACCCTCCAAGGTGTGGATGTTAGTTGTGAAAAGAAATGCTCTTGTGACTGCTCAAATGTGATAATTTGAAACACCTTGACTTCCCTTGGCCTTGTGAAGACCACAAAGGGATGGTGCTTCAAGGATGAAGAGAATATGCTTCAAAGTTCTAGATGCATTTTTGAAAGATTGGTTTTGGAAAAACTCAACAGAATCGAACAAAAGTTACACTCTATGGATCAGAAAAAGAATAACAATGATTCTTCAATTGAAGATTCAATTGAAGAAGAGTCTAGTGAGGACGATTCCATGGAAATTTTTTGAATTAGAATAGAGGCTTAGAATTTTAGTATGGAGTCTGTTTTGTGTTTTTGTTCTGTGTCTATTTTGGTTTATTATTTTGCTTCTATCTGATTGTAATCATTATGAATATGTGAATGAAATCAGATTTCCCTTTTAAATCAATGATTGTGAATGGCTATTCTTTATTGTTGACTTAATCTGACTACTAAGGGTATTTGATGAAGAAGCCATTTGAGAATAGGATTAGAGATTTAGGGGAAGGTTACAGTTTCAATATAATTTTGGATGTTCATTGGCAATAAATAGTTCAGGGTGCCACTCTTTTATTCTTTTCTCTTTTTTCTTTTAATACACATATAGTACTTCGTTTTCTAAAGCCAATCAACGTATTATTGTCAGTCAGAAGCAAAAAGAGTTACCAACATTATCAATCATCTCATTGGACTAGGTAAGTCATTCGAAAATGATGAGCTTAACATTAAAATTTTGAAATCTTTAGACAGGTCGTGGCAACCGAAAGTGATCGCAATCGCTGAGTCACAAAACCTCAATACTATGACTATGGTGGCACTATTTGGAAAATTGAGGGAGCATGAGCTTGATCTCGGAAGACTCGATGAAGAAGAAGCCAAAGCGAAGAAAAATACATTGGCCTTCAAATCCGAAGTCGAGAGAAACAAAGGTAAAATAGAAGATGAAGACTCGGACGAAGAAGAAAACTTGAGTCTTTTAATTAAAAGGTTAAACAGGTTCATGAAGTCTAAAGGTAAAGGAAGATTTAGATATGAAAAGAAAGAAAACCAAGGATCTTCCTCAAATTACCGATGTTGTGGCTATGGAGAAAAGGGGCACTTAAAAGTTGACTGCCCAAATCAAAAGAAGAATGAAGAAAAAAAAGAAAAGAAATTCTTCAAGAAAAAGAAAGCCTACATCGCATGGGATGATGACAATGAAACAATTTCTGATTCGAGCGAATCTGATGAAGAGGCAAACATCTGTTTAGTGGCAGACGACGATGCTGGAAGCCGAGTAAGTACATCTAGCGATTCTGAAAATTATAGTCAATATAATGAAAGTGAATTGCATGAAACTTGAAAAATTAGATAAAGTTCATAAGAAATTGAAAAAGGATTTCAAAAATCTAAAATTAAATTTTGAAAATGTTTGAAAAGAAAATAAAAATTTAAAATCAGAACTTGAAAATTTTCTTGAAGAAAATAAAAATTTAAAATTAAATTTTGAAAATATTTTTGAAGAAAATAAAGATTTGAAAAATAAAGTTTTATTTTTTGAAAAAGGTAAATATATTAGTAGTGATGAATGTGCTTCTTGTGAAAATTTTAAGAAACTACTAAACAACACAATCTTAGGAGAATGCAGTAAAAATAATGAAAATAAGGTTGTTAAAAATAAGTATGTTCCTAAAATTAAAAATATGCATAATAATAGAACCCGTAGAATATGGGTAGAAAAAGAAACAGCTTATAGGAACACAAACTTTATATCATGCTTTTATTGTATGAAAAAGGGTCACACCTCAAATAAATGTAAAATTAAGCATTTTGGTGTTCCAAGTGGTAGATATGTTTGGGTTGTAAAATGATTTCAATTTTTGTATATAACCCAAAGGACAATGTTTAATTTTTAAGATTTTTTTAAAAATATTTTAAATTTTTTTTTTGAGAAAATTTTATTCCTAGCATGTTGTCTTTGATAAAATTGTAGACCTTGAGGCAAAACCTCTTGAGTCTGTTAAATCAGATGCAGGTAATAATGAATACTAGCAGAAGACAACAAAAGAAGAGAAGAATGTTGACAATCCTCAAAACGAAGATCTCAACAAATTATCATTATGAAATTGGAGACATTTCTAAAGGGGTAACATTAGAAAAGATTTAGGAATTTTATAAATCTCTTAGGATTGCATTTTTGATCCATTTTGTGCATTTTTGCATTGTTGAAAATTTAGCCATATTTCTATATGCTTTAAAATTCCTATGTTGTATGGATCAATGTATTTTTTTTTTAAAAAAAAAGTTCTTTATCCTAAAATTATATGTTTTAAATCTCCTATTATGTATGTTTGAATGGATCTTTATATTTGAAATATATTTTATGCATACATGCTTTTATTAAGGGGGAGTATTATCTTAGGGGAAGGACATGAAACACACCTTTTTATTATGATCAAAAAAGGGGGAGAAAATAGTTTAAAGTTCCTTTTATTTTCTAATGCTCTCTTCTTTCATGAGTTGTGTTTGTTTCAGATTATTAAAAAGCTTTAAACTTGGAGAAAGTTTTTTATCATCATCAAAAAGGGGGAGAATGTTAGCAAAAAATTAAAGATGGAGTTTTGATGATGTACATATTTGCACAATACAAGATCCAAGAAGACTATTTGAAGATCCATTATTGTTAAAAGCTTTTGTAATAATCAAAGTTGATGTGTTGTTGCTTAGATGTGTAATAAGGTTTGATTCATGTACTTTATAAGTGATTATTTGCTGTTTAGAATCAAACACAAGCTGTTTTAATCGATTAAACCAGGTTATAATTGATTAAAACGAGGCTGGCACTACAAACCCAAATGGCTCTGGAATAATCGATTAATTCATACTTTAATCGATTAGCTAATCGATTAAAATCAAGAATAATCGATTAATACTAGTCGTTAGAGGTTTCAGATTTGAAAAACTAGCCGCTGTACTCATTTTAATCGATTAACACTAATATTAATCGATTAAATGCATTAAAATGGCCAGTTTCGAAGAATGGAATAGCACTGGCTTGAGTCTATAAATTGGCTCATTGTTTCTGCCAGAATCAACTCTTCCCTTGTGCTTTAGAACTCAAAAATCATTGTTAATTGTGTGTTCTTGTTTGGCTTGAGAAACTCTCGTCTGTGGAGCTGGTGAAGTGCTACTACGGTGACGGAGGAATAGCCGGTTCATCCTTGGTGTGTCTGAGGAGGTGTGTGGAAGAGGATCATCCTTCGTAAAGTATTCGAAGGAGGTATTTCATCCTTCGAGAAGTATTCGGAGGAGGTGTCTCATCCTTTGTGAAGATTCAAAGGAGGTGCAGGTTCATCTCTTGTGGTATCAAGAGAGGTGGTTTCTAAACTCTTACAAATTGTTTCTTTGTAATTGTTTTGTGATTAGTGAACTGTTTATCTTGGTTTGAGATAAGCGACTGGACCTAGGATTGGTAATATCCGAACCAATATAAAAATCATCTGTGCAAATTTCTCTCAACCTTACTCTTTTATTTATATTTATTATTTGCATAGTAAGATAAATTGAGAAGAAATTAAAAGGCACACGTTTGTATTAAAAACCCGCTTGGTTTGTTATTCCACGCTAACCATTCCACTGCAGCAGTTCTAACACTGTAAACAGGGAACACAACCCAATCTTCAACAGATTGTAGAACCGAATCTTGCAATAGATACCCAAATGTGTAGATAGACCAGACTTTGAATACACAACAACCTTGCTCTTCAAGAAATCTCAAGGAGATGATCACCATGGTCACTTCTTGATTCTTGGAGCTCTTTTGCTCTTTCTGTAAGACAACCCTTTTCTGAAAAGATATCACAAAAATTGTTAGATTCACAAAAGTTCTTATAGAGATCAAATTCTCGTCAATTTATAGAATAGCACAACTCTAACACATTTTAGTCGAGTGGGCACAAATTAGTTATAGCAGTTAGCAGTAGTCAAAGCAATTAATTGAATTTGCAATTAATGCAGTCAAATAACATTTAATGCTTGGTCAACATCTTTAAAAATATGATAGTTAGACAGTTATATCAAGCATTAACAGAATTTCAAAATAGCAACAGGCTTAGTCGAATGCAACACGCATATAATCGACTATGTAACTGTGTAAATCATAGTTTTGAAAAACTTTCTCTTTGAAAAATCTCACTGCACACTTTGAAAAAGGTTTCTGCAAAGACACGAGTTTTAATCAACTCACCCCATAATGAAGTCGACTTAAAACTATTTTTTTGCCACATAATTAAAATTCAACATTAGTGCATGTGGATTTTCTCATCCAAAAACATGTGTCATGCATTCATGTATAAGATCACATACATAACACAGTGAAATGCAATCAACAACATAGCAACAACACAATCATGTTCTCATATAAGCATATAACATGTAAGAATAGATCATGTAACACATAATACACATGTGTTATTAATTATGTGTTGTCATCATCAAAAACTCAGATATTACTAACATTGTGGGTTCAGCTAAAGTAGTTCTCTCCCAATCAACAATCTCAACACCTCCCACCTGATCAGCTGGCATTGAACTCCCCTCAGTAGAGGGCCCTCAGTGTTATCTGAGACTGCAGCCTTTTTCTGCATTTTTTCACAACTCAACCCGTGATTTTGAGAATTTGAAATTTTTTATCATTCAAATGAACCCAGTTTAACATGTTTTCACTAAAGAAACTTGTTCAACGTCAAAGGGAAGAAATTTGAATGCTAAAATGACAATTTTAATGCACACTTTCAAAGATTTCTAATTCTCCAACTCAAAGTTTCACATTTTACATTTGAAACAATTAAAACTCCATAAAGCACAACACACAAAACATAGCTAAACCAAAACATCCCATTGCATATCAAATCACACTAGACAAATAAAAAACAAACAACCAACTAAAAAGTAAAAAGAAAGGTTTAGAAAGTTGGGTTGCCTCCTAGTAAGCGCTTGTTTAACGTCATTAGCTTGGCACCACTATGCTCAATTTGGATTTTTAATGTTGGCATGCTTCTCTCCTTCATCAAACCAACATAATTTCAGGAGCTTCCTAGTTACCAACTTAACTCTCCTAAAATAAGGAGCCTTAATCTCCAGAACTACATTTGCCTTGATATCCTTGATAACCCATAACATGTTCTTGAATTTCACTGGTTTTCCAGGATAGGGTTCATCATTTTCCATCATAGAATCTTGGTGAACTAGTTTCTCTTCCTTATCTCCACCCTCTTCCTTCAGTTTTGGACAGAAAACAATTATGGTTCCTCTTGACCATCTTGGCAGCTTGATCGTGTAGACTAGTCATTGATAAAACTTCATCTGGTATTTTAACACTAGCCTCTTTTCCTTGAATTGGTTGCACGTTATCGAAGACATTAAAAGTCACCTCTTCATCTTGGTCTTTCAGCAGCAATACTCCATCATCTACATGAATGACAACCTTGGCTTTCTTCATGAATGGTCTTCAAGAATAAGAGGGATTTCTACATCTTCATCCATTTCCATCACTACAAAATCAATTGGGAATTTGAGTTTATCAATATGAATCACCACATCTTCCACTACACCATACAGATGCTTGATGGACCTGTCCGCCATTTGCAAGATCGCTTTTATAGGTTTGACCTCTAGACCAACAATCTTCTTGAGCATAGATAGAGGCATCATATTGATGCTAGCCCCCAAGTCAACTAGAGCATTCTCTATATCATAATTCCCAATGGTGCAAGGGATAGTGACACTTCCCGGATCTTCAAATTTTGGTGGGAGAGTCATCTGCATAATAGCACTGCAACTACCCTGCTCTTCAATTGTTCCCTTATCTAGATATTTCTTCTTTTTATTAAGGAACTGTTTCAAGTATTTTGCATAAGTAGTAATTTGTTGCAATGCTTCAGTCATGGGCATAGTAATAGCCAATTGCTTGAAGATACCCATAAAATGCCCAAGTTGCTTCTCTTTTTCCATCTTTGAAAAACTTTTTGGATAAGGAAGGGGCTTCTCAATTATTTTTTCTTTTTTTCTATCATCCTCTCCTTCTTTCTTTCTCTCTTCCTCATCTTTCTCACTTTCATCTCTCTCATTCATCTCTTCTTTTTCACTCAACTCAGCTTTCTCTTTTCTCTCAATTTTTGTCTCATCTAACACCTTGCCACTTCTAGTCATAATGGAATTACATTCCTACTTAGGGTTAACTTCAGTATTAGCCCAAATATTCTTCTCAGACTTCTCCTCTAACTTCTTAGTCAGTTGGCCAACTTGTATCTCTAAATTTCTAATGGTAACTTCAGTGCTTTTAAGATTGAAGATGGACACTTGCATGAATTGTTGCAATGTCTCCTCTAGCTTTGCAATCCTGATGAGTCGATATTTTATTGATTTCACTTAGTTTATTGTGCTAGAATTAATCAGGGAATTGTGCTTAATTGTTCGGTATTTTCCCGTTTTTCCTAATTGTGCTTAATTTGACCGGAAATTCTAATTTTAATTAATTTGGATTTTCTGGGCTAATTATTTGCATTATTATTTTCAGGGAAAATTTTAGAAATACAATTTGGGACATTTGGAGTGCCGTCAAATAATTCAAGACTCTCCAATTAGACATTTTAAATTTAGTTACATTGTAAATTAATTGTTTAAACTTTTTAGACAAACTTTTGCACATTGGGCCATTGTTGGCAAAATTATGAGGGCCCAAGATTGTAGGACACTTAGCACCTAGGGTTTCTTTTTATTTTTTGGGTGGACCCCACCTCATTTTGTAAGACACACGACCTTGTAGAAGTAGGGCACCAGACGTCACTTAGGGAGGGGGTTCTGCCGAGAGTTCTCTTAACTTTGAGCATTGCATTTTTTCTTTGAACCATGTTTACCTTGCTGGATTATGGATGAAGGAGAGCTCCAATTTATTTTCCTTTGCTTATTTATCATTGCCTTTTCATTTAGTTTTTGTGCACTTTTTTTTATTAAAGCTTTGGTGAGCTGCTGTCACGGTTATGCTGCAATTCTTAATCCCTTTCTTCCATTTGCTGCCGATGTGATTAATGAGAGGCAAGTCAAGGTGTGACCTTTCTCTTTGGAAGTGTACGTGCACGGTATGTGATGGAGAGTGAAGAAATTTAATTTTAATTTGGAGAATGCTTTCATGTTTCATGGTGGAATGCGGAGCACATTGGTGCAGCGTACATCACGGTTTCTTGAATGAAGGTTGCCTTTTGTTTTGTTTTGATGAATTGAAAAGTAGATTAGGTGGGAAGTCTAGCTGATGGGACGTTGGGTAGTTGTAGGTGTAGCTAGTTTTTTTTTCTTTTATTTATTTGAAGAATGAAAAGTAGATTAGTTGAGATTAGGTGGGTGTTGTACTAGCTTCCAGGGGATTCCGATTTCTATTGCTTTTCTTTTAAAGATTGGGTGCTAATTCATTTGCTTGAAGGAGAGTTCACGGTGTCCAACATTGAATGAAGCACGGATTCCGTGGTTGAAGAGGTGCACGTTGATGGATTTGGAGGAAACATTTTCGATTGCTTTTCATTAGTAAAAAGAAGTGTTGATTTCATAGGTTAGGTGTGCTGGATGACATGGAGCTCATGAGGCAGAAAATGATGGTTTTCAAATTGGAGAATTGGTATTTTATTGATTCCAACAATTGGTCACGTTGCTGTTACGATTTTTTTTTTATTTCATAAGCACATTTTCATTTCTTTGATGAAGCATGATTCATGATAAGGCAAGGTGATTGGATAGGATAGTTTTTATTAGCTGGAAATGTCACGGCTAGAAGCTTCTATTTTTAGAATTTTCAATTGTGAAAAACACTTGTTTCTTTTGATGTTGGAAAGGCACGCTGTCCCATTTTTATTTCTTTTCAGAATGAAACCCATGGAAGCTTAACATGTTACGGCTAAAGAGGATTTTCATTTAGAAGTTTTTGCAATTTTAATTTCTTTTGGTAGATTTAATTGAGTGTTGGATGTTAAACGTTTTAATTACGTCTGAATATTTTTCTCTTGTAGTGTTAGGTTCAGCATCGTCTTTTAGCTTAATGTTGTCTAGTATTTTTGGTCGTGTTAATTTAGTTGCGATGTTAGCTTAGGTCAGTCCGGTTGGTTGTTAATAAAATTATAATGTTTCCTTGAGATTTCTGGACTATAATTATGTTTGCCACTCTGACTTGGTTAAGGTGAAATATGTATTTGCACTTGCAATTGGGTATACGCTTAGTTGCCCAGTTGGTGTTGAGTCTTCGCTTAGTTGATGAAACTGCATGGTCTAAATTGGATTTGATGTTAACATTGCATTCGCTTAGTTCGCTTTTATGAAAACATTATTAGCCTTCGCTTAGTTGGTTAATAGTGTTGGATTAGAGGTTTGAGTTGCTGCTTTATTTTGTTGATCTGTGATAGGAATCATTGCAATTAAGTTAATGACCAACTGTTTCCATTTTGTCTTTGAAACTGTTTTTAGATCTGTGTTTAATTATTAGTTTGCGTCCGTGTTTTGATTTAATTCATCCGCATTCACACAAACTTTTCACAAACCCCCCCACTTCGTGTCTAACCTAATTCTTGAACCACATTTGGTCCTTGAGAGATGACCTAGGAGTCACTTCCTTGTCTATACTGCATTCTTTATGCTCATTAAATTTGCATGGGGTGCGACACCCATCAAATCCTTTCAGATAAGGAGGGTTATGGTTGGTACTGCTGTTGTGGTGGTCCATTAAATGGCCCAGCTTGCCCTTGACCCATGCTTGGGTGAGGTTTCCAACCTTGGTTGAAATTACCTTGGAGGCCTTGATTACCCATATAGTTTACTTCTTCTTGGGCATTGACTTGCATGGCTCACTGACCATATACATGGTCTCCACCACATGCTCACAACCTTGATGCTGAACTTGAGAGACATCTTGAAGCTCTTTTGCTAATTGAGAGATTTTCTTCATTAGGGTCTCTAATTGCTGAGTCATTATTTTATTTTGAGCTAATAAAGCATCTTGAGATTGCATTTGAGGAACTCCTTTTTGTTGACACTAAGCTCTTTCATTTTGCATCTCATTATCATTAGCTGTCGTATTCTCTATCAACTCATAAGCTTCCTCTAGAGTCTTCCACTTGATGTTACCTCCAGTTGAGGCATCCAATATCAATTTAGTCTGCGAGTTTAATCCTCCAAGAAAAAGAATGACTATTGTAGGTTCATCAAATCTGTTGGAAAAAAGAATGGCTTAGTTTCAACACCAAGAGGGGGGGTGAATTAGTGGGGTTTAAAAATCAGAGTCTTTTTCAAATCTTTTACGCAAAGAATAAAGCTTTCAAAAGTTTCTTGAATCTCAAGGAAAGAGATAAATCAGTGCAGTGGAAAAATAAATTTGACTATGCAGAAAGTAAAGTCGACTTATGTTGGGGCAAATCGGCAAGTGTACCGAGTCGCACAAGTAATATAAAATGGTAAGACCAAGTATCGTATCCCAGGGGACTCTCGACGCTGAACAGTTGTGTGAAAACAAGATTAATTAAGACTTAAAAATGAAAAGAGATCATTGGGTTTGGGCAAAAATAATAAAATAAAATAAAATACAATTGATCAATGGCAAAGGAGCACATAGAGGAATGAAGGTTGATTTATATGAGATGAGTATGTTGTTGGGGTTAGTTTTCACCAAGTTCCCTCTCATGTGTATAAGAATTCTTCTTTATGCATTAATGCCAACGTCCCTCTCTAAATCACTTAAACCCAATCCCTCGGTAAATAAGCCTGTCCCTAATTACCAGTTCATACAATTCCTAGCATTCCTGGTAAAAAGATGTGAAGATGAAGAGGTTAAGACGACTAAGACTCATACCCTCATCCCTAAGAAATATAAACCTTAGGAGTAATTCAACAAGAACCTGAATTGAAAGGAACCTCTAGGCACTCATGCATTTCATAGATAATGCTATTGTATAAGTAAGAATAAAACAAATGAATTACTCTAACAATTAATGAAAAAACATATGAAATTAAGAATCAATTCAAATACATGATAGTTTACAAGGTTACATCATTCCTCAACATTAAATAGAAATTAGTTCCCCATAGACATGGGGGAACTATATGAACAATGGAAGAAAGAATGAGAATGGAAGCCTAAGAATTGGGAAAAGAGTGTATTGTTATGCTTTTTTCTGCCAGGGATGCAAAACCTAGAGCCTCAGGGTCCTTTAAATAATGTTAGAAACGATTAAAAACAGGGCCTGGTCCGAAAGAATCAAAATAGAGCACAAAACTGGACCGGATTTGCGAAAGTCATCGCTCAGGAGTCCAAGGAGGTCGCCCGGGCGAGAAGAGCACCTCATGTATGGCCTGGGTTACGAGTGTGGTCGCCCAAGCTTTGAGACCCTGTCGCCCATGCAACCAAGGTCCTCACCAAGGCGACGGACGTTCATATGGATTTTCATGAGCTAATCCATTGAATTGATTGCTCTAGACCAAGTGATGAGAGCAGACTTCATCTCCATGCTATGGCATTGACACTTGGCCTAGAATTACTGTTAAAATGCAGAGGGCTAGTGACTATTGAATAATCTTTCAAAGTGCGTCCTGTTAACACACTAGCAAGTGTACCAGATCGTATCAAGTAATAAATAAATGGTAAGCCCGAGTATCTCTCCCAAAGGACTCTTAGGCCTAAACATTCATGTTAGTAATGGAAATCATAAGACTTGAATAAATAATAAATTGAGTTGTAAATGCAAAATAAAAATGAAACATGCATGCAAGGGTTTTGATCAATTGGTAAGAAAAAGATATGGATGAATGGAGTTATTGGGGTTTACAATTTCATTCTAATCCACTCTCAAATATTTACTATTCTTATTAGATTCAACTTTGTTATCAATGTTCATGCAACTTTCTATTTTACTCTAAACCCGATCTCTCGACGAAAAGAGCCTAATCACAACCACTACTTTAAATCTCTAGTCTCCCTAGTAATCACTCATGCAATATCCACAAAAGCTTAAAGCAATTGACTTTCGTATTCTTATCTCTTGGTAATATGTATTCATCAAGAGAAATTCTTCACGTCTAGACCTAACTATACGTCTCCATATAGAAAGAATCAAAGGTGATGCATTTGAATAATGTCTTAAACAAAGCATTGGCAAGAACGAAAGAAAAACTCAAACTTTTGAATAACACAAGTATATGAATAAAATAAGAAATTCGATATAAGAAAGTTTCAAAGAATTACATCATTCCCCAACAACAAAGGGTTTAGTTCACCATAATAATGGTGAAACTAGATGAATTCAATGGAACGAAGATAAAAGATAACCCTAGATTTGTGAAATTGGAGCTCCCACATCCAAGATCCGCCTCCAAGGCGTGAAAATCGTGTTTTTGCGTCCTTTCTGCCAAAAGATCCCCCTTCTGGTTCGTTTGGGGTCTATTTATAACTAAGAAAAATAACAGAATTTTGGCCCAGACCCATAAGTACAACGCTCAGCGTTGGGTTCACCGCTTAGCGGTGGGTGCAGCACTCAAGTGGGACGCTCAGCGTTCACGCCCAGGTGCTTGGCAGTGACTTTATTGGAGAGGCCAGCGCTCAGCGGTAGGCGCGACTCTATCTTCTCCCCTCAGCGTTAGTGCTTAAGCGTTTGACAAAGTCTTTTTTCAGCAAAGCTGGCGCTCAGTGCTGAACTGGCGTTGAGCGTTGGCTGCGATTCTTCATTTGCTCCTTTTCTCATCCCTTCTTGAGTCCAACTCCTTCCTATTTCCATATCCTTCATTCAATTCTCGTTATGTCCTGTCAAAACAAGGAAAACCAAGCATAATACCCATAAAACCTCCTTCGACTCTCTTATAACCTAACTAAGACAAAATGCATGATTTCAAGCTAGTTTCTAAGTCATAAAGGGTGTGTTTTGTATCAAAATCAAGTATGAAAATAACGGTTTTTTAACCGTTATCACAATGCCAAACTTAGAACTTTGCTTGTCCTCAAGCAAACAAAACAAAACTTAGCTTTCCATCTATCATCAAAATGGTTCAACACATTCAAAAACCTTTTTCTTTCACAACAAGTGGCTACTCAATTCAGATTTTCAATGGAATCTAATGAAGCTGCACACATGCTTCACTTCATTACAACTCACATAGTGTTCACATAATCATATAACTTCCAACATATGCTATTCTTATGAATGATCAATTAACTAAGAACAAATGTAATCATGAATTCATGTAATCAGTCCTCACCAGATAAGGTGTTTCACTCAATCACTCAAGTGTTTCAAGAGGTCACTCCTTCCCTCTACTATCTAATTGCCACATATAACAAAATTGCCTTTCATCTACTCCAATCAACATTCTCACACATAAATGCCATCACAAGGAATTTTCAAAGCTTATACTGAGGTTGGGCTAACAAGAAAAATTGGTTTGTTTGGATCACAAAATCCTTGAGTTAAGAGAGTTATTTAAACATTCATATTCCATCACAAACTCTCTCTTTCATCAATCTCACTCATTCCCAACTTTTCCTTTTTCTTTTGCATTGAGCTTTTCTTTTCATGCTTATCGTTTCTTTTCTATCTTTTTCATGCTTTTTCATTCAACACATTAATGTTACCAATGAGGAGCATTGGTAAATCTTGAAGAAATTAGTTTTGATGATGCTACAAGAAGTTTCACCTGAAGAAATGTTTAAAAGCAGTTTTGTAGAATATAAGTGTAATAGGAAAGTCTTTAAATTTTGTAAAAACCTGTATTTTTACTGAAATAATCGATTATGAGAAGCAATAATCGATTATCATGAGTCTTTCAGGAATAATCGATTATCACTTCCGAATAATCGATTATCACATTTTGAAAAACCTGTAACGGACTTGAATAATCGATTATCACTTACAATAATCGATTATTAGTGGCAGTTGGGACTTGACCTTTGATATTCAGGGTAGCTGGCTATATATTGGTCTTCTGAAATTTTCAGAAGCAACGTTTTTGAACAGAAGCTTAGCAGAATACTGTTTGTCAGAGGAAGTTCTCAGAAGCTATAGTTCAAAGTTCCCTTGCTTGATCTTGTGAACAGGCGAGGCTCGCGTTTCGTGTGTCGATAGTCGGAGCAAGCTCTCTTCGAGTTAGCAAGGTGCTCTGCTTGGTCTCGTGAAAAGGAGAAGCTCGCGAATCGTTGGTCGATTGCCGGAGCGGTTCTCTTCGAGTTGGCAGAGTGTTCTTCTTCCGGTTCGTTCGTCGAAGGAAGGTTTATTTTATCAATTGTTATTCATTATATTTGTAATCTGTGAAACAAATTTTTAGTGGAACTGTTAATCACTTTTATAGTGATTAACGACTGGATGTAGATTCTGTTGAACCGAACCAGTATAAAAATTACTCGTGTGATTTTCTATTCCCTACACTCTTTATCATTTACGTATATCAACTGTTCGACAAATTTTCTAAAAGAAAATTGATTTTCTAAAAAGGACCAAAATTGATTTTAAAAAGGTGACCGAACACGCTTTCCGCTTACTCTAAGTTTTATTCCGCTGCGCTTTACTCTTCAAATCATACCATCACTGGTACCAACAATTAACTCAATGCTTTTCTTTTCCTTTCAGTTCTCCTAACAACCCCAAACTTGAACCTTTATCAATACCATGCAATTATTCTCATCTCAACTCAAGGTAAAGATTTTTCATAAGGTTTCCATATAAAGGTTTTAAAGCTTAGGTTCAAAAAGGTTAGAACACGTGGTTCTCTTTACTTTGGGACGAAAATTTGGCTAAGTAAGGGCTTCCAAAAATGGCCTTGATCATATGACATCAACATGCAATGCAATCAATCAAAAAGATTTAGGTAAAATCACTCATGCTTTTGTTAAGACCTTGGCAAGTGTACCAGATCGTATCAAGTAATAAAAATCGGTAATCCCAATATCGTTCTTCCCAAAGGACTCTTAAGGCCTTATCTTTCGTGTAAACAAATTGTTTAAGACTTGAGTAAAAGAAAATTAGTTTAAATGGTTTGAATGCAGAATAGAAATAAACATGCAAATGCAGGAATTCAATTGACTAAGAGAAACTATGAATGAATGAGGTTGTTGGGGTTTAATATTTCATCTTATCCACCCTCATATATCTACTCTTCTTATTTACTTTGCTTATTTATCATATTGCCACGCAAACTTTCTTAGCCTACCCTTAACGCAATCCCTTGGTGAAAAGAGCCTATTACTAATTACCGGCTTGCAATGCCTAGCCTCCCCTAGTAATTAATAATGCATGATAAGCGGAAGCAAAATACAATTGATCGTCCTACCCCTATCCCTAGGCAGTATTAGCATAATGAAGGAATTCTTCCCAGTTCATGCCATTACTGTACGTCCCCGTATCAATAAAGACAAACAACATCTACCGAATGAGTTAAACGGTAAAAGCATTAAATACAGGTAAAGAACCCAACAATTGATAAATCAAGCATATGCAAGCATATAAAATAAATAAGAATTTGGATATATGAGAGTTTCAAAAGATTACATTGCTCCCCCACAACCTAGGGTTTAGTTCACCTTAATCATGGTGAAACTAGATGAAATATAATGGAAGAATGGAAACCCTAGATTTGATAAAGTGGAGCCAAAGCATCCAAGAAATCTCCTCTAAAGGTGTAAAGCTGTTGTGGACGTTGTTCTCTACGAAAAGAATTACATTTGGATTCGCACAAGGGCTATATATAAGCCAAAAAGATAACAAAAAGATCTCAAAATCCAAAATATAAAAACAGACAACTGCCCAGGCCCCAAAATTGGCCGCTCAGCGGTGTCCCTCAACACACGCCAACGCCCAGGCGCCTAAAATGACCGCTGAGCGGTTTGCCTCTTGTCGCTCTGGACACTCAGCGTCACCGCCTGGGCGCCAGACAATACTTTTCCTTGAACTAGGACGCTCAGCGGTGGAATTTACCGCTGAGCGATTCACAGACTCTTCTTTTCTTCAATCTTCTCCTTCATTCTTGAGTGTATGACCTTCCTACTTCATTGCAATCTTGAATTTTCATCAAAAACCCTGCAAAACAAGCATAATATCTCTAAAAACAACTTTTGACTCTCATGGGACACAACTTAAGAGTTTTACTTGATTCTAAGCTCATTTTAAGCTACAAAGGGTGTGATTTAATATCAAATTTATGCATGAAAATAACGGTTTTGAGACCATTATCAACTTTCTAATAGATAGAAAATATATCAACAAAAACTCTGGAGCTCAAAACCTCACTCATAAGTTCAATATTTCCACAATCATAATCATACACCCTACTTAGCATCATAATCACAATCATAAACTCGTCATGCACCTATTCACACATTTTGTGAACACTTCACGTGTATATAAGCATGTAAAGCAATCTCAATCATCATCCACATCAAGCATCATCAAGCACACTCATCATGTAATCAACAAGTCAAACCATCATCAGATAAGGTCTTCAAAGCAAGTACAACAAAAACCTACACTACTCAACAGAAGAAAACCAACACTAAGAATTCAAAAACAAAAACAAAAATAAAAGATAAGAAAATCTTGGGTTGCCTCCCAGTAAGCGCTTGTTTAACGTCACGAACCTGACCTAAACCTTTCTAGCACTTATTAGTAAGTGCAAATCTTACCAACACCCATCAGTAGGTGTACCTTCCTGTACCTGTTAGTAAGTACCTAAACCCAAAAATTTAAAAATTTTTCATGCTACATCACCAAGATTTAAAAATTTAAAGTAAAAAAATATTGTTCTTGGATCACTGGGGTGCCTCCCAGTAAGCGCTCTTTTTACATCACTAGCTTGACCCAATGAAAGCTCACTCCTCCTTCTCCATGTCGGTGTCTTCCTCATCCCACCAACTCATCAATTGCTTCCTATCCACCTTCTTGACTTTCCTAGAATATGGAGCTTCATTCTCTAACACTCCATACTCCTTATAGCCTTTCACCACCCACTCCTTCTTCTTGTATTTCACTAAAGTACCAAACTCGAGTGGTTCTCTTCCAAGTCAACATGGACTGTGCCTCCTTTATCAACATCTTCCTTTTCCTGTACCTGCATGACATTACAATTATTACCTTTGTTAGAACATTTAGACCTATCAATCGCTGCATCTTTCTTTGAAGCTCTATATTTGGCCTTCTTTTGGATTCGCATCAGCTTCTTTTCAGAGGCAGTATAGATCAACTTGTGTTCTTGGTCTTTTAACATAACCATCTCGTCATGGACACTTATGACCACTTTGGCCATTTTCATGAATGGCCTTCCAAGAATCAACGGAATCATCTCATCAGCTTTCATCTTCATCACTACAAAATCAATCAAGAATTCAAGATATTCAACACGAATCACCACGTCCTCCACCACACCATAAGGTCTCTTAGAAGATCCATCTGCCACAACCACAAACGTATTGGATGGCTTTAATGTTAACACACCAATCTTTTTCAGCATAGATAAGGGCATCAAATTAATACCTAACCCAGAATCAAGTAAAGTTCTCCCCACATTAACATCTCCAATGGCGTAGGGGATAGTAAGACTACCTGGATCCTTCATTTTTGGAGGGTGCTTCCTTTTCAAAGGGCAAATACAACCTTCCTACTTCTCAGTTTCTTCCTCTTCAAGTTCTATAATTTCTCCAAGATAATACTTTATGTGCTTGGAATAGACAGGAAGTTGGTGGAGTGCTTCGGTTAAAGGCATAGTAATCTTCATCTGATTAAAACTTTCTCTAAAGTGCCCATAATTACTCTTTTTTCTCTCTTCTCCTCTCGGGTAAGGAAGATCACTCTCATCTTTTTCAATTTTTTTTTTTCAATTTTTTTTCCCTCTTCTCATTTTCTTCTATACTTTCCTCCTCATATATCTCTTCTTTTTCCTCTCTCTTTTCTAACTCAACAATTTCATTCTCCACTCTTTTCTCAACTATGCTCACAACAACTTTACAATCTTCTTTGGGGTTAACTTCAGTATTAACCCCAAATTGATGTTTTTCTATGACCTACACCCCTTTGGATAATTGACCAATTTGCGTCTCTATATTCTTGAATGCAACAATGTTTTCTTTGCAATTTGAATCATACACCTTCATGAATTTATCAAATTTCTCATCAAGACTTTTGACATAATCCGCCAAATTAGCCACATGTTGCCATATTGGTGGTTGTTGTGATCTATTAAATTGGCTTCCAAGTTGTCCAATTTGATTCTTCTGACTCTGCCTAATGCTAGGGTGATTCTTCCAACCTTGGTTATAGTTCCATTGGTTGAAGTTACCTAGACGGTATTGAAACTGGTTGCCCATGTAATTTGCTTCTTCTTCCTAGGCCTCCTTTGGATAAGCACATTGACCATTGATATGGTCACCACCACAACAATCACAAAGTTGTTGTTGTGCTTGAGAAACATTCTTTAATTCATTAGGCAGTTGAGCAATCATCTTTGCCAGATTTTCCAATTGCTGAGTTAAAATCTTGTGTTATGCAAGCATTGCATCATGAGTAGGCAATTGAAGAACTCCCCTTTTTTGAGTTGTCACACCTATTTCACTATGAGTTTCATTCTCATTAGCCGCCATGATTTCTATCAACTCATATGCTTCATCAGCAGCCTTTCTCTTGATATTACCTCCAAGTGAGGCATCCAACATCATCTTTGAATGTGTACCAAGACCTCCAAGGAATGCAAGAACCATAGTTGTCTCATCAAAACTGTGCACAGGCGCCTTTCTCAGCAAACCTTTAAATCTGTCCCACGCCTGACCTAGGGTTTCCTCCATGCCCTGCCTGAAAGAAGATATATCCATCTTTCCTTTGTAGATTTTAGCCTGTGGAAAATATTTATTCAAAAATTTAGCCACCACAGCCTCCCATGTAGTAAAGCTTCCTTCTGGAAAAGAGTTCAGCCACAATATTGCCTCCCAATGAGAAAGGAAACAAGCTAAGCTTAATTAAATCATCTGAAACTCCGTTGATCTTCACCGTGTTACAGATCTCATTAAACGTGGTGAGATGATCATATGGACTTTCATTTGACAGTCCATTAAACTGGTTGCTTTGTACCAAGTGTATCAACGCAGGATTCATCACCATATTCAGTGCATTATTCCTTGGCATTGCTATGCTGTTAAAGTGTTGAGGACTAACCACATTAGATGCGTCTGCTAGTGTGCGTCTAGGAGGAGGTTCTCTCTCCTCAGCCATCTCTTCTGTGCTTTGATGTGATGCATCCGATGAGTGTTGCTAAGAGGGGAATAATTCTTTAGATGGTTTTCTGACCTTCTTCCCCCTCCTTTCACTCAATCCTTGAAGAAGAGGTTGTTGATTTTTCTTACTCCTAGTGTGAATTGCCTCCTAGAAACACAAGAAACAAAAACCCTAAAAAGAACTTTTATATAAAAATAAAAACAAAAAACAAACAACAAAACAAAAATCAAGTCAAATTAAATCAAAAATCACACTACTAGAATAGTTAAACCAATGAGTCCCCGACAATAGCACCAAAAACTTGTTAACACACTAGCAAGTGTACCAGATCGTATCAAGTAATATATAAACGGTAAGTCCGAGTATCGTTTCCCAAAGAACTCTTAGGCCTAAAGGTTCATGTGATTAATGGAAATTATAAGACTTGAATAAATAATAAATTGAGTTGTAAATGCAAAATAAAAATTAAACATGCATGCAAGGGTTTTGATCAATTGGCAAGAAAAAGATATGGATGAATGGAGTTGTTGGGGTTTACGATTTCATTCTAATCCACTTTCAAATATCTACTATTCTTATTAGATTCAATTTTGTTATCAATGTTCATGCAACTTTCTATTTTACTTTAAACCCGATCTCTCGGCGAGAAAAGCCTAATCACAACTACTAGTTTACTATCTCTAGTCTCCCTAGTAATCACTCATGCAATATCCACAGAAGCTTAAAGCAATTGACTTTCGTATTTCTCTCTCTAGGTAATATGTATTCATCAAGAGAAATTCTTCATGTCTAGACCTAACTATACGTCTCCATGTAGAAAGAAGATTGGACTGAGGTAGAAATTTACATTTGAAAATCTTTAAAATATCAATAAGCTTTTGACATTAAAATGAATGTAATTGCAAAGTTTCCTTCCTTGATTTTGCAGCAATTCAACACTACTTCTGCATTACCTAATGCACTAATAAAGATGATAAGAGAGGAATGGGCAGGATATTTGAATAAACATTTTAAATAGCTATAGTTTTAGGTTTTTCCTTTCATGATAGTAGCATTTGCTTACTTTTGCAGCTTTTTAACTATGAATACATATATATTGTGAATAGATTATTGAGAATAGATGAATACTGTGAATAGATGAATGGAAAAGTCGGTTCTTTTAAGTTTTGATGATAGCATTAGCGTCTTTTACTTTTACTATTTAATTGGAATTGATGAATTGATGATAGCATGGTTTAAATTAATTAATTTTGTGCATTTAGGAATTGGAAAACTGGTTTCTGTATTTCAGGTTTGGTTAAATGAGCTAAAACGAACGGAATATTACGTCAACATTCTTCTACGCCAACGTTAACGTTACGTCAGTTCCCCCGACGATATGATGAAAAATATTTCTTTAAAAATAAATATTTATTCAAATAATTGGACGTCAAGCTCTATTCTATACGACGTACCTTAACGTCGATGTACATAAAAGACGTTAACTTTACATCAATTACCTTTGTGTACGACGTAAACGAGTTCGATTAACGTCACCCGGTAATATTCGATGTTAATTTACGTCACCAGCTATAACTCGCTAGCAGTTGCGTCGTTAAAGGCCAAAAATAAACGACGTAATAGGCTATTTTTGCACTAGTGCAAAAATGGCCTTGATCATATGACACATGCATACAATTCAGTCAATCATATAAAATTGGGAAAAATTATTCATGCTTTCAAGTAGAAAGCAATCATACAACCAAAAACTCTGGATTTCAAAACCTCACTCATAGGCTCAATCACTATTCCAGATATTCCAGATAAACATCCTACTTAGCATCATAATCATAATCATAACATCAGCATGCATCTGTTCACATAGCTCGTGAACCACCACCTGTATGTCAACATATTATGCAATCTCAACATCATCAATAACAAGAATCATCAAGCAGTTACACAACTATCAATATCAAACCACTGCATCAGATATAGTGTCCAACCAAGTACATCAATCCTACATTATTTAACAGAAGCAAATAAGTTCAAAATACAAAAGATAGAAAAATCTTGTTCTAGTGTAGATATCATCCATCAGTAGATGCTATCTCATCATCTTCCTCCATAGCTGGAGCTTCAACTGCTCCAACTATTCTGGTGAACTAGTTGACTTTTTTGGTTGGTTGGTTGACTTTTCTGGTTGACTGGTTGACTTTTCTGCATTCTGTTTGACTTTTTTGCACTGCAACTCCTTGACATTCAACCCTTCTTTCAAATCATTCCAAAACCCTACAAAATCAAGGGAATTTAGTGATAAAATCATAATGTATAACCTTAACTCTCTTATTCACAAAACTAAAGCAAAAACATGAGTCAAAGCAAGTTTCTAAGTCATTAAGGGTGTTTTTGATATAAAAATTAAGTATAAAAATAACGGTTTTTGAACCATTATCAACAAGGGTGAACACATCTGTTCCTCCATTTGAGAGACCTAGGAAGGAGATAGATGTTGCTTATTACACGTAGTACTACATGCTGGATGAGGAAGGATTGCCTGTTCCTCCATCTCAGCCTCCTAGGGTCCATAAGAGACCTCAGCCGGCTTAGCCAGATACGCCTCAAGCTGATCATTTTCAGATGGGAGACATGCATATGGCATTAGTGAATGCTAGGTTTGAGGCATTTTATAGAGGTTAGCAGGTGTTATTGAGGAGTATGACTTTTGCCTTCCCTAAGTGCCAGTTTAGGTCTCTAGACGACTTTCAAGCTGAAGTTGCATGGCTTGGGGACCAAGCCCAAGCTAGTGGAAGAGGTGGCACGTTCGGAGCTACAGCTACGGATGACGACGATGATGATGATGAGGATGACGATGAGGATGATGCAGATGAAGAGGATGATGAGGAGGATTCAGATGAAAGTGTCGGATGATTAGGAGTGAAGACAGCATCTACTGATGGATGCTATTAGACCAGGATTTTTCTTTTGCTTTATTTTTATGCAAGTTTGAAATTTTTTTATTTTGTTTTAGTTGATGATGTACTTGGTTAAATGAATAGTGCTGCAATGGTTTGGTGTGATAAATTGTTGATTGTGATGAGTAAGATTATCTTTTGTTTGCTTTATTGTCTTATGATTGATGTTGAGATAATGATTGGTTTAGCTTTTAAGCACAGATGGTGGTTGCTCATAGTTGTTTAAGACAAATGCATGGTTTCAATTATGATTAATGTGCTTGGTATAGGATGTGTATTAAATTGTGGAAATTGAGTTAACCTGTGAGAGGTTAGGCTCCAGAGTTTATTAATGAATGTTGTTGCTTTGCAATCATAGTTCCTTTTGCTTGAATTTATCTGTTGAACTATTTGCTTGCTTGTTACAAATTATCAAGGCCATCTGTTCTTCTCCCTTATAAGTCAATGCCAACATTTTAACCCAAAAAGAAAGAATTGTTTTATCCTTTGAACCTTGAGCTAAATGAGAAAAAACCTTTAAATCCTAGCCTTGAGTTGAGTAGAGTATGCATGTATGGTATAGGAGAATGGTTCAAGTTTGGGGTTGTTAGGAAATTGAAAAAATAAAATAAAAAATAAAAAAATAAAAGAAAGAAAAAAAAAGCAATAGAAGGAAGAAGAAGGGGAGAAGATGAGCTCAAATGAATAAAAGTTGGGATTAAGTTGAGAAGTGGTTTCTCAAGTGGAAAGTAGAAAGAGAGATTAATGCTAAATTATGAAGTAAATTGTTCACTCTCTTGACTCGAGGAGTTTTGTTTTCCTGAAAAACCAGTTTTTCTTCTTAGCCCAACCACAATACAAGCTTTAAAAAGTCCTTGTGATGATAACTTGTTGGTGAATGTGTTTGATTTGTTTAAATGAAAGGCAAAGTTGATTTGTGTGACATTGTGATGGTAAAGTGAAAGATTCACCTCACTATATACCTTTGAGCTTGATTGAAACACACTTTCTTTGGTGAGGAATGGTTCCATGCACTACAGGATAACATTTTGCTCTAGTTGTTGATCACTCATAAGGCTTTTTCATCTGTTGCGTATTCTTTGTTATGTGAGAACCATAGTTGAAGCTTGATTGGCTAAAGCATGATTATATCTTGACCGATGTTTTTATGATGAGTAGACATGAGTGATTTACCTATTTTTGAAGAAAATGCTTTTTGGTGTGCTAGACCATTGTAGTATGACTATTTTGTTTAAGCCACATTACATTTTGCTTGAGGACAAGCAAAGTTTCAAGTTTGGGGTTGTGATAACGGTTGATTTTACCATTATTCGTGATGCAATTTTGATACTAAAACAACTCTTTCTGACTGTGAAGCTTGCTTAAACTCTTGTTTTTAGTTGAATTTTGTGAATAAGTTAATCGAGGTTACACTTAAAGATTTTTATCACTAATTCCCTCAATTCTTAGGTATTTGGTATGTTTTGGAAGAGGAACAAAGTATCAAGGAGTTGGAACCCAGGAAGGACAGTGAAAGCATCAGAATAGAAGGTTGTAGAAGGCTTGAGCACGCCTGGTTGCCCTTTCTGGGCCCTAGGTGCTAGTAGTCTTGCAACCACTCCTGGTTTCCCTCTTCAAGGGCCCTCGGCGCTAGAGGTCACGCATTCACGCCTTGTTGCCCCTTTCTAGGGTGTTGAGCGCGAGCTGACAGTATCGCAGGTCGCCTGCTTGCCCAACTTAGGGAGCTGAGCGCTGGCGACGTGGGCCTAGTTGGTTCTTTTGATCTATTTAAGGGCTTTCACGCATTAGGGTTGATATCTTTTGACGACTGAAGCACAAAAACCCTATTTTTGACCCTTTGGAGGGAGATTGGGCATGCAAAAGCTTTCCTTTACTCTTTCCAGCGTTTTCATCTCATATTCATTCTTCAATTGTAAGGCAAGGTTCTCCATGACAATAGAGAACTAAATATATTTGTTGTTAGGGAAGATATAACCTATGAATTTCATCTATTTGAACATGTTTTGAATATCTATTGCTTCTTTCATTGAATGTTAATGATTTTCTCCTATTCGTAATGCTAGTTACATTTTGGCCATTCATAGCTTGATGATTTGATTTATGTGATATTGGGAAATACTCATGAACCATGATCTAGAGAATTTCACCCAAAGGGAATATTGTCTAGGGATAGAGATAGGACGTTTGGTCGTCTTAAGCTTATTTTCATAATGCGGAATTGGTTATTAGGGATTTAAGGGATTGAGGTGTAATCAAGGCTAGGGTTTTTACGCTAAGGGATTGGGTTCTAAGTAATTTCGTAAGTGACATTAACATTCCAATGAAGAAGATGATTTCTAATATGCATGAATATCAGGATTTGTTTTATTTTTAGGCTTGTTTGAATTTTGTTTTTAATAAGTTATGTACTTGGTTGGAAGAATATCTCTACAATGGTTGATATTATGTGATGAACTGTTTTGTGATGAGTAATATTGTCTTGTATTGCTCTATGGTTTTGAAATGCATGGTTGAGTTAATGTTTGAATTAGCTATTAAGCATAGATAATGGTTGGTCATAATTGTTTAAAACAGATGCATGGTTTCAATTGTGATTGATATGCTTCGTAGGATGTATATTAAATTGTGGAACTTGAGTTAACCTGTGAAAGATTAGGGTCCAGAGTTTTATTGTTGAATGCTATTGCTTTGGAATCATAGTTGATTTTGCCTAAGTTTTTCTATTGAACTATTTGCTTGCATGTGTCATATGATCAATGCCATTTGTTTTTCTCCCCTATAAGCCAATGCAATATTTGAACCCAACAAAAGAATAATGTTTGTTCTATCCTTTGAACCATAAGCCTAAATCTTTACCTTGAGTTAAGTTGAGAATATTTGTATGGTATGGAGAAAGGTTCAAGTTTGAGGTTGTTGGGGAAATTTGAAAAAGAATTGTGAAAATAAAAAGAAAAAGAGCATTGAGTTAAGTGTTGAACGAGATTTGAAAAAGAAAAGAAAAGAAAAGAAAAGAAGAAAAAGAAGAAAAAGCTCAATGAATGAAAAGTTGGGAGTGAGATGAGAATGGTTTCTCAAATATAAAGGAGAAAGAGAGATTATGGTTAATGTGAAAGGAAATTTTTACTCTCTTAACTCAAGGATTTTGTTGTTTAGAAAAACCAATTTTCTTCTTATCCCAGCCACATTACAAGCCTTGAAAAGTCCTCGTGGTGATAACATGCTTGTGAATGTGTTTTCATGTGTTTAAATGAACGACAAAGTTGATTTATGTGACATTGTGATAGTAGAGTGAAAGAGACACTGACACCTCACTAGTTTGAGTGAGACACTTTTGAGTGCTTGAGTGAAACACTGCCTTTGGTGAGGAATGGTTCCATGCATTAAAGAGAAGCATCTTTGTCTAGCTATTGATCAATCATCTTTTTGCATCTGTTGTGTACTCATTATTATATGAGCACCATAATTGAAGCTTAATTTGCTAAGACATCATTATTTCTTGACTGATCTTTCTATGATGAACATACATGAGTGATTTACTTTTCTTAGAGAAAAATGCTTTTTAATGTGTAGAAAAGTTGCGTTGAGCGCAGAAAAGTGGCGTTGAGCGCCAGTTTCTTCTATCTCGCGCCTGAGCGCCATCGCTGAGCACCATCGTTGAGCGCTAGTTAAGTGCCGCACCTACCGCTGAGTACCATTTTGGGGTGCTGAGCACTGACGACATGGGCCTAGGCCTATTTTCTATTATTTTTTCGATCTATTTAAGACCCAGACGCGCTAGAGAATGTATCTTTTCATGGCTTAAGCACAGAAACACCTTTTTCACCCCTTTGGGACATATTTAGGGATGTGAGAGCTCTCCTCTTCTCTTTCTAGAGTTTTATCTTCATACCATTCCATTGTACACCTAGTTCTTCCATGACGGTGGAAAACTAATCTCATTTGTTATTGGGGAAGATGAAACCTCTAAACTCTCTTGTATTTGAATTGATTCTTATTATTGCTATATGCTTCTTTCATTAATTGTTAGAGATATTCTTCTTTGCTCAAATGCTTGTGATGTTTTATTATGTATATCATAAATCTTATGATTTGCAAGTATCAGAAGATTTCGTGTTCCTAGGGTTGGACGATTTGGGGATGTGACAACTCTCATCTTCTCTCCCTAGGATTGTTATTGAGAGATATCTTATAAATGACGATCTGGAGAATTCTCCCAAAAGCAATACTACCTAGACATAGGGATAAGAGGGTTGGTTGCCTTTAAGCTTTTGTGCGTAGTAATGCATAATTAATTGCTAGGGAGACAAGACATTGTAAACTAGTAATTAAGGATATGCTTTCTTCATCGAGACATCAAGTTTAAAGTAAATTAGAAAGTGGCATTAACATTAATGAAGAAGATGAATTTGTTTATGCATGAGAGTCATTATGTGAAATCTAAACCCTAACAACATATTCATCTCATATTATCAACATCATCCATTCACTTTTGTGTTTAGCCTCAATTGATCAAATTGCATTCATGTTTATTTTTCCACACTTTGCATTCAAAAAACCCCAAAATATTGTTCTTATAGTCTTAATTGGTTAAGCAAAAACACAACTGTTTAGTTGGTTAGGTATTCTTTTTCTTCATCCATAGCCAAATTATCTTACTCATTCAGTTTTTCTTACCATTACACCTTTCTTTTGAGTTGTTGCCATATTCTTTGTTTCCATTCATTATAAGCCCTTTTTCCCATCAAATACCTAACCTGTAGAGACCACTAAGAAGTAGGGAGTGAAGCTAGAACTTAGTGAGTGTAATAGAAAAGTTAGGCCAAAAGAGAAAAAAAAAAGAAAAGAAAAAGAAGTTGATTAAATCTGGTTGTGAGAAAAAAGAAAAGAACAGGTCTAAAAAAAAGAGCAAAATAGCAAAAGATTTGAAAGAAAAGACCTGAACAGAGTTAAACCCCAGAAAGAAAGAAAATGAAATTTGATTGGCCAAAAGTTAAACATAAGAATGCACTAAGTTCTAGGTTTTTTCCTATTCTTCATAGTATCTTTATTTCCATTTAGCCTTGTATTTTCTTACCTTTCATACGATTTCCACTACATGCCATAAAGACCTTTTGATCTAGATGAAATTATGAGCTGAGCTTTCACTTAGAATATTTTCAAAGTTAAGAATGGAAGTTGACATGTCATGAGTGAGTGAAACAATATAGCCCCGTACACTTGAGTGAATCTTAGTGAAAACACTTGTTCCTATGAGGCTAAAACTGACTTATGCTTTTCTGATTATGTTCATTATTGAAATTGGCTGTTTATCACTTGCTAGATTGTTGATGCTGAGATTTAAGGTTGAGAATTAAGTTGTACAGTTTTGTTTGATGAAATGGCTGGGAAATGATTGAATCAGCGGGATATAATGAAGTTGTGAATAGGTCTTCGGTTTTTTAGTTTGTTTCGAGTCTTTTCTTTTTAGTTTGAGTCTTTGTTTTCATTTTAGTTTTCCCCTACCTAGGAGGGTAGTTCCTTGAGTGTGGGGGTGTGATAACTCCAAATTGTTCCCTCTTTTCTTGTGTTTAGAAGTCAATTTTAGTTTCTTATTATTTAGAATTAAACTAGTTTTAGGATTTTTCTATAAATTTGTGGTTTTGTTATATTAGTTAAAAATAGGTTTTTAGGTATATGTTGTAGAGTTTTTAAATAATTAGAAAATTAATATTTTTTTTAGAAAATCTTTTGTTAAAATAATTCTTTTCTTTTCATTTGATTTTCCTTTCTTTCTTTAATTTTGATTTTTTTTTTCTTTGTTTTAGGAAGGCCCTTAATAATTGGGCTGAAATGTCTTTATCAAAGTGGGTTGGTCAAATGAGAGTGATCAATTTGGTTGATCGGAATCTATTGCTTGGCTGATTTCTCAATGCGCTGCTTTTAAAATTGGGCTTCTCTGCTGACTGAACTTAAATGAAACGGTGACTTTCATTGGCAGTTGCTGCAAGGGATGATTAAACTCAATATTGGGCCGCTTTAAATTGGGTTATTGCTATTCAGATTGGATTTTAATTGGCTTGATAAGCTAGAGCTGCTGCCACCATGGAGATTAATTGCAAAACAATTGGGCTGGACCTTGAGTTGATTTAGTAGGACGACGTCATTTTGGCCTCGCTGTAGTGATTAAGGGTCCTTGCTCGTGCAACTCATTTGGGAGAAAAGAATTCGCTCGAGCACTTTGATTTGAAGAGAAACACCCACTCTAAGGTTCACGGGAAGAGTTCAAGAAAGAGGATAGGAGCTCCTTGGTGTCTCTTACTAGAAGCTCGCGCGTCTTGCCCGAAGAAGATGACTTGGACCGAAGAAGAAGAGATGTGAGCTCCATGGTTCACTATGGATGAAGCCCAGAATGATGTTCGGTCCAAACGAAGACGACCCAGAAGCTAATAAGACTGGAATCGTGATCGGAGGCTTGTGGAGCTGGACCAATTGAAGCAGAACGGTTAGAAAGTTAATTGCAAAAGCTTCACGAATCTTCTAAGTTGTAACCGATTCTTCCCTTTTGTCCCTTTTGCTTCATACCAGTTTCAGTTTTGCATTTTCATTTGCTATTCTTACAGTTGATTTGTGTGCAAAAAGTAGTATACTATGTGATGTTGCTAGGTAGGATTTTGTGAATTCATCTTGATTACCTTTATTTATCAGTATGTAGTTCAGATCATCAAAATGAATTTTGTTCATCTATTTTCTTTTCTTTATTTTGTTCATTTTTTTGGCAATTCTCATATTGTGCATTTTCTTTGCATTGATAGTTACATTTCCAGATTAGAATCATAATTTCATTTATTTAGAGTTCATTTTAGTCTTGAATTTTTTTTTTTGTTTAGTTAGCTGTTACAGTTTTCTTTTTTAAGAATTAATTCATCATTTTAGTTTAGGTTCCTTTAGCTTAGTACATATTATTTGATTTTGTTTTCCTTTTTAATTTCATTTTTTTCCCACCTAGTTTTTAGTAAATAAATAATTAGGCTTAATTGTACAATTCTAGTTTAATAAGTACCAAGTCCTTGGATTGATTCCCGAGGTTGCCCTTATACTACATTAGTGGGGAATTTAGCTTTGTTGAGCTTTGATGTGACTAAAAGCCTTTCAACATAGTCTTTGAATGTATTATATAGATATGTACATATATGTGTCTGTACATTTTTTATTTGTGGAAGATTACCTGATACAGAAGATTGTGAAGAAGTTGAGCCTGGTACGGAGAATGTCGAAGTGGTCAATGGAGTTATCAAAGTTTAAAATTCGATATGAGCAGAGAGGATTAATAAAGGCATAATGCTTAGTAGATTTTACTAGTGAGTTACAAGGTGACAACATTCTACAAGAAGAATGGTGGGTCTTATATGCAGATGAATCTTTTAATCCTAAGGGAGCAAGAGTTAATATAGTTTTGCAAGGTCTAAATCAAGTATCGATAGAGAAATCACTACACTTCAACTTAAAACTTCTAATAATCAAGCCAAGTGATAATGGTTCAAAACACCGTTATTTGTGATATGATTTTGATACTAAAAGCACCCTTTTCCACTTAGAAACTTGCTTGGACTCATACTTTTTAAATAAATTGTGTGAATAAGAGAGTTAAGGTTGATTTCAATGGTTTTATGACTAATTCCCCTTTTTTTGACAAAGATTAAGGTAATACAGGAAGCAGAGATAAAGACCCAAGAAGATGAAGCTCAAAAGGGCTTAAAAAGGCACCAGAAGGAGGGAAAACACGAAGCTCAGGCGATCAGAAGCGAAGATTGAGCATCCAGAATCGACGTCCGTCGCCCGGGTGAGGACCTTGGTAGCCTGGGCGACAGGGTCTCAAAGCTTGGGCGACCACACTCGTAGCCCGGACCATACATGAGGTGCTCTTCTCGCCCGGGCGACCTCCTTGGACGCCTGAGCGATGACTTTCGCAAATCCGGTCCAGTTTTGTGCTCTATTTTGATTCTTTTGGACTAGGCCCTATTTTTACTCGTTTCTAACACTATTTAAAGGACCCTGGGCTTCTAGCTTTTGCATCCCTGGTAGAGAAGAGCATAACAATACACTATTTTCCTAATTTTCAGGCTTCCATTCTCATTCTTTCTTCCATTGTTCATAGAGTTCCCCCATATCTCTAGGAAAGTAATTTCTATTTGTTGTTAAGGAATGATGTAACCTTGTAAATCTCATGTATTTGAATTGATTCTTAATTCCATATGCTTTTTCATTATTTGTTAGAGTAATTCATTTGGTTTTATTCTTGCTTATACAATAGCATGATTTATGAATTGCATGAGTGCCGGGGGCTTCCTTTCAATTCAGGTTCTTATTGAATTACTCCTAATGGTTATATTTCTCAGGGATGAGGGTATGAGTCTTGGTCGTCTTAATCTCTTGTTCTTCACATATTTTTACCAGGAATGCTAGGAAATGTATGAACTGGTAATTAGGGACAGGCTTATTCACCGAGGGATCGGGTTTAGGTAATTTAGTGAGAGACGTTGACATTAATGCATAAAGAAGAATTCTTATATACGTGAGAGGGAACTTGGTGAAATCTAACCCCAACAACATATCCATTTCATATTAATCAACCTTCGTTCATCTCTATGCTCCTTTGCCACTGATCAATTGCATTTTTATTTTCTTTATTATTTTTGCACAAAAACCCAATGATCTCTTTTTATTTTATTTAAGTCTTAATTAATCTTGTTATCACACGACTGTTTAGTGTTGAGAGTCCTTTAGGATACGATACTTGGCCTTACCATTTTATATTACTTGTGCAACTCGGTACACTTGCCGATTCAACCCAACACCAAGTACAAGGCTATCATAGACAATCTTATATTGGCTAAGGAAGTAGTTTCCAAGAAGATAATTTGTTGAACTGATTCTCGAATCACTATGGGATATCTAGGACCTACTACTTCAATACTACCATCTGGTCTAAAACATAATCGCTAGGTTCGTTGAGGTGAAGCTTGAGCATATCCCTAAAGGAGATAATATGAGGGTGAATGTGCTCTCTAAGATAGTAAGCACAAAGAAGAAAGAACAATACAAGTTGTTGTTGGAGTAGGAGTTATCGTCACCATCCACTAAGAAAATGGATGTATCAATATTGAAAATAGTGAAGTAACCCGAATGACGTCGTTTATTCGATATCTCAAGTCTGAAGATATAGGATGGATCAGAAAATTTGCTCGATACACATTAGTGGGTGATGAGCTCTTCAGGAGAAGTTATAGTTGGCCATTACTTAAATGTGTTACCTCGAAACAAGTTGAGTACATAATACGAGAGTTTCATGAAGATATTTTTTGGTACCATTCTAAATTATCTCTACCCATTGTAAACTTAGCTAGCGTATTAGTCAAGTAATCAATTTGTTCAACATGAGTAGGACATTTTTCACAACTCTTTTCTACTGTTACAGTCTCAGTAATTACAGTTTTAGCAGATAATAAAGCTTCATCTAATTCCTTTTGTAGTTTCTCATTATCATTGACCAGATTATTCATCCTATATTCATAATCCTTTCTCTCAGAGTTAAGTCGATTGACCTTGTATTGCAGTCGCATGGCTTCAGCGTGTATCTCTTGAAATGCATCCAGCAACAGGTCATACTTCACTTCAATTGGTTCTTTTTCAAACTCTGCATCACTATCATAATCAGTCAGTGATGTTCCAGCCATGAAGCATATATTTGATTCTTCCTCACAATCAAATTCTTCATCACATAAGGATTCTAAATCACTATTTTCCTAGGCTATATAAGCACTTTTCTACTTTCTATTTTTGTCCTTCAGGAACCTCCTAGTTGATTTTAATGCTATGGACCTCTTTTCTTCAATCTCTTCCTCTTCTTTCAATCTTCCAAGTTCAGGTTCATGTTCTTTTAACTTCTCGAACAAGGTAGCCATGTTCATGCTTGTTAGATCCTTTGATTCAGAGATTGTAATGAGTTTTGGTTGCCAGCTTTTATTCAGAATATTTAGTATCTTTATGTTGATCTCCTCTTTATCGAACACTTTTCCAACAGCCATTAGATGATTAACAATGTGAGTGAATCTTTTCTGAACTTCATATATGGTTTCACCAGTCTTCATTCTGAACAGTTCATACTCCTTTATTAGTGAGTTCTTTCTGACTCTCTTGACCTCTTCAGTGCCTTCATGCATGACTTCTAATACGTCCCACATTTCTTTAGCAGTCTTGCATTGAGAGATCCTGAAAAATTTATCAATTGTTAGTGTAGAGGAAATTGCATTATGTGTTTTAACTTCATATTGTGCCCTACGATTTGCTTCTTGAGACCACTCAGGAAAGTTTTTCAAAACAGTTTTTCCATTGATAACATGAGTTGGCTCAAAAGGATCATTTACAATTGCATCCCAAATACCTCTATGCACTGATTTAAGAAAAATTTGCGTTTTGATTTTCCAAAAAGGATAGTATTTACCAGCAAAAAGTGGTGGTTGGTTTGTTGATGCACCTTCACTAAAGATTTGAAAGCTAGAAACCATTTGCCAGGAATAGTTGATTCAAAGAAAAATATAATCGACTAGTTTTTCAAATATCTTATGAAAATTAGCTCTGTTGCCAATTGTTGAAAATAGAATGACTTAGTTTCAACACCAAGAGGTGGGGTGAATTGGTGAAATACAAGATTCAAAGTCTTTTTAAAATCTTTTTCGCAAAAGAGAGAACTTTCAAAAGTTTCTTGAAACTCAAGGAAAAAGATAATTCAAGTGCAGCGAAAATAGTAGACTACGTGAAAAGTAAAGTCGACTTGAAATGTAAAAGTGCAGGGATAGAAGATTCAAACGCAGTTTTTGTACTGGTTTGGCCAAACTGCCTACATCTAGTGTCCTTCCTGTACCCGGAAGCAAATGCACTATAATGGTCAAGGTTTTTACAACAAGGTTCCTATAGGGACCTCCACGTCAAAATATAAAACACCTCTCTAACCTTCTAACCAAAATATAGGCATATACAAAACAAAGACAGCAGCAAGATATCCCCTCTCCTGCAGTCTTTAACCACTTTGAACTATCCTCAAAGTCCTAGAACACAACACATCCTCTTCCTATAATCACAACAGGGTTGCCACAATCTTCACAAGATTGAGAGAAGTAGTCGATGACGTTTTAAACACCTCACTATGCAGTATGATCAATCTGTCTTTGAGCACAAACACTTGCTCTGCAAGCAACCACCAAAGAATGATCACCATGGTCTTTCTTGATGAGTTCTTGGAGCTTTAGCACGTTCTACCAATCTGAAAAGAATCAATGAAATCGTTAAAATCACAAAAGTCTTTGTAGAAATCAAATTTGCATCTATTTATAGTTTATCACGAAACAGACGCTCCTCATGTCGACTATGCTACTAATAAAGTCGATTCACCACAAACAGTTTTAACAGTTATAACAATTTTGTAGCAGTCAGACCAACTTAATTGATTAAACATTTAATACAGTTGACTAACAATTAATGCTTGGTTAAAGATATAAAATATAGTCGTTGGACATCACAAGCAATAACAGAATTTCAAAACATAACTAACTAAGTCGAGTAGCTTGCGCATACAGTCGAATTTGCAATACTTCAATACAGTTTTGAAAATCTTTCTTTGCAAAAATACTCACAGCACTGTTTGAAAATGTTTGTGCAAAGCCACGAGTTTAAATCGACTTGCTTCATAATGAAGTCGACTTAAAACTGCTGTTTTGCTACACAATATAAGTTCAATCAAAGTTCATGTGGTTTTCTTTTCTAAATCAAGTTTTATGCATCCACAACTGATATCTAATGTAAAACACAGTGAATATGCATACATTGACATAATCAATACAAACATGTTCTCAAGTAATCATAAACATGAAAGTAATGAACATGTAACGCATATGCACATGTAACAACACATATGAACATGTAACAACACATGTTGTTATTAATAATGTGTTGTCATCATAAAAAACCAGAAACTATCAAAGATTGTAAGGTTTAGCTAAACCCGTGCTTCCCTTATCAACAATCTCAACAATATGTATCTTGACCTAAAAAATAACATAAAAGAACAAAATATTATCGCTCTACAATATCATCAAGGTTCACCATATCTTTGTCCTAATGTTTAAGATCAACAACAATAGAAAGAGTTACCTCAATAGTCTCATTAGATATGTCATTGGTCTATCTTCAACATTCATATCCTCAGTCATGGTTGTTTTATCATTTGCCTTAGCGGTCGCTATGTCATCAATGTCCATCATTCGCCTTTCACAAATATTATTGTTGATGTCTATTAGAATAATTGCCCTATGTATAATCGTTAAGCCTACTTAAGGGTAGTGTGCTAGTCTAGTATAGTTGTAGTATCTAGGTCTACACCTAGGTGTCTAGGTTAGACCCTTAATCTTCCATGTACTTTTGCATCAAAACTTTATTATATATAGAATCACAATGAGAGGGATCTCTTAAGCCCTCTAGAAATATTTTATAATTTCAATCTCAAGTTGGTATCAAAGCGGGTTGATCCGACTCTGGTTTTTGTCCAATCTCCTTTGTCGACACCAATTATTGTTGCTTGCAATTGTCAGACGCCATTTGTCATTGTCCATCATTATCTGACACTATTTTGCCACTGTCTACAGTTGTCCACTACAACTTGTCACCATCTAACACTATCAACCTCTGATCTCTATTTTTTCAACGCCGACTACCATTGTCTGCCATCTTTTGCCGCCGGTACCGTCATAGCTTCGTCCAGTGCGACAGCCAACCCTGCCCTTGCCAGAGTCCATTTCTCCTTCATGCACTGCCACGCGCAGTATCTGTGTGCCCCGTGAACAGGCGTGTGCTGCTCAGGCACCGCCGTCTACTTGTCGAAACGCCACCGTACCACCTCCATAGTTGTCGCCAGTCTCTTCAATCTCCATTTTACCCCTCATAACTTTGTTTCGTTAACGTTCGAAAGCAACCCTTTCGATAGTCACTTAGGGTTTTACTTTTTATTCTTCTAGTTCTTTAGCTCTTGCTTAGAAATGGTGTCTAGAAGTGCCATTTCATTTTTTGGAAGTTCCTCCATCACTTTTGAGAAGTCAAATGGCAAAATTTACCTATCTTGTTCTGCTGCCGTTGAGATTTGGTTTGGTGGTCAAACACATTATGATCACCTTGAGCAAGATGTTAGTCATGTAACTGTTGACAAAGCTTATCAGTGGAAAGAAGCAGATTTCTAATTGTGTGCTCTATTATGACAGTCAGTGGAACCTAGACTTCCGATATCTCTTAGAGCTTTAAAAACATGTCACTCTTTTTGGAAGAAAGCTTAAAACATTTATGTTAATGATATTCATCATCTCTGTGATACAACAAACAAGCTTTCATGTCTAAAAATGGCAAACCATGATAAGGTTTCCTTCAAGACTAAAGCTCAAACAGATGTGGATCAACTAATAATGTTATTGGAAGTCAAATCTTCAAAAGACATTAAGAAGAAGGTTGAAAAATATTACATGGTGATGATCCTCCGTACTCTACATCCAGACTTTGATCATATCAGAGATAAAATTCTGACTAGTCATGAGGTTCATTCCGTGGAAACCTTGACCACACGCTTTCAATGTGTCCCATTTGAAGCATCTATCATAGTTACCACATGTGTAAGAGGAGGACATGGCACTAGAGGAGGAGGACGTGGAGGCTGAGGGTATCCATAATGAACATAATATAAAAGGATGGGTCACACCCAAGAAAACTACTACTCCTTGCATGGTTTTCCCTCAAGAACAACCTACATCTCTAATGTTGAAACTGCCTCTACCAATTCCAAGTTCACTGAGGAAGAGTATCAAGTGTATCTGTGATTAAAGCCTAATAGCTTGGCACAAACATCACAATCTTCAAGTACATCCACAACTTGCATCTCTCAATCCATGGAAAGTCTAAATTCATGGGTAATTGACTCGGGTGCTTCTGATCACATCTCTGGTAATACCTCCTTTTCTCAACCCTTTCCTTTAAAGAAAAACCACATTTCATCACCCTTGCAAATGGCTCCAAAACTTGCTCAAAGGTAGTCGGTCAAGTCTTCCTGTCTCCTTCTCTAGATTTTAAATTTGTCCTTTTTGTCTCCAATTGTCGCTTCAATTTAATTGTTCAATAACTTTCGATTCAAAATCCTTTTTCGTACAAGAGTGTGGCTCAAGGAGAGATATTGGAGAAGGATATGAAGCCAGAGGATTATACTTTTTTGGATCTCGTCCACAAGTATGTTGTGTTACAACTCTTAGTCTGAAAATATTACATGATCAATTTGGCCATCCTCATTTGTCCAAATTTAAAAAAAAAAAAGATGTGTGATAACGATTGAATTTATCGTTATCTGTGATTCAATTTCGATACTAAATTAACCCTTTTTGACTTAGAAACTTTCTTGAACTCTTACTTTTAGATTATTTTGTGAATAAAAGGAGTTAAGGTTATACTTGATGAGTTTTACTACTAATTCCCTTGATTTTGTAGGTTATTTGGATGATTTAGAAGAGGAGTTAAAGTATCAAGGAGTTGAAACCCAGAAAGGACAGAAAAAACACCAGAAGAGAAGGCTACAGAAGGTCGTAGGACGCTTGACTGCCCTTTTCTGGGGCCCTCAGTGCCAGAAGCTCGCACTAGTGTTGGGTCAAATCGGCAAGTGTACCGAGTCGCACAAGTAATATAAAATGGTAAGACCAAGTATCGTATCCCAAAGGACTCTCGGCGCTAAACATTCGTGTGATAACAAGATTAATTAAGAATTAAAATAAAAAGAAATCATTGGGTTTGAATGCAAGTGATCAATAGCAAAAGAGCACAGAGATGAACAGATGTTGATTGATATGAGATGGATATTGGTGGGTCTTGCACCCCATGCAAATTTAATGTGCATTAAAGAATGCAGTATAGACTAGGAAGTGACTCCTAGGTCGTCTCTCAAGGACCAAATGTGGTTCGAGAATTAGGTCAGACAGGAAGTGGGGGGGTTTGAAAGGTTTTGTGACTGTGGATCAACAAAATTAAAATACGGATGCAAACAGAAATGTAAACACAGATGTAAACAGACACGGAAACAGAAATGTAAAAACGGAATCAAATACAGAATGAAAACGGTTGGTCATTAACTCAATTACTATGCTTCCAATCACAGATCAACGACAAGTACACACTACTCTAATCCAAATCCGACACGAATCACCCAACTAAGCGAAGGCTAATTCGGTCTTCAAAATTGCAGACTAAGCGAATGCAATGCACAAATTTAACCATTCATCCACCATACAGTCTAATCAACTAAGCGAAGAATTGACACCGATTAGGAAACTAAGCGTATACCTAATCGCAGGCAGACAACAGATTAAATATTGAACAGAATGAAAGCAGCAATATGGCAATTAAAGTTCAAAAGTCTCAAGGAAACAATGTAATTTTATTAACAACCAACCAGAATAACCTAAGCTACCATGACAATTAAATTAACACAATCAAAAATACTAGAAAACATTAAAGTAAAAGAAAAGTGTTAAACCTAACACTGCAATAAACAATTATTTAAACATAGTTAAAGCAATTAAAATGCAATGCTTGAACTAACATAAAATGCACAATGCAACTTGGAAGTAAAATTAAATACTCGAGGTGCGTGACAAATTAACATGCGAGAAGTAAATAACTAAATGCATCAATGCTGCTAGACTAACGTGATCCAAATTAATTAGCATTTCCCCTTTCATTTCAGCCGTAACATCAAACTCCCAATGCCATTCAACGTCAAAGCTGCCAGCAAAATTAATAACCGCTGCTCCTAGAACAAAATTAATGTGCGTGGTGCCCCTTTGCTCTCAATCAATCCCATGTGTACAAACCAAATGAAAATATGCTTTCTCTTGTTAAAATTAAATCACTGTGCAGCATCTGGAGCAAATTCGTGTGCACACTTCCATGTGCTATAATAATCACCGTGCAGCATCTGGACCAAACTAAATGAATCAACGTTTTTCATTCTATAATAATCGCATCTGTAGCTTCTTCAGAAAAGAAAGAAAAGACAACCCCTTTTTTTAAGAAAATAAAATGCAATGTATCTCTTCGCGAGAAGAAAAACAACAGGAAAAGAAAATTGGATTCAGCCCTTTAATGTAACGTGTTGCTTCCCTTTCTAAATCAACGTGTTGCTCCCTAAATCGAAAATGAGACAAAATGTAACAGCGGCTGAAAATAATCCGTGCACAAGCTAAATGAACCCGTGAGTTGCTTCTAAGAACTTGAATGAACGCTACTGTATCATGAAGCACTGTAACCTTTTTTCTTTGCATTTCTCTAAAAATTGCCAAATGATTCCCCATCATGTGCCTTCTCAAATTAAAATCAGCCTGGACATCACCATCCATTACTCCCACTTCTTCAATACAATGACCCAACCTCTTCAATGTCCGTGTGGCTTCCAAAGGAAAAGCTCTCTTCTTCCTTGCGGCTGCAGCCCCTGGGAAAGAAACGTTCCAAGCCCCAAAAAATCCCTACAGTGTGACGGCCTTTTTCTTCAAAATGTCGTGTGGCCTCCTCCTAAAAGTGAGGGTGGGGACCACCCTAAGAAAATGAAACCCTAGAGTTAGGCCAGGTGTCCCAAAAAATTGGGCCTTTACATTTTTGCCACTAAAGGGCCCACTGCACATAAGCTTAATTAAAGTTTTCTAGATAACTAAGTTATAATTTAATTAAAAATAAAATGCCTAATTGTAGAGTCTTGAATTTATTTGGTGTCCTTCCTAACGTCCCAAAATGTATCTCCAAAATTTTCCCTACAATAAATAATGCAATTAATTAGCTCAAAAAAAATTCAAATTAATTAAAATTAGAATTTCCGATCAAATTAAGCACAATTAGCAGAAACAGGAAAATACCGGACAATTAAGCACAATTCCCTGATTAATTCTAGCACAATAAACTAAGTGAAATCAATAAAATATCGACTCATCAGATATGTTGTTGGGGTTAGATTTGCCAAAGTTCCCTCTCATGTACTAAGAATTCTTCTTTTTACATTAATGTTAACGACCCTCACTAAATCACTTAAACCCGATCCCACGACGAATAAGTCTGTCCTAAATTATCAGTTCATACAATTCCTTGCATTCCTAATAATAAGATGTGAAGATCAAGAGCTTAAGACGACCAAGACTCGTACCTCCATCCCTGGGCAATATTACTCTTGGCAGTAATTCAATAAGAACCTGAATTGTAAGGAACCTCCTAGCACTCATGCAATTCATAAAACATGATAATTTACCGCTGAGCGGCTCACAGACTCTTCTTTTCTTCCTTTTTCTCCTTCATTCTTGAGTCTATGACCTTCCTACTTCATTGCCATCTTCAATTTTCATCAAAAACCCTGCAAAACAATGAAAAACAAGCATAATATCTCTAAAAACAGCTTTTGACTCTCATGTAACACAACTTAAGAGTTTTACTTGATTCTAAGCTCATTTTAAGCTACAAAGGGTGTGATTTAATATCAAATTTATGCATGAAAATTACGGTTTTGCGACCGTTATCATACACCTTTGACATGGTATACTTCCCTATTCATGATATGTTGAAGAAGTTCATCAGAATTTGTGTTCTCCTTAAGTGGAGTAATTTATTGCTCAGCAGCTTGCCCAAATTGGCTTTGAACCATGTATGAGTGAGGTTCCCACCAGTGGTTGAAATCACTTTTGTAGAATTGAGTGCCCATATAGTCAAATTCTTGTCTGAATTGCATCCTACAAACATTAGGCACAAAACCCTAGAAAACATTTATTAGAACAAAAATAAAAATAAACATAAAAAAATCAAGTCAAGTTCAATCAAATTCACACTACTTAGAATAGTTAAACCGTAGAGTCCCCGGCAACGGCGCCAAAAACTTGTTAAACCCCTGGCAAGTGTACCAGATCGTTATCAAGTAATATAAACGGTAAGACCGAGTATCATTTTCCAAAGGACTCAGTGGCCTAGACGTTCATGTGATTTGATCGCATAAGACTTGAAAGAAGAATAATTTAGTATTTTAATGCAAAGATAAAATTAAACATGCAAAATGTAAAACTTGAATCAATTGGCAAATGAAACTATGGATGAATGAAGTTGTTGGGGTTTACAAATTCATCCTAATCCACTCTCTTATATCTACTTTTCTTATTAAATTCGCTTTATTATCAATGTCATGCAACTTTCTAAATTACTCTAAATCCGATCGCTCGGCGAAAAGAGCCTATTACCATAATTACTAGTTTACTATCGCTAGTCTCCCTAGTAATTAATAATGCATTAATCACAAAAGCTTAAAAGCAATTGACCACCCCACTCCTATCCCTAGGTAGTATTGCATAATCAAGAGAATTCTTAACAGTTCTAGATTTCCCCGTACGTCGCCGTATCGACAAAATCAAAGATCATGACACCAAATGAGTTAAATGATGCAAGATCTATCCGTAGAAAAGAAAACTCAAACTATTGATAATACAAGCATATGAATAAAATAAGAATTTCAATATAAGAGAGTTTCAAAAGGATTACATTGTTCCCTAACAACAATGGGTTTAGTTCACCATAGACATGGTGAAACTAGATGGAATTAATGGAAAGAATGAAAGAATAAACCCTAGAATTGGTAATTTGGAGCTCCCGCATCCAAAAGCCGCCTCCAAGCAGTGAAGAATGTGCCCTGACGTCTCTGTTTGCCAAAAGATTACCCTAAAGGTCGCACTAGGTCTATTTAAAACACATAAAAATAACAGAAATTCGACCCAAGCCCATCATTTAAGCGCTCAGCGCTAGTTAACGCTCAGCGGTGGACTCGTAGGATGCTCAACGGTCTCCTAGCGCTCAGCAATGCGCAACTCTGACGCTCAACGCTGGATTGGCGCTGAGCGGTGGAAGTGACTCTTCTTTTGCATCTTTTCTCATCCTTTCATGAGTCTAAGTCCTTCCTTCTTCATGTCCATCATTCAATTCACATCAAATCCTGCCAAAACAATGTAAAAACAAGCATAATATCTCTAAAACCACTTTTGTGTCTCTTGAACCCAAACGAAGGTATTTTGCATGATTCTAAGCTCATTCTAAACCATAGAGGTTGTGTTTTGATATCAAATTAATGTATGAAAATAATGGTTTTCCAACCATTATCACAACTTCACTCACTCATATTTGTGATTAAGCCTCAATTGATCAACTTGCATTCATATTTAATTTTATTGCATTCGCATTTAAAAACCAACAAAATGTTCTTTCCAATCTTAATTAGTTGAGTAATTACAGAACTGTTTAGTGTCGTGAGTCTTCTGGGATTTGATTCTTGGTCTTACCATTTTATATTAGTTGATATGATTCAGTACACTTGCCGAGGTGTTAACAATGTGTCCTGAACTTAGTGGTCTCTAGACCTTAGAATGTGTGTCATGTCAACTATGAAAACATGTTAGATCTACCTTTCCTAGAAGATCTTAATTAATGTGTAATTCTAGTTTTTCTATTATTCATTCTGATATCTGGGGACCTAGTTGTGTTTCCTCTTTTAGTTTTAGGTATTTTGTTACATTTATTGATGAGTATTCCATATGTACTTGGGCTTATGTAATGAAATTTCGTTCTGAATTGTTGCCCACCTTCACATCATTTTTTAATGAAATCAAGAACCAATTTGGTCAAATAATTAAAAGCTTAAGAAGTGACAATACCAAGGAGTACTTCTCGTCCAATTTTTCTACACTCTTGAGTTCCCATGGTATATTACATTAGTCCACTTCTACTCATAAACCACAACAAAATGGTATAACAAAAAAGACAAATAGATTCTTGGTTGAAAATGCTCGTACCATTTTGCTTGGTCATATTATTGTCTATCACTAGGGGGATTTCATCTTAATTTCTTGTTTTCTTATTAATAGGATGCCCTCCTCCTCTTTCAATCATAAAGACCCCTTCTCCATTCTTTTTTTCCAAATGATCATCTCTTTCACACCTGTCCTCGGGTTTTTGACTATGTATGTTTTGTTCATGACATGTCTCCAAGGGTAGACAAGCTTTCCGCTCGTGCTATCAAATGTGTCTTCTTGGTCTACTCTCAGCTTCAAAAACGGTACTAATGTTACTCTCTTGAAACCAAGAAGTATTACATGTCTGCCAATGTTACATTCTTTGAATAGACTCTTTACTTCTCTTTATCTGTTCTAGATGTTCATATCCTCCAATAGGTCCTTCCTATTCCAGTGGCTGAGTCCAATATCTCCAATGTGTTTGTCAATCCAAGTCTTGATCAACGTCCTCCAGAACGCTCCTCTCCACAGTCTGTCAATCCAAGTCTTCATATATTCCGACATACGACCCTGATGGATACTCCAATCCTCCAAGAAAATGGTGACTCATTTTTTCCTTTAGCACATAACACAAATTTATAAATGTAAACCAAAAATCTATGCCTTATGTGAAAAATTGAAGAACAAACCTGCAAGTCCTCAGACTCTCTAGATGAACAAAACTACATCCACTCCTCCTCGGCTATGTTGTACCTATTATAAGGAATGTCACGTTGCCTGTCTCTAAACACATAAATACGTGAGAGCCTTGTCTTGAAATCCCTTTGTCTGATGGCTATGTGAAATAACACCTTCTTCCAAATTTGCTCAAAGTTTGAAATGTTAAATTTTTATTGTTGAGAACAAAAAATATGTTAATGAATTAAGTAAACATATTAAACACTTTATATGTTTTAAAGAAACATATAGGACATACCAAAATATGTTGCAATAAAAGGTTCCTGTGTGTCTTTGGGATGTCATCCCAAAATGCAATCATCATAGAGACATGTGTTTTAACCAACATTCCAAAATAACTACGAAACTCTTTTACGTATGGACATTTAGGTGACTCGGTCATGGATCAATCTTAACCACCAATATTTCCACGACAATCCTTCGGGTTGTCACATTCAACAATTATGTAGTAAATGTAGATAAGAAAAATATAACCAATTAACTTTATAAGGTTAGAACAGGAAAAATAAAAAATTGTAAATGTGGCAATATTAATAAATAAACACCTAGTAGAGTAATGTTTTCTCCCATATGCCTTCATTATGATCACTTTGTATGACATGGATGTCATCGGCTGTGCCATCGACCTTGTCTTGAATGGTTCTTGATGAGAAAGACGTTGTCTCAAGTATATCTAGAGAGTCTTCATCATGATTTTTGTGCATGCTTCTTCCTTCCAATACGATTGATTGTTTCTGATTGGTTGGAACAGTTACATAGAATACTTGTATTATTTATTTGATTAACCATAGTAAATGGTTCATTTATATAACTCATCTTGTTAAGATCCACAAAAGTGAAGTTGAGGTCATCTGTCCCTACACCCGAATTCATAAACATCCATTTATACTTTGTCAACACCCAATTTTGTCCGAATAAATAAAACTTGTTACAAAAATATTAAATAAATAAAGAATAAAAAAATAAAAAAAAATAAAGTTTGTTTTACTATTTACACCCGTTATTTAGTTGTTTCCAAATCCTACTATTTGGTCTTCCATTTTTAACCCTTAGCTCAATGGCCCAAAATAATCCAACACTATTTTACTTCTTCACCACCTTATTTTCTTCTCACACCTCACTCTCCACATCACTTTCCACATCACCCTCTACATCACCTATTTTTTCCATTTACTATTATATATATATATATATATATATATATATATATATATATATATATATTTATATTTATATTTATATATATTAATTGTTTTCGTACTCTTTTTTTAATTTTTCCATTTAACTTTTTAAATTACATTTTATTTACCTTTTTTCTCTACTTACTTTTTATATTATTTTTCACACTAACTTTTATTATTTACTATATTTTATTTCACCTAATTTCTCCACCACATTTTATATTATTTTTTTACTTATTTTTCACATTTACTTTTTCTATTCATTTTCTTTATTTTATTCTATTTCATCTAATTTCTTCACAAACTTTTTATATTATTTCTTTCACTTATTTTTCACACTAACTTTTACTATATACTATATTTTATTTCACCTAATTTCTCCATCAAATTTTTATATTATTTTTTCACTTATTTTCCACACTAACTTTTACTATTTACTATATTTTATTTCATCTAATTTTTCCACCCACTTTTTATATTATTTCTTTCACTCATTTTCCACACTAACTTTGCCTATTTACTTTTTTGGATTATGTTTTACTTCATCTAATTTTTCCACTCATTTTTTATATTATTTCTTTCCACTTATTTTGTCGATATATGTGTAACACATGTTATTGTCGGGTTGTTAAGTTTGTGATGTCTTATATTTTTAATGTGATGTGTTAGCTTGTTAGTAGAGATGATTGTTCGGATTGAATAAATTTGAGTTCAAATCTTAAAGAAAGGTTTATGTGAAACTTTTGTTTGATTTTATTTATTCATTTTTTTTTAAGGACAAGACTGTCCTTTCCATTTGTTTTAATTGAGGTGTAGAAACTATACATAAGGGTGTAGGAAATAATGAAATGTACTTTAAATAATATAAGTTGAAAATTAGAAAAAAAATTGAACGCTATATTTTTAAAACCACTTGAGATATTTTGGAGATATCATATGGAGCACTACCTAGGTGGGTTCTTTTAGTTATAATATAATTTATTAAGATAAAAAGAAGGTTAATTAAAGGAGAAATAGAAATAGAAGAAAAAAAAGGAGCATGGGGAGATAGCTACGTAGAAGAAAACGGACGTTTTTTGTGTTTTATTTTTTTTGTTCAGTGTCTATGGTTACTATGAAAATAATTATTATAAGGGGTAAACATGAATATATTTTTTTATGAAGTAATTGGAGATATGCTTGCAAAGAATGGTACGGTATCAATATTTGAAAATTTGAGTTTGTATTGGAGGTGATATTGGAGTAGATTAATTGGTTGAAATATATTAGTATATGTATTTCCTTGTTCTCACATTCTCGTGGTTTAGTGAATTATGAACAGGACATGTATTGGTAATGGAGTATGCTTTGTTAAGTCCTATTAGGCTGAATTAGATGTAAAATGTTATATATGTTTTCTAGATTTCTAATTCCACGGGGCATGGTGCAGGTGGGATACGTGATATATAGTTCGGAGTTAAGGAAATAATGAGGAAATTATAATGTATGTTTTTATCTTAATGAAATTGGGGAAATATGTGTGAGTGGATGATATTTATGTTATGGGTATCTTTTATATTAAATAAAAAATATAAAAGATAATGGGATAAAGTTTAGTTTACGTGCTCTTAATAACCATCTGAACAGTCATGAGTGTAATCAGTGGGCGTATGTTAAATGGATATTTGATATCTCATCCTGTTAAAAGGTTAACAGATGATATATTAAGACTTAAGCTGAATATAGACATACTGATTATTAGAATTCAGTTTTAATGAATGATAGATAGTTTGATTGACTACATGTTTAAAAGTGGTACAATATGAATGGTGAAACTCTATTTCTGCAGCTTTAATTATGACTTGAATAGTGTTTCGGTAAAGGAGGTTTGTAGGATTAAGAGACTAATCTTTCTAACGTGACTTTGTTACTTTTCAACGCTGGAATCGCGTGCTTTACTTGCTTGCCTTCAGTCTGGACTGCTCAGTTGCCTTCAATCTGGATTAAGGGGGGAGGTACCGGCAAAAGGTACTTCGACGCTCAAGTTAGGCATGTGTTTGAGGAGCTTCTGCTCACAATTAAATATTCAGTGAATTGTTATCACTATTGAGTGTTTGGATCTAGTAGAGCGTAAGTAGAACGTACCTGGCATTTGGCCTTCATCTTATATTTATAGGTCACCTCCTGGATCCTAAACTACTACAGATTAAATAAAATAAAAACAAACTTACCTTTAGATTCGATTAGTTACTCATAAACAGCTTATCAAATATCTTTAATCAAATATTTTAGATTCTGTTAGTTACTCATAACATCTTTAATCATTGTATTGTTATTTTATTATATGTTGGACTATTGGCCCAATAAATTAAACGTTGGCCCAAGTACGACCCAATAAAAACCATTTGACCTGGTTGATCATTGTTGCTGCAGTGGATGGACCGAACGGTCCTGAATGTTAACCATTCGGTCTCTACTATATACCATACATATGCCCCCCAAGTCCGAGTTAAGTGTTCGGCTTTAGCCATGATTAATTATAGGACTTATATGAGTTTGAGGGAGGTTGTGCCCATTGTATTGGGGAGTTTTCTTTTAGTCATTGCTCATCTTTGACCGGACGATGGACTTTATGAGTTCCCTTTTAAACATTTTACTAGTCTGAGTGGCAGATGATGAGAGTTCTTTTTAGAACTTTTTTCCAAATTGACTAGCGACTTCACAGTATCTTGTTTATTTGTTCTAAAGAAAACTTACGATCGAATTTAAAGAGTTAAAAGGAATGTAAATGATCAGACTAACACATTTTATGAGGCTGCTCAGCCAATGAAGCAAGACTGTTTGGTTGAAGATGCTTGGTTGAGAGTGTCTATACCACTCGGGTCTTACCACCCAGGAGTTACTGGGTAATTTCGTGAATGATTGTACCATTTGGCTTTTACCACCTAAGGGTTCTAGGAGACGAGAATGACCGTCTCGTACGGTTTTTTAACGCCTAGGAGCTCTAGGCGACGAGAATGATCATCCTGCACGGTTGTTTAACGCCTAGGAGCTCTAGGAAACGAGAATGATCGTCTTGCACAACTGTTTTACACCTAGGAGCTCTAGGCGACGTGAATGACTGTCCCGCATGGTTGTTTAATGCCTAGGAGCTCTAGGCGACGAGAATGACCATCCCGCACAATTTTGTACCGCCTAGGAGTTGCTGGGAAACTCCTAGGGGCTTGTAACCTGTTTTAACAAAAGTTATTGGGTGCTACCCATTTCTGATTGGTAAAAGACCGTTCGGCCCTGTCCGAGCCTGATTGCTGATAGACCTTTCGACTTTGTCTGTCCCTGATTGGTTATATATCGTTCGACTTTATTCACGTAAAGACAATAGAATGAAAAGAAATTGAATTCGAGACTTAATCATAATAGTAACGTTCAACAATTGTACAAACAATGTTAAACTAAAATAAAGTTCAACTAAAGTAGAATTTGAGACGAGTTGCATTGCAAGTGTTAGGAACAACTTTTCCATTTAGAAACTGGAGTCGATAAGCTCCATTCCTCAAATCTTTAGCTACGCGAAATGGTCAGTCCTAAATAGCTACTAACTTTCCATGGTCGCGATTTATCTTGGTATTGTATCGTGTTAATACTCCAGCAAGTGTACCGAATCGTATCAAGTAAAATAAAATGGTGAGGCTAAGTATCGTTTTCCCAAGAGACTCACGACACTAAACAGTTGTGCTTTTGCTTAACCAATTAAGACTATAAGAACAATATTTTGGGGTTTTTGAATGCAAAGTGCGGAAAAATAAACATGAATGCAATTTGAACAATTGCGACTAAACACAAAAGTGAATGGATGATGTTGATAATATGAGAAGAATATGTTGTTAGGGTTTAGATTTCACCCAATCACTCTCATGCATAAACAAATTTTTCTTCTTCTTTAATGTTAATGTCACTTTCGAATTTACTTTAAACCCAATGTCTCAGTGAAGAAAGCTTGTCATTAATTACTAGTTTACAATGTCTTGTCTCTCTAGCAATTAATTTTGCATTACATACGCACAAAAGATTAAAGGCAGCAAACCCTCCTATCCCTATGTCTAGGTAATATTGCTTTTGGGAGAATTCCCCAGATTGTGATTTGTAAGATATCTCTCAATAACAATCCTAGTGAGAGAAGAGGAGAGTTGTCACATCCCCAAATCGTCCAACCCTAAGAGTACAAAATCTCCTGATACTTACAAATCATAAGATTTATGCCACACATGAATAAAACATCACAAGCATTTGAGCAAAGAAGAATATCTTTAACAATTAATGAAAGAAGCACATATCAATAACAAGAATAAATTCAAATACAAGAGAGTTTAGAGGTTACATCTTCCCCAATAACAAATGAGATTAGTTCTCCAACGTCATGGAGAAACTAGGTGTACAATGGAATGGAAGAGATAAAACCCTACAACGAGAAGGGAAGAGCTCTCCATCCCCAAATCTGCCCCTAAAGGGGTGAAAAGAGTGTTTCTGTGCTTAAGCCATCAAAAGATAGACCCTCTAGGTCGACTAAATCCTTATATAGCTTATAAAAATAATAGAAAAACTGGTCGAGGCCCACGCAAATGGCGCTCAACGCTACAATACCACTTAGCGGTAGGTGTGGCACTCAGAATAACGCTTAGCGTTGGCGCCCAAGCGAGAAACAGTGAACTTCTTCAGCAAGACTGGCACTCAGCGGTACAAAACTGCCACTCAACGCCAACAGATGTTTTCAGCACTCTAGTTGACTTTTCTACATTCTGGTTGAATTTTCTTTACTGCAACTCCTTGCTACTTCAACACCTATGTAAAATCATTCCAATAACCTACAAAATTAAGGGAATCAGTAATAAAATCATTAAGTATAACCTCAATTCTCTTATTCACAAAACTAAAGCAAAAACATGAGTTAAAACAAGTTTATAAGTCAAAAAGGGTGCATTTAATATCAAAATTACATCACAGATAACAGTATTTTCAACCGTTATCACAACCCCAAACTTGAAACTTTGCTTTTCCTCAAGCAAAACTATAACTTGGCTTAGATAGAATAAATATACTACAATGGTCTAGCACATTAAAAAGCATTTTTCTCTAAGACAAGTAAATCACTCATGTATGCTCATCATAGAAAGATCAGTCACGAAATAATGATGTCTTAGCCAATTAAGCTTCAATTATGGTGCTCACACAACAATGAATACATAACAGATGCAAAAAGATGAGTGATCAATAGCTAGACAAAGATGCTTCTCTTTAATGCATGGAACCATTCCTCACCAAAGGCAGTGTTTCACTCAAGCACTCAAAAGTGTATAACTCAAGCACTTAAAAGTGTCTCACTCAAACTAGTGAGGTGTCAGTGTCTCTTTCACTCTACTATCACAATGTCACATAGATCAACTTTGCCATTCATTTAAGCATATCAAAACACATTCACAAGCAAGTTATCATCACAAGGACTTTCTAAGGCTTGTAACGTGGCTAGGCTAAGAAGAAAACTGGTTTTCCTAGACAACAAAATCCTTGAGTTAAGAGAGTAAAAATTTCCTTTCACATTAACCATAATCTCACTTTCTCCTTTATATTTCCGAAACCATTCTCATCTTACCACCAACTTTTCATTCATTGAGCTCTTCCTTCTTTTTCTTCTTCTCTTTTCTTTTCTTTTCTTTTTCAATTTCATTCAACGCTTAGCTCAATGCTCTTTTTCTATTTATTTTCACAATTCTTTTTCTAATTTCCCCAACAACCCCAAACTTGAACCTTTCTCCATACCATACAAATATTCTCAACTCAACTCAAGGTAAAGATTTCAAAAAGGGATTTTTCACAAATTTAGGCTTAAGGTTCAAAGGATAGAACAAACATTGTTCTTTTGTAAGGTTCAAAAATTGAATTAGCTTATATGGGAGAAGAACAAATGGCCTTAATCATATGACACATGCAAGCAAATAGTTCAACAGAAAAAATTAGGCAAAATCAACTATGATTCCAAAGCAATAGCATTCAACAATAAAATCCTGGAGCCCAACTTCTCACAGGTTAACTCAAAGGTTCCACAATTTAATACACATCCTGCCAAGCATATCAATCACAATTGAAACTATGCATCTGTTTTAAACAATTATGAGCAACCACTATCTGTGCTTAATAGCTAATTCAAACATTAACTCAACCATGCATTTCAAGAAGTAGAGCAATACAAGACAATATTACTCATCACAAAATAGATCATCACATAATATCAACCATTGTAGAGCTATTCTTTCAACCAAGTACATAGTTTATTAAAAACAAAATTCAAACAAGCCTAAAAATAAAACAAATCCTGATATTATAGCATCCATCAGTAGATGCTGTCTCTCATCGTCAACCTCTTCTATAACAGTATCCATCAGTAGATATTGTCATATGAATCTTCATCATCATAGCATCCATCAGGAGATGTTTTAAGCTAGTAGCATTCATCAGTAAATGTTGTTAGTAACATCAATCAGTAGATTTCTAATCACATAGCATCTATCAGTAGATGCAAATCTTTCTTATCTTCATCGGCATCCATCAGTAGACACCAGTCTTTCTCATCTTGCTCGGCATACATCAGTAGATGCCTACTCACATAATATAGCATCCATTAGTAGAAGCTATCATTCATCATCCTTATCATAGCAACATCCATCAGTAGATGTTGTCATCTGAGTCCTCCTAAGATCCCTCAGTGGATGTTGTACAACATCCATCAGTAGATGTTGCCATTACTGCAAAACAAAAATCAAATCCAAACCACACAAATAATTAATTAAAAAGAAAAATTCAGAAACTGGGTTACCTCCCAACAAGCGCTTCTTTAACGTCACTAGCTTGACCCAATTAAGCCCAATCCAGATTTTTGATGTTGGCGTTCTTCCTTCCTTCATGACAACAACAACATCCCAACAATTTTCTTCTCACCAACTTTACTCTTTTGAATAAGGAGCCTCAATTTCAAGAACTCAATGTGCTTTGATAGTCTTGACAACCCATAACCTAACCTTGAATTTCACTAGTGTGTCAGGTTTGGGTTCATCACTATTCACATCAGGGTGTTGGTGAACCAATTCTACTTTCTTATCTGCCTCATGATGATCTTGTACTCCTAGTACGAAGTTTATCCTGCATACACTAAAGAACACTGCACACAATTAGCCCAAAAAAATAAAAACAGTAAATTTTTTTTTAGAAAGAAAAAGTCTAACCAGTTAAGAATCACACAAATAGAAAAGTTATACCACGAGCCCCCGACAACAGTGCTAAAAACTTGTTAAGACTTCGGCAAATGTACCGAATCGTATCAAGTAGTATAAAATAGTAAGACCAAGTATCTTTTTCCCAAGAGACTCACGGCACTAAACATTTGTGCTTTTGCTTAACCAATTAAGATTATAAGAACAATATTTTGGGGTTTTTGAATGCAAAGTGCGGAAAAATAAACATGAATGCAATTTGATCAATTGAGGCTAAACACAAAAGTGAATGGATGATGTTGATAATATGATATGAATATGTTGTTAGGGTTTAGATTTCACCTAATCACTCTCATGCATAAACGAATTCTACTTCATCGGTAATATTAATGCCACTTTCTAATATACTTTAAACTCGATGTCTTAGTGAAGAAAGCTTATCCTTAATAGTTTACAATGTCTTGTCTCCCTAGCAATTAATTCTGCATTAGATACGCACAGAAGGTTAAAGGCAACCAACCTTCCTATCCCTATGTCTAGGTAATATTGCTTTTGGGAGAATTCTGCAGATCGTGATTTGTAAGATATCTCTTAATAACAATCCTAGGGAGAGAAGAGGAGAGCTCTCACAACCCCAAATCGTCCAACCCTAGGAGTACGAAATCTCCTGATACTTACAAAGCTTAAGATTTATGCCATACATGAATAAAACATCACAAGCATTTGAGCAAAGAAGAATATCTCTAACAATTAATGAAAGAAGCATATATCAATAACAAGAATTAATTCAAATACAAGACAGTTTAAAGGTTACATCTTCCCCAATAACAAATGAGATTTGTTCTCCAACTTCAAGGAGAAACTAGGTGTACAATGGAATGGAAGAGATAAAACCCTAGAAAGAGAAGAGAACAGCTCTCACATCCCCAAATCTGCCTCGAAAGGGGTGAAAAAAGTGTTTTTGTGCTTAAGTCATCAAAAGATAGACCCTCCAGGTCGACTAAATCCTTATATAGCGTATAAAAGTAATAGAAAAACTGGCCCAAGCCCAGCGCTCAACGATACAAAATTTCCGCTCAGCGCAAGCGGATTTTTTCAGCACTTCGTTTTTCTTCACTGTGGTTGACTTGTTTACATTCTGGTTGACTTTTCTGCACTACAACTCCTTGATACTTCAACACCTCTTTCAAATAATTCAAATAACCTACAAAATCAAGGGAATCAGTAATAAAATCATTAAGTATAAGCTCAATTCTCTTACATCACAGATAACGATATTTTCAACCATTATCATATCGTCTGGAAATCAACCTTTGGGCAGTCGCACGAACTGCGTCTATCTCTTGTTTCTTTAGTAGAATATCCAGGTTATTCTGCAACTTCTCGGCGTTAATGTCCATGTCCTTGATGCCTCGCCTCAATGAAGGTTCTCCCACTTGTAGTGGAAGCATGGCATATGTTCCATAGGTTAAGTTGAAGGGAGTCTCCCCAATAGAACCGTGAGGAGTACACCTATAACCCCATAACACCTCGGATAGCTCGTCTACCCATAAACCTTTTGCTTCGCCAAGTCTTCTTTTTAATTGTGATATCACGGCTTTGTTGGCGGCCTCCGCCTGCCCATTAGTTTGAGGATATTCCACTAAACTAGTAACGTGTTTAATTCGCAAAATTTTCAGATATTTCCCGAGCTTTTTATAGATGAATTGTCGGCCGTTATTTGTGATGATTTTCTGGGGAAGCCCAAATCGACAAACTAACTGCCATATAAATTTCTGTACAAGTTGAGCGCTTATGATTGCTAACGGTTCAGCCTCGATCCATTTTGTAAAGTAGTCTATTGCTACTAGGAAGAATTTGTTGTGCGCTCGCTCGATAGGGAGTGGTCCTACTATATCCATTCCCCATTGAGCAAACGGCTATGGCGAAAGAATACCATGCAATTCCTTAGGAGGTAGTCGAACATCATTACCATGATCTTGACAGGATAAACACTTCTTAACATAGGACTCACAATCACGTTGCATGGTTGGCCAATAATACCCAGCTCGTAACGCTCGGGCTCTAAGAAGGTGTTTACCAGAATGTAAACCACGTATACCATGATGCAGTTCCCTTAAGACGTAATTTGCTTCCTCCTCTGATAAGCACTTCAGTAGTGGGGTCGTGTATCCTCGTATGTATAAATCTTCTCCTATAGAGGAAAAACGAGCAATGCGTTTTGATTCGGTGATACTAACCTTTTCTCCCTGTTCTTGTCTTTGCATTATGTCATAGATTTCTTCTTGCTAATTAGCTTTGGATATTGCTGCATCAGTGGTAAAGACCTTAATGACAGGTTTGTCGTGTGCTACTCTGATAACTAAAGACAACTGCCCCTTCTCCCTAGAATGAGTCAACTTTGACAACAGATTTGCCCTAGAATTCTCTGCCTTTGGGACGTGCATAATGTTGACATTGGTAAAGCTCTTAAGCAGACTGCTAGCTTTATGAAAATACCGCAATAACTTATTGTTCTTAACCTCGAAAGTTCCTTTCAAATCACCAACGACTAGTTGAGAATCCATTTGGCACTCTAAGTTGATAACTTCCAGCTCTTTGGCTAGAGTCAAACCGATGATTAGCGCTTCGTATTCAGCTTGATATTTACTAGTCTGAAATCAGAAGGTGAGTGCTTGTTCTATGTTAATATCGGTCAGTCTTTCTAAGACAATGCCTGCTCCCCCACCCCTCTTATCTAAAGGGCCATCTACATTAGGAACCATAGTTGTACGGAGTTTTCCGGCGTAGGTGTTAACTTGATCGCAAATTCTGCCAAGTGTTGGCCCTTAATAGATCCTCGTGGCTCGAAAAGGAGACCAAATTCTGAAGGCTTAAATGCTTATTTCGTCCCCATGTTAAGAGGTGAATTTCTATTTAGTACCCGGTTTTAAAAATGAAGTTATTGGATCCCTATATTATGAAAATTGTATCAATAAGGTCCTGTCTGTTAAGTTGACAGTAATGACGTTAACTCCTGCTAATGTGGCATACTTTTTCTCCTCTCTCCTCTTTTCTCTGTAGCTTTTTCTCTACGATTCAGCTTTTTCTCTCTCTTCCATATTAATGTTTTTTCTCTCTCCTCCAGGTCAGGTATTTCCCTTTTCTTTTATGTAGAGACTAAGTCTTAGGGTGAGTGACCCGTGCAACCCAACTCGTGCATTCGAAAAAGGGTTGGTTTTGGTTTGGTAAACTTCCATCCATGGTCTCTGAATCCAAACTCATCAGTCGCCTCTGGAGTTCCAACCTCAACACCACCACCACCCCCACCATCCGCCACTAGTTGGAGGCTGATTTCAGTATTGATTTATCCCACCACAAGGCATTCATTAGGGAACAGGTCGACTTGTTCCTCCAGACCGAGCACAACCAACCGCAACAGAAAACAAACTAGTAAAAAATTCGATCCAGGAAATACAAGAAACATTTGCCAATCCGGTAAGAAAAGAGTATGTAAATACAAAAGAAAAAAAAACATCCAAAAAATTACTCAAATGCATGAATTCCGAAAATTATGATCATAACACACCTTCTGCGAATGAAGTGTGGTTTACCAGCGTAGTGGTTCAGTGGTGTAGCACTAGCAGAAGAAGTAGCAACAGCGACCAAGTTTCGCGAATGAATTTTAGAGAGAGAGGAAACTTTATATATAGTTAAATGACTTTGAAATGAAACTTAAATGAAATGAACTTTCGACTTCAGACTATACCGATAAAAGGGAAGAATAAAAATATGCCATACTATTGTCTTGTAGAAAATGTTTGGAAAAAAAATGAACTATCTTCTCTTTATATCATCTTACACACAATTAAGAACTACAAAAATCACTTTTCAAAATTAAATAATTTGCAATGTTGTGGCTCTAAAACTATAACGTTCTTGATATGGGCCATTGAACCAGAGGTCAACTTCAAACCACTTTGGGTACCAGACCAAGTCTCCAGCCAAAAATTGCATGAAACGCTTGCTTCCTTGAGGCATAACTCTCACTTCCCCTTCTACAATGTACACCAGTTAGTCTACCTGCTAGTCCCAAGGTAGCTTGCTTTTCCCAGTCTTCCACACTGACCATTTTGATACTCCAAGCTTAGTTAGTCTCTCAAGAGACACTTTTCTTTCCACTTTCACATTGTATAATTCCTCCAAGGATTTCTCTATCTTCATCGCTTTTATGCAACACGTTCCTTTAGAGGAGAGGAGTCCCTAATGTGATGTAGGTGAAAGTTGGAGGCGCATGATATGAGGGTTGGTGGCAGAATGAGGAGAGAGAAGAGAGAGAAGAGAGAAAAAGCTAACTATTATAGGAAAAATTGTCTGTTACAGGAAAAACAGAGGAAAGAGAGGAAAAAAGAGCTCCATGTCAGACAAAGTTAACACCGTTACTGTAAACTTAACATAGAGGACCTTATTCATACAATTTTCATAACATAGGGACTTAATGTCTTCATTTTTAAAACTGGGTACAAAATAGAAATTCACCAATTAACATGGGGACAAAGTAAGCATTTAAGCAAATTCTAAAAGCACCACAGACCAAGAGACCATATTTCTTGCTAAATTAGGTTTCCTGAGGATTTTGGCAATGGGATGATTTGTCCTGACGACCATTTGGTGACTTTGGAATACGGTCACAATTGCCTTGCTACTATGAGCAAGGTTAATGCCACCTTCTCCATATGGGAATACATTCCCTCCGCTGCTCGCAATGTTCTGCTAACAAAATAAACTAGTTTGAACTTTGGAGCTTCCTAAATGAGAGTCGCGATAACCTCATTATTTTTCGTCGCTATGTACAATTGTAAATCATGCCCTCGTATTGGTCGCCCTATGATAGGCAGAGGCAGATTAGTTAAGATGTCTTTCACTTTGGAGAAGGCCTCTTCACATTGTTCATCCCAATGTTGGATGATTCCTTTGTTCATATTCTAAAGAATTGGTTTGATATGTTCTGCAAGTCGAGGAATAAAATGTGACAAGGATGTCAATCTGACAACCAAGCATTGAGTTTCTTTTAAACTGGTAGGGCTCTTCATTTCCAAGACCGTTCGGCATTTGTTTGGATTGGCCTCAATTACTCGAGAGGTTAACATGAACCTCAAAAACTTCCTAGTGAGTACACTGAAAGTGCACTTCGAAGGATTCAACCACATGTTGTATCTTCGCACCTGGAGAAAAACCTCTTCCAAATCTTTGAAATATTGGTCCATAGAGTGACTTCTGACCACCATGTCGTTAACATATACTTCAATGCATTTTCCAATCCGATGACAAAATATTGTGTCCATTAGGCGCTGGTAAGTGGCTGATGAGTCAATATTTCATTGACTTCACTTAGCTTATTATGCTAGAATTAATCAGGGAATTGTGCTTAAATGTCCGGTATTTTCCCATTTTTGCTAATTGTGCTTAATTTGACCGGAAATTCTTATTTTAATTAATTTTAATTATCTGAGCTTATTATTTGCATTATTAATTGTAGGGAAAATTTTGGAATTACAAATTGGAACATTTGAAGGTTAAATGAGATTGGAGATTAAAAAAATGCACACAAAAGCTCACGGCCCCACTTGACAAGTGCAGCAACACTTTTGCAATTGAATGGATTTTCAGTTTCCACAAGGTCATTCATTTTGCAATTGGAATTTAGAAGCATATATTGATAGAGCTTGATTTAGAAGAATATATTATCTTACTGCCTAAGGTAATTTCAGCCACCTCAACATCACACTCGGACATCATAGAGGTATCATATATTGACACTGTGTCCTTAATATCACATGTTTTACAGTTTCCTTTGTCGTCCAAAATAAGGCATGACATATTTGAAAAAGAAAAGTCCCAAGTTGAAAAAATGTCTAAGAAACTAAAAGAATCATTGTTTACAACATCACTTGATAAGTCAATACAAAACAAAGAATGATCTTTAATCGGATGTTTCCCAGATTCCAACACGTTGAAACGCACTTTCTCGTCTCCTATCTCCATTGATAGTGTTCCTGCATGCACATCTATCTTGGTTCGTGCAGTCATCATGAAAGGTCTTCCCAATATAATAGTTGTTGGACTGATTCCTTCTTCATCCTTCATGTCCAAGATATAGAAATCTGTAGGAAAAATTAACTTGTCTACTCGGACAAGCACGTCCTCAAGCACACCTGCAGGGTTAACTGTGCTACGGTTGGCCAGTTGAATGACCACACCAGTAGTCTTAAGAGGTCCCAGAGATAGATAAGTAAACACTGATAAAGGCATTACATTAATGGAAGCCCCTAAATCTAGCATGGCATTGTCAAACTTTGAATTTCCAATAACATAAGAAATAGAAAACATACTTGGATCCTTGCATTTTTGCGGTATTTCAATATGCTTCTTAATCAAGCTTGACACATTTCTTCCCAAATTCACAACCTCATTATCCCTAAAACGCCTTCTATTTGTGCAAATTTCTTTTAAAAACTTAGCGTATTTAGGGATTTCCTCAACAGCATCAAGCAAGGGAATGTTGATCTCCACCTTTTTGAAAGTATTCAGGATCTGTTGGTCTAATTCCTCCATTTTTTTGTTTCTCGGCTTCAACCGGGATATGGAGGTGGTGGAGAATAAGATGAAGAAAAATTTTTAGAAGAAGAAGAGTTAGAGGATACTGACCTGGATTTCTCAGTGGTGGTCTCAGGTGATTGTTCACTTGGTCCTCCATTTTCATTGATATGTTTTTCTTCATTCTCCTTATCTTCATGCTCTTGGGTTCCTTCGGAGCCTTGTACTTGCTTACCCGTTCTTAAAGTAATAACACTTACATTTTGCGGGTTGATCACTGTCTGTGCAGGCAGTTTAATTAACTCCTTTGCCTCTAACTTTTCCACCCTCTGAGTCAAATCTACAATTGATTTCTTGATTTCTGAATTTTGCTCAAGCATTGTTTTCATGAAATCTTGCAGTGACATTTTGGGTTGAGGTTGATGCCTTTATTGAGGAGAAACATGAGGTTGCCAGTTCTGCTGATACCTATTTGAGGATGAATCATGATAATTCTGGTATGGTCTGTTTCCTCCAAACATGTTTGCAGCAAAAGTTTGAGATGGGTTTTCCACAATAGTTTCCATCAAGCTAGGACATTCATCAGTGTAGTGATCAGTTGAAATGCATATCCCACACTTCTTAGCAATTTGTGGAGTGGAGGTTTTAAATAAACTTGCAATCTTGTCGAGTTTGCTTTCTAAATTATTCAATCTTTCATCTATCCTCCTTCCATCAACTACACCGTTTTCAATTTCATACACTCCTTTCAACAAAGTCACTAAATTTTCTCTTGTTCCATACTGTTGATTGTCTACTGCCTTTCGTTCTATTATATCTATCCCATTTTCCGGTGACCTGTCTAAGAAAGATCCTCCGTTTGCAGCATCTACCCATGACCTATCAGTTGGACTTAAGCCTTCATAAAAGCTTAGAATGAAGTCTTCCATTTTGAGCTGAGGGCATGAAGCACAAATTTTCTTGAATCTTTCCCAATATTCACTGAGATTCTCCCTATCTCTCTGTCTTATATCTTGAATTTCTCTTCAGATGGCAGATAGACTAGATGCAGGAAAATACTTTTCAAGAAATAGTCTTTCAATGGTTTCCCAATTTGTAATCCGTGCAGAGAGATAATACCACCAATCTTGAGCCGCTCCTTGAAGAGTAAAAGGAAAAGCTCTCATCTTTAGGCTTTCTATTGTGATCCTGGGAGATCTGAAATTTTCGCACAACATGTGGAATTGTCTCAAGTGCTTGTGTGGATTCTCACTTGATAACCCATTGAACTTTGGTAAGGCATTTAGCAGGTCAGGTCTCAACTCCCACTCCTCATCAGGGTATTGAATGTTACTTTGGATAAGTGTATTGTGGGAGGTGGCTAACTGTCTAATGATTCTCTGTGTCATTCTGTTTGGGTTAGAATCAGGTAAGGGATTGGATGGTATGTTTGAGACTGGAGATGACGAAAGTGGTATGGCTTCAAATGTAGGAAGTGTTCCCTCAGTAGAACACACAAGTTTCAAATTTCTCCGCACCTCACGCAAACTCCTTTCAACTTCCGGGTTTATTTGATAGAATTCTCCGGGGTTAGCTCTGGTCATGCACTAAGTAGTCTGCTTGAAACTGTTTCTCTATTTTATTTTTTCTTTTATTCCTTTTTTTTTCTTTTGTCCTTGCTTTAGAGAAAGACTTCAGATGAGAGAATAGAGAGATTTGTTTGGGTCCACTCCCAGGAAAGAGAGGTGCGTCACAATGGACAACTTAAGTACCAAGTCTTTCCTAGCCAGAGTATATTCAAACTAGCCTCAAGTATTTCTCAAGAGAAATTCTTAATTTAAACAAAAACAAAGATTTTGCTAACAAAATAACTAAAAGCTAAAAAATAACTCAAACTAAATTAAATGCATATGCGTTAGAAAAAAAAATAAAAACAAATGAAAATTAAGAAAAAATAAAAATGAGAATCAACATATTCAAAATACTAACCGTAGTTCCCCGGTAACAGCGCCGAATTTGATAAACTGTCGTTGAAGCTATCAAATTAATACTACTTTTCAAGGCAACTTCAGTATTGCCAAGTAGTATTCAAGAAAAAAGATAAGGCTAAAGTAACCCTGAGTCATCTCCCAACGAACACGGAATTGCTTTCGAATATTGACTCTTATGAATGTTATGCAATGCTTATGAATAAAAGTGAGAATGTTTAAAGAATGTTGTAGAACAAAGAAGAAACTTAAAAACAATTATGAAGAAACAGGCTAATTCCACTACTTTTCCAAAATAGATTCATCATCGATTATTCACAGATCATTGTTCAATTGATTATTGTTTAATTTTCAAATTAATTAAAGTACATTCTTAATTAATTTGAGGGTAGTTATGCAGTTAATCAAAGTACATTCTCAATCAAATGCAAGACCTTTCTAGATTATTCACAATAAATTCAACCAAAGTACATTCTCAATCAATTTTATTGTGTTTAATCATGTTTATTCTTAAATCTCTTAACCAAATTAAAAGCTAATCAATCAAAGTAAATTCTAAATTGATTATAGTTGAAATTATTACTACCAACCAAAGTACATTCTCAATTGATAGTAAAAACCATTTAATCATATGAAAGTTCCTAAATTCAATCAAAGTAGATTCTCAATTAAACCTAGAAACCCTAAAACTCATATAATTAATATGCATGTAGATTCAAACACATTATGATGCAAAAATCTTTGTTTTTAATATGGTAGAGAGATGAAAGACATAGAGAGAGAACAACTTAAATCAATAATCAAAATAAACAATTGCACTAATTCACTTAACCTCAGAATCCATAATGAAATTACAGTAGAATAGCCCTAGATGCCTACTTCTCCATGAATGGTAATAATCTAGATAAAAAAACACAACTCATGAAAGACAATGGCATTAGTGAATAACAATAAGCTTTAATATATTTTCTCCCCCTTTTTGATCATAATTAAAAAGTTGTGTTTCATGTTCTCCCCCTAAGATAATACTCCCCCTTAATAAAAGCATGTATGCATAAAATATATTTCAAATATAAATATCCATTCAAACATACATAATAGGAGATTTAAAACATATAATTTTAGGATAAAGAAATTTTTTTTTAAAAAAAAAAAATACATTGATCCATACAAGATAGGAATTTTATAGCATATAGAAATATGGCTAAATTTTCAACAATGCAAAAATGCACAAAATGGATCAAAAATGCAATCCTAAGAGATTTATAAAATTCCTAGATCTTTTCTAATGTTACCCCTTTAGAAATGTCTCCAATTTCATAATGATAATTTGTTGAGATCTTCGTTTTGAGGATTGTCAACATTCTTCTCTTCTTTTGTTGTCTTCAGCAAGTCTTCATTATTACCTGCATCTGATTTAACTGACTCAAGAGGTTTTGCCTCAAGGTCTACAATTTTATCAAAGACAACATGCTAGGAATAAAATTTTCTCAAATTTTTTCAAAAAAAATTTACAATATTTTAAAAAAAATCTTAAAAATTAAACATTGTCCTTTGGGTTATATAAAAAAATTGGAGTCATTTTACAACCCAAACATATCTACCACTTGGAACACCATAATGCTTAATTTTACATTTATTTGAAGTATGACCCTTTTTCATACAATAAAAGCATGATACAAAGTTTGTGTTCCTATAAGTTGTTCCTTTTTCTACCCATGTTCTACGGGTTCTATTATTATGTTTATTTTTAATTTTAGGAAGATAATTATTTTTAACAACCTTATTTTCATTATTTTTACTGCATTCTCCTAAGGTCATTTGTTCTAACTGTTTCTTAAAATCTTCACAAGAAGTACATTCATCACTACTAGTAAATTTACCATTTTCAAAATATAAAACTTTATTTTTCAAATCATTATTTTCTTCAAAAATGTTTTCAAAATTTAATTTTAAATTTTTATTTTCTTCAAGAATATTTTCAAGTTCTGATTTTAAACTTTTATTTTCTTCAAAAATATTTTCAAAATTTAATTTTAAATTTTTGAAATCCTTTTTCAATTTCTTATGAGCTTTATCTAATTTTTCTGATTCAACTATTAATGCATCATAAGTTTCATGCAATTCACTTTCACTAAATTGACTATAATTATCAGAATTCCTAGACATACTTACTTGGCTTCCAGCGTCGTCATCTGCCACTAAACAGATGTTTGCCTCTTCATCAGATTTGCTCAAATCAGAAATTGTTTCATTGTCATCGTCCCATGCGATGTAGGCTTTATTTTTCTTGAAGAATTTCTTTTCCTTTATTTCTTCATTCTTCTTTTGATTTGGGCAGTGAGCTTTTAAGTGCCCCCTTTCTCCGCAACCATAACATCTATACTTTGAGGAGGATTCTTGATTTTCTTTCTTCTCGACTTTGAATCTTCCTTTATCTTTTGATTTCATGAACCTGTTGAGCCTTTTTATCATGAGTCTCAAATTTTCTTCATCTTCTGAGTCCTCATCTTCTATCTTGTTCTTTCTCCTTTCTACCTCAGATTTTAAGGCTAAAGACTTTTTCTTGGTTTCTGCTTGTGCTTCTTCTTCATCTAGTCTTCCAAAGTCAAGTTCATGCTCTCTCTCAACTTTCCATATAATGCTGCCATAGTCATTGTGTTGAGATTTTGTGACTCAGAAATTGTTGTCACTTTTGGTTGCCACGACCTGTCTAAAGATTTCAAAATTTTCATGTTAAGCTCATCATTGTCAAATGACTTACCTAGTCCAATGAGGTGATTGACAATGTTGGTGAAGCATTTCTGAATGTCTGATATTGTTTCTCCTTGCTTCATCCTAAACATTTCATATTCTTGGATCAAGGTATTCTTTCTCGCTCTCTTCACATCATCTGTACCTTCGTGGGTTACTCTCAGCACTTCCCACATTTCTTGAGTAATCTTACAAATAGATATCCTGTAAAACTCATCAACGGTTAAGGCAGATGAAATAATATTACAAGCTTTTACATCGTTTTGAAACCTTTTCTTTTCTTCAGCAGTCCACTGAACACGGGGCTTTGGTTCCTGCAAATTGTTAGTAGGAACAGACGAACTAGATGCAATAACATCCCAAATATCACAATCAATAGACTCAATAAAAATTTGCATTCTAACCTTCCAGAATGCATAGTTTTCACCTGTGAATAAAGGTGGTCTATTGATAGAAGCACCCTCTCCCAAAGTTTTATGATCATGCCATTTGAATAACTATCAAATCGAGCTCTGATACCAATTGTCAAAGCGGCTGCAGCAAAATGGTTAGCATGGAATAACAAACCAAGAGGGTTTTTAATAAAAACGTGTGCCTTTTAATTTCTACTCAATTTATCTTACTACGCAAATAATAAATATAAATAAAAGAGTAAGGTTGAGAGAAATTTGCACAGATGATTTTTATACTGCTTCGAATCTTACCAATCCTATGTCTAGTCGTTTATCTCAAACCAAGATAAACAGTTCACTAATCACAAAACAATTACAAACTACATTCACAAAGAAATAATTTGTAAGAGTTTAGAAACCACCTCTCTTGATACCACAAGAGATGAACCTGCACCTCCTTTGAGTCTTCACAAAGGATGAGACATCTCCTCCGAATACTTCACGAAGGATGAAACACCACCTCCGAATACTTCACGAAGGATGATCCTCTTCCACACACCTCCTCAGACGCACCAAGGATGAACCAGTTATTCCTCCGTCACCGTAACAACACTTCACCGGCTCCACAGACAAGAGTTTCCTTAGCTGAGCAAGAGCACACAATTCTCAAAGAGTTTTGAGTATTTTAGCGCAAGGGAAGAGTTGCTATAGATGGATAAAGAGAGCCTATATATAGACTCAAGCAAATACTCTTCCATTCTTCGAAACTGGCCATTTAACGCTTTTAATCGATTAATACAAGTGTTAATCGATTAAAATGAGTACAACGGCTAGTTTTCAAAAGTAGAAAACTCCAACGGTCAATTTTAATCGATTATTCTTTGAATTAATTGATTAACTAATCAATTAAAAAAGGAATTAATCGATTATTCCCTTGCCAGTTGAGTTTTCAGCACCTGTAACGTTTTAATCGATTAATACTTGGTTTAATCGATTAAAACCGTGTATTTTTTATTCTAAACAGCAAATATAAAATATGAAGGTACAAGAATCAAAACCTATTACAAATCTAAGTTCTAAGAAATAAACTACAATTATTACAAAAGTTTTTTATAACAAAAACAAGTCTTCAAAGGATCTTCATGAATCTTGATAAATCTTGACTTGATTTGGGCATCATCAAAACTTCATCTTTATCATTTTGCTAACACACACTTGTTCCCAAAACAATTCCCAAGCTCCAAAATTCCCTAAGGTTAAGGTAAACATGGTTTTTCACTTAGGGCTAGTGTATGAGCTTCAAAACAAAGAAAAGGGGAAAGCATAGGCTAAAAAGGGGGTATCAAGGGATTAAAACAAGGTAGGCTCATCTGGCTAGAGAGGCTCAAGAAAAAAACTTCCTTTATCACTTCCAAACATGCATATCAATCAAGAATCATCAAAAGAGTCAAGCCAAGGCATATGTGCAAGCTATCAAGAGACATATCACACAAGAAAGAGGATAAAGCGGCTCAAATCTCACACAGGGTAATTGTCACAATCAATTGAACTCTCTCAAACATCATAATCATCTTTCCAAGCAAAGAAAAGCAAGGATTTCCAACAAATCAAAGTATCAATGAAGTGAAAGACAAGTCTAAAACCTAAACCAAGTCCAAAAATCAAGATGAACATGCAAAACTGTACACAAGACAAAACAAAAACTACCTAGAAAACGAAAAATTTAACATAGAAAACATAAACTAATCAAAGAAAAATCAGAATCTCCCACAATAGACGACACTTAAACTACACAGTGTCCTCAATGTGATACAAGCATAAGATCGCAATCATAACAATCAACAGATCATAGACAAGTGCAATACAAGTGGGGAAAGGAGGAGAAGGGAAAAGAAAACTCCCCTGATCATGGTGACAGTTGCCAATTTTGGACTACAAGGGAGATGTCTTCCACCACAGGATTCAGCAAGGAAGTGTTGAGGAAGAACTGTTTCATCCTCCAAATTTGATCGAGCACGGAGATGTCCTCCACAACTGGATCTAAGAAGAAGTGATTGTTGATGAGTGGGTTCAGCTGGTGTCAATTGGTGTTGAAGCTTTTGTGAATGTTAGCACCTTTGTTCTTCACTGTGGGTGTTTGTTGGTCAAATTCATATGTACCTCCTACAATAGGGTTAGTGCAATATGACTCCAAAGAAATGACATGTAGAGGTCTAACACCCAATCCCAATGTAACAGGCTGACCCTCAAATATACCCTCAGAACATGAACCAATTTCAAATGTAGAAACAATATCAACAACAGGCTCAGATTCATGTTCAGTGCATGGAGAACAAACATTCAAATGTGATAGCAAAAGGTGGTTCTCATCATGTAGAGAGGTAGAATTAAAAGCATGCTCGTCAACAATACAATCATCAATAACATACCTATCAACAAAATGATCATCAACAATAGAATCAATCTTAGGTATGTTTACCTCCACCTCCCTAAAGATTGGTAAAGTGGTGGAAGGTGAAGATGGTCTACCTATCTCAAAAGTGTTGCTCATATATGCCTGGTCCTCAAAATTTTCATCAACCTCACAGTTAGTATCACCCATCATAAAGTTCGAAGCTGGTTGTATCACAGAAATGATTTCAACACAAATAGAGCAAGAACCAACTTCAACACTACATTTAAAATTTTCAGCAAACTGTGAAAGATCAAAATTTAATCCTAAGTCTAAAACTTCTTCTGTTTTCACAGTTTCTATATCAAAATCTGTTAGCAAAATGATGAAGATCAAGTTTTGATGATGTCCAAATCAAGTCAAGAGAAATGAAGATTCAAGAATATCTTATGAAGACTTGTATTGCATTGGAAAGCTTTTGTAATAATTGTAGTTTATTGTCTAGGACTTAAATTTGTAGTAGGTTTGGATTCTTGTACCTTCATACTTTATATTTGTTGTTCAGAATCATAAATGCACGGTTTTAATCGATTAAACCAAGTATTAATCGATTGATTGATATATATCTGGAACGTGTTTACATGCTTTATGTGCTATGTGCTATGCATCATTTCATATGTTTTACTACACATGTTTTAAAGCTGAAAATCACAAACACTTTTATGAACTTATTTTTGTGCGACAAAGTAATAATACAGTCGACTAAATTACTAATGGATTCGACTTTGCTAAAATCTTTGTACAGACTTTGAGAACCAGTGTTATGAGTTATTTTGAGAAGAAAAGAATTTCAAAATGTTTTACATGTTGATAGTCGAATATGTGTGCTACAATTCGACTGTATATGTTGTCTGATTTGAAATTCTGTTATGTTCTTGCACTCTAACGGCTATATTTTTGAAAGTTAGTTGACCATTGGTGACTTAGTCAACTGTATTAAATGTGGTTTGTTTTTGGTTGACTGAAAGCTGCTATGTTGACTGATATGTTATAACTGTCATAATCCAGTCGACTAACTTAGTAGCGTATTCAACTGAGAAATCATCTGACTAACAGAAATCTATAAATAAACTTAACACGAGTCTGTTAAGAAGACTTTTGATGAACTTACATTTTCATAATTTTGTTTCAGATATCTCTTAGTATTAAAATTACATCACAGATAACAGTATTTTCAACCGTTATCACAATCCCAAACTTAGAACTTTTCTTGTCCTTAAGCAAAACAAAATGTAACTTAGCTTTTCAAAACAATTACTACAATGGTTCAACATTTTTCAAAACTTTTTCTTCCAGGACAAGTAATCACTTTTATCAGCTCATCATAGAGATGTCAGTCAAGATGTACAGATGCATTAATTCATTCAAATTCACTATGATGCTCATATACTTCAACAGATGCTATCCTTAAAAATGATCAATCAACCAAGCAAAGATGTAATCATAAAATCAGAGAACTACTCCTCACCAAGGAAAGTGTTTCACTCAAGCACTCAAAAGTTATCACTCAAGCACTCAAAAGTGTATCACTCAATCTCAAATGTGTATAGTGAGGTGTTGGTGTCTCTTTCACTCTGCTATCACAATGTCACATAAATTAACTTTGCCTTTCATTTAACCACAATCAAACATACTCACAAGCAAGTTTTCATCACAAGGTCTTTTCTCGGCTTGTAACTTGGCTGAGCTAAGAAGAAAATTGATTTTTCGGGACAAAAAAATCCATAAGAGAGACATTTATGAATTCATCTCAACATCAATAATATAATAGAGCATCATAAAGCAATACTTGTCACACAACATAGCATAATCAAACCATTATAGCATAGTTAATTCAAGCCAAGTACAACAACCTATACTATAATTAAAATAAAAACAATAAAAATAGAAGCAAAATATAGTTCAACAACGAAACTAATAAAAATGGTAAAGATAAAAGAAATCATGTTCTAGAGACAAAATAGCATCCCTCAGTAGATGCTTTAACCTAGTAGCATTCATTAATAAATGTTGTCAGTAACACCCATTAGTGGATGTCTAATCACATAGCATCCATCAGTAGATGTTAAGCTTTCTTATCAATATCGGCATCTATTAGTAGACGCCAATCTTCCTCATCTTTATCGGCATCCATCAGTAGATGCTTAATCAAATAGCATCCATCAGTAGATGCTCTCATCTCTACCATCAGAAGCATCATATAACCTAAAAAAACTCAAACACAAAACAAAAATCAAATCCAAACCACACAAATAATCAATAAAAAAAATCAGAAACTAGGTTGCCTCCCAGTAAGCGCTTCTTTAACGTCACTAGCTTGACACCATAGAGCTCACATCACATCTTTAATCTTGGTGTTCTCCTTTCTTTCTCCACACCAACTTATCTTTAACAGCTTCTTATTCACCTTCTTGACTCTTCTTGAAATTGGAGATTCAATCTCTATCAATCCATCAACTTTAAGTTCTTTCAAAACCCATAATTTGTTATTGAATCTCATTGGTATGCCTGGATTAAGCTCTTCACGTTTTTCCAAAGAATCTGGATGAACACTTCTTCCTTTATTGTCTTTTTCTTCTACCTTCACCTGTGACAGAAAATAATTTTTACCTTTCTTGCCTAGCTTAGCAGCTTTTGTACTAGTCCCAGGTAAATCTTCATATGCAGCTTTGAGACTAGTCTTCTTCACCTGGATCTGCTACTCAACATTGAAGACGTTGAACATCACCTCCTCTTCTTGGTCTTTGAGTGTTATAGTTCCATCATCAACATTGATGATAACCTTGGCCATTTTCATGAATGACCTTCCAAGAATAATAGGGATTGATAACGGTTGAAAATACCGTTATTTATGATGTAATTTTGATACTAAATGCACCCTTTTCTGCTTAGAACTTGCTTGAAATCATGATTTTCTGTTAAGTTATGTGAATAAGAGAGTTGAGGTTGAATTTGCTGAAATAATGACTAAATTCCCTAGTTTTGGCAGGAAATGAGATAATATGGAAAGCAGAGGTGAAGTTTCAAGGGGACGGAGCTCATAAAGGACTGGAAAAGCACTAGAAAGGAGGAATGCTCAAAGCTTGGGCGCCCTTTTATGGGGCTTAAGCGTAGAAGAGTGTCGCTCATTGCCCGGGCGCCCCTTTGAAGCGCTTGAGCGTCAAAAGCACGAAGCTTGGGCGCCATTCTAGAGGCTTAAGCGTCAGGAACTGTCGCTCACCACCCGGGTGCCCTAAGTGAGGCACTTGAGCGTCAGCAATATGGGTCGCATTTTGTTTTCTATTCTGTTTCGCTTTATTTAAAGGACCCAGACGTCCTAGGTTTTGTATCTTTGGCAGGAGGAGCGCAGCAGCACATGCTTTCACCCTCTGAAGGCGGATTTGGATGCGGGAGCTTCCATTCCCAATTTTTAGGGTTTTTCTATCTCATTCTTCTCCATTGTTCATCTAGTTTCTCCATGTCTATGGGGAACTAAACTCTATTTGTTGTTGGGGGATGATATAACCTTGTGAACTCTCATGTATTTGAATTGATTCTTAATAATATATGTTTTTTCATTAAGTGTTAGAGTAATTCATCTATTTCAACGCTTGTTGTGTTTAACTCATTCATTAGCATGATTTATGAATTGCATGAGTGTCGAGAGGTTCCTTACAATTCAGGTTCTTATTGAATTACTCCCAAGAGTAATATTTCTCAAGGATGATGGTATGAGTCTTGGTCGTCTTAAAGCTTTTGATCTTCACAATTAATTACTAAGAATGCTAGGAATTGCATGAACTAGGGTTAAGGACAAGCTTACTCGCTGAGGGATCGGGTTTAGGTGATTTAGTGAGTGACGTTAACATTAATGCATAAAGAAGAATTCTTACATACTGATGAGTCAATATTTTCTTGACTTCATTTAGTTTATTGTGCTAGAATTAATCAGGGAATTGTGCTTAAATGTCTGATATTTTCCCGTTTCTGCTAATTGTGCTTAATTTGATCGGAAATTCTAATTTTAATTAATTTGAATTATTTGAGCTAATTAATTGCATTTTTAATTGCAGGGAAAATTTTGGACATATATTTTCGAGCATTGGGATGGAGACAATTTAATTCAAGACTTTCCACAAAGACTGTTGTTAAACCCCTGACAAGTGTACCAGATCGTATCAAGTAATAAAAATCGGTAATCCCAATATCGTTCTTCCCAGAGGACTCTTAAGGCCTCATCTTTCGTGTAAACAAATTGTTTAAGACTTGAGTAAAAGAAAATAATTTGAATGGTTTAAATGCAAAACAGAAATAAACATGCAAATGCAAGAATTCAATTGACTAAGAGAAACTATGAATGAATGAGGTTGTTGGGGTTTACAATTTCATCTTATCCACCCTCATATATCTACTCTTCTTATTTACTTTGTTTATTTATCATATTGCCATGCAAACTTTCTTGGTCTACCCTTAAACCAATCCCTTGGTGAAAAGAGTCTATTACTAATTACCGGCTTGCTATCCCTAGCCTCCCCTAGTAACTAATAATGCATAATTAGCGGAAGCAAAATACAATTGATCGTCCTACCCCTATAACTAGGTGGAATTAAAATAATCAAGAAATTCTCCCCAGTTCATGACATTACTGTACGTCCCTGTATCAATAAAGACAAACAACATCTACCGAATGAGTTAAACGGTAAAAGCATTAAGCAAAGGTAAAGAACCCAACAATTGATAAATCAAGCATATGCAAGCATATAAAGTAAACATGAATTTCAATATATGAGAGTTTCAAAAGATTACATTGTTCCCCAACAAATAAGGGTTTAGTTCACCATAATCATGGTGAAACTAGATGAACTAAATGGAAGAATGGAAAAGCAAACCCTAGAATTGATAAAGTGGAGCCTAAGCATCCAAGAAATCTCCTCCAAAGGTGTAAAGTTGTTGTGGACTTTGTTCTCTGCCAAAAGAACTACATTTGGATTCACACTAGGGCTATATATAAGCCAAAAAGATAACAGATAGATCTCAGAATCCAAAATATAAAAACAGACAACCGCTCAAGCGCCTAAAATGACCGCTGAGTGGTTTGCCTCAACACACACCACCGCCCAGGCGCCTAAAATGACCGCTTAGCGGTTTGCCTCTTGTCGCTCTGGACGCTCAGCGTCACCGCCTGGGTGCCAGATAGTAACTTTTCCTTGCACTAGGACGCTCAGCGGTGGAATTTACCGCTGAGCAGTTCACAGACTCTTCTTTTCTTCCTTTTTCTCCTTCATTCTTGAGTCTATGACCTTCCTACTTCTTTGCCATCTTCAATTTTCATCAAAAACCCTGCAAAACAATGCAAAACAAGCATAATATCTCTAAAAACAACTTTTGACTCTCATGTAACACAACTTAAGAGTTTTACTTGATTCTAAGCTCATTTTAAGCTACAAAGGGTGTGATTTAATATCAAATTTATGCATGAAAATAACGGTTTTGAGACCGTTATCACAACCCCAAACTTAAAACTTTGCTTGTCCTCAAGCAAAACAAAAGAAGACTTGGCCTTCCAATTTTTCATCAAATGGTTCTACACTTTTCGAAACCCTTTTCTTCATGACAAGTTATTTTCCAATTCAGATTTTCAGTGGAATCATACCAAAATGCATGCATACTTTCAATCCAATCTAGTTCACCTACTTCAATATTTCCCAACAGATGTTTTATTCATGAACGATCAATCCACTAAGCATAGAGGTAAACCTGGATTTCAACAATTCTTACCAAGCAAGTGTTTCACTCAATCACTCAAGTGTTTAAGGAATCACTCCACTCTTTACTATTCACATGCCACATAAAACAATATTGCCTTGTATCTAAAACAATAAAAATCCTTACATGCAAATACCATCACAAGGACTTTTCCAAGGCTTGTAATGAGGCTAGGCTATCAAGAAAATTTGGTTTTTCTAGATTGTAAAATCCTTGAGTTAAGAGAGCTATTTCATCATTGAAAAGGTTCAAGTTTAAACTCTCTCTATCACCAAACTCCTTTATTCCCAACTTCTTCCCTTTTTATCAATTTTGCATTGAATTCCTTTTTCATGCTTTTACTTTTTCCTTTTCTTCTTTACTCATGCATTTTTCTTTTCAATACTTGAACTCAATGCTCTTCTTTTGCCTTTCAATTTTCCCCATAGAACCCCAAACTTGAACCTTTTCATCACATAAGATTATTCTCAACCCTACTCAAGATAAATAATTTCAAATCAAGGGTTCTCATCCTGTTTAAGGCCAAGGTTCAAAAAGGGTATAAAATTTTAAACTTCTTGGGTGAAATTTTGGCTAAATAAGGGCTTCCAAACATGGCTTTGATCATATAACATAAGCATGCAAATCAATCAATTATCAAGACTAAGGCAATATCATTCATGATTCCCTGTGAATAAAACATATATCAGTAAGAACTCTGGAGCTCAAAACCTCACACACATGCTTTCTCACACATCATTCATTTCTCCTGCTTAGCATCACAATCACAATCATGAACCACAATACATTTGTTCATATAATTAGTGAATCATTTAACTCGATATCAACACACATACATTCTCAGTCAACCACATTCAATCATTATCAAATACTTGTCATGCATTTTAATACTACCATCAGAACCATTGTACAAGCCAAGCATAGACACAAAATAAAAGTTCAACCTATTCTACAAATTCAAAGTACAAAAGAGAAAGAAACCTGGGTTGCCTCCCAATAGCGCTTATTTAACGTCACGAGCCTGACCCAAACCTGTTTAACACTCATTAGTAAGTGCGAATCTTACCAACACCCATCAGTAGGTGTACCTTCCTGTATCCTTCAGTGGACACATAAAAATTTAGCATCCCTCAGTAGATGTTACCCAAAAAATGTTTAAAAATCCATCAACTTACATAACCAGAATAAACCTATTCTAAAAATTGTTCTATAACAAATGGGATAAAATTAAATATCTTCAAATCTTTCCATCCCGGTTGGGATCTTCATCCTCCCAACTCATTAGTTGCCTTCTATCCACTCTTTTGATGGCTTTAGTAAATGGTTTTCTGATCTCTACCTTGCCATACCTAGTGGCTTTTTACTGCAACCATCCGCCACCGTCATAGTAAGATTAGACGGTTTTAATGTCAACCCTCCAATCTTTCTCAAGAACCGTCCAGGCATCATATTAATGCTAGATCCAGAGTCTATCATGGCTCCTTCTACATCAAAATCATTTATAATACATGAAAGTGTCAAACAACCTGGATCTTTTACCTTAGGTGGATAATTCCTTTTTGGAGGTTGAACTTCAAATTCTTGCTCATCTTCATCTGTATCCAAATCTATCATATCTCCAAGATAAAATTTCATCCATGCAGGAATTTGTTGGATTACAGAAGGCACCACAGTCACTTGGTTTTCTATAAATGGTCTATTGTGACTGAATTTTTCTTCCTCTTCTTTCTCACCTTTACTGCTACTTATTTCAATGACTTCTTTTTTTTCCTCTTCCTCATCACTGCTTCCAATCTCCACAACTTCCCTTTCAACTTTTCGCTTACTTCTTGTAACAACAGCTTTACATTCCTCTTTAGGGTTAACATCAGTGTTAGCCCTAAATTGGTTCTTCTCAGTGGTATCTACCCTTTTTGACAACTGCCTGACTTGCATCTCTAAAGATCTGATGCTGGCTTGATTACCTGCTTGATTGGACTCATAAACCTTCAAGAATTATCAAATCTATCATTTAAGTCTCTGACAACCTTTGTCAAATGGGTGACCTGCTGCCACAGAGGTGAAGGTTGCTGCTGCCTGAAACCTCCTGTTTGCCCTAATGGGAAATTCGATGCCTGACTAATACTTGGATGATTCTTCCAACCTTGTTTGGCATTACCTTGGTAGGTATTTTGAAATTGATTTCCCATAAAATTAGCTTCTTGCTGCATTTCTTCAGGCAAAGCACATTGACCATTGATATGGTCACCGCCACAAAAATCACACAGCTGTTGTGTTTGGGAAACATTACGAATCTCCTTAGGAAGTTGTGAGAGAATCTTTGTTAAATTATCTAGCTTTTGAGTCAGAAGATGGTTCTGAGCTAGCATAGCGTCATCTGCAGGCAAGTGCAAAACTCCTCTCTTTTGTGTAGGTATGCCTCTTTCACTGTAATTTTCTTGCTCATTAGCAGCCATATTTTCTATCAATTCATATGCCTCATCTTCAGTATTTTGTTTAACATTGCCTCCAGCTGAGGCATCCAGCATCATCTTTGACTGAGTGTTCAATCCTCCAAGGTATGCAAGAACCAAGGTGGTTTTGTCAAAACCATGGGTTGGCGTCTTTCTCAGCAAGCCCTTAAATCTCTCCCATGCTTGACCTAAAGTCTCTTCCATACCCTGCTTGAATGATGAAATTTCCAGCTTCCCTTGAGTAACTTTGGACTGTGGAAAATATTTACTGACAAACTTTGTAGCCACAGTCTCCCATGTGGTGAATGTTCCTTCAAGAAAGGAATTAAGCCACGCCTTAGCATTGCCTGCTAATGAGAATGGGAACAAGCTAAGCTTTACTCGTTCATCTGATACACCTGCCATCTAAACAGTATTGCAGATTTCACTAAACGTGGTCAAATAATCATACGGATTCTCATTTGACAAGCCGTGAAACTGATTGCCTTGTACTAGGTGTATTATTGTTGGATTCATCACCATGTTGGTCGTTTGATCCGTAGGCATGATTATGTTGTTAAAGTGAAAAGGACCTACAGCATTAGATTGATCTGCCAATGTGCGTCTTGGAGGAAATTGTTCTGCCATCTCCCATGTTCTTCTATCTGGTGAAGGTGACAATAATCTGCTAGGAGAAGGAAAATAATCCCTAGATGGGCGTCTGACTCTCCTTCTTCCCCTTATCTCACTTAAGTCGTCAAGAAGAGGTTGGGTATTTTTCTTGCTCCTAGTATGCCTAGTCTCCTGTTGCATGTACAAGAAACACAAACCCTAGTAGCACTGTTATATAAAAAAATATATATACAAATATCAACAATCAAGTCAAAATTAATCAATTTACACTACTCGAAAAAGTTAAACCAAGAGTCCCCGGCAACGGCGCCAAAAACTTGTTAAACCCTGGCAAGTGTACCAGATCGTATCAAGTAATAAAAATCGGTAATCCCAATATCGTTCTTCCCAGAGGACTCTTAAGGCCTCATCTTTCGTGTAAACAAATTGTTTAAGCCTTGAGTAAAAGAAAATAATTTGAATGGTTTAAATGCAAAACAGAAATAAACATGCAAATGCAAGAATTCAATTGACTAAGAGAAACTATGAATGAATGAGGTTGTTGGGGTTTACAATTTCATCTTATCCACCCTCATATATCTACTCTTCTTATTTACTTTGTTTATTTATCATATTGCCATGCAAACTTTCTTTGTCTACCCTTAACTCAATCCCTTGGTGAAAAGAGTCTATTACTAATTACCGGCTTGCTATCCCTAGCCTCCCCTAGTAACTAAAAATGCATAATTAGCGGAAGCAAAATACAATTGATCGTCCTACCCCTATCCCTAGGTGGAATTAAAATAATCAAGGAATTCTCCCCAGTTCATGACATTACTGTACGTCCCCGTATCAATAAAGACAAACAACATATACCGAATGAGTTATACGGTAAAAGCATTAAGCAAAGGTAAAGAACCCAACAATTGATAAATCAAGCATATGCAAGGATATAAAGTAAACATGAATTTCAATATATGAGAGTTTAGTTCACCATAATCATGGTGAAACTAGATGAACTAATGGAAGAATGGAAAAGCAAACCCTAGAATTGATAAAGTGGAGCCTAAGCATCCAAGAAATCTCCTCCAAAGGTGTAAAGCTGTTGTGGACTTTGTTCTCTGCCAAAAGAATTACATTTGGATTCGCACTAGGGCTATATATAACCCAAAAAGATAACAGAAAGATCTCAGAATCCAAAATATAAAAACAGACAACCATCCAGGCGCCTAAAATGACCGCTGAGCGGTTTGCCACAACACACGCCACCACCCAGGCGCCTAAAATGATCGCTGAGTGGTTTGCCTCTTGTCGCTCTGGACGCTTAGCGTCACCGCCTGAGCACCAAACAACAACTTTTCCTTGCACTAGGATGCTCAACGGTGGAATTTACCGCTGAGCGGTTCACAGACTCTTCTTTCTTCATTTTTCTCCTTCATTCTTGAGCTATGACCTTCCTACTTCATTGCCATCTTCAATTCTCATCAAAAACCCTACAAAACAAGTATAATATCTCTAAAAATAACTTTTGACTCTCATGTAACACAACTTAAGAGTTTTACTTGATTTTAAGCTCATTTTAAGCTACAAAGGGTGTGATTTAATATCAAATTTATGCATGAAAATAACGGTTTTGAGACCGTTATCAACTGTTTAAAATTAATCAAATTGTAATTTAGTGGTTTAGAAATTATAGACCAACTTTGGTAATTTTGACCACATTTTGGTAAAGTAGGCTAAGCCCAAAACTAAAAATAGTGACATGGCACTTTAGGGTTTTTATTTTGGGTGGTCCCCACCCTTTTTAAGGGACACACGGCCTTAGAGCAAGGAGTCTCATTTTTACGCTGGAAAATGTTTTATTAGGGCCATACTTATTTCTGGTTGCTTTTGAACGCTGTTTGAAGGAGATTTGAGGATGGGCTCACGGTTCATGATGCAAGGGTAGAAGCACATTTCATTTTTCTCCTTAGAAGCACATGGTTACTACTACAATGTAAAGCATCTAGAGGATTTTGGTTTTTTTTCTTAGGCTGGAACTGAGAAGCACTTTGAATTTCATTGAGAGGAACACGCTGTTTTGGCTACAATTTCTTTTTGGCATTGTTTTTTTTATTCCCATTTTGGATTCCAGCAAGCTTGCTTAAGCATTTTCTTATCTTGGTGATTCATTTCCTTTGAATAGCGCATTCCATTTGGTGGCATTTATCATTTGTTGCTTTTATTTTTGCTGAAAAGAAAGTCCAACTGCCACGCACATTTTACTTTTCTTTAAGAATGAAGGCTGCTTTGATTTCCACACATGCTGATTTCAATATGATAGCTGAATCAATTGGTTTGCTTTCAAAATGAAGAGAAGAGCACGGTGATTAGGAGAGAAGGCTCGGCTGCCACATCCACACTTTTCATTGATTTAGTGTTGTTACGTTTCTATTCTATAAGCATATTTTTTTTTCAGCTTTTCATTTAATGAAGGTGCAGCACGTGATGTCTTTTACTTGGGATGCCAGAAAATTCATTTCGGCTGAAGTAGGAACATTTAGTTGGAGGCACATGGTGAGAGTTAGTGCTGCTGCCACGTCCACGGGAGAAGAATTCCAAGGATGTTTTCTTTTTTATTTAATTTAGCAACTTAATTTCTAATTGATGCATTTTCTTATTTGTCTGCTGCATTTTACATTTAATTGTTTTAGCTTAAGCGTTGCATTTTTAATAGCTTTAATTGCATTTGGATATTTATCTATTGCACCGTTTAATTTACTTTTTTCGTTCATTATGTTGTCTGGTTTGTTCGGTCTTGTTAATTTAATTACTATGTTAGCCTAGGTTAGTCGGGTTGGTCATTAATAAAATTACTTTGTTTCTTTGAGATTTCTTGGATTGTTCTTGTGTTTATTCTCCTCTTCCTGGCATTTTATGAAATATGATTGTGTTCATGCAATGGGTATACGCTTAGTTGCCCAATTGGTGATTGTACCTTCGCTTAGTTGGTCAATCTGTATAGAACACAGAGGATGGAATAGATGTATTGTGTTCGCTTAGTTCGTGATTATGATAGCATGATTAACCTTCGCTTAGTCGGTTAGTTGTGATGGATTAGAGGCTAGAGTAGTTTAATCATGAGACTCTTGCACTTTAATTGTCATACTGCTGCTTCAATTTTGCTCAATATTTAATCTGTTGTGTGCTTACGATTGGGTATACGCTTAGTTGCCTAATCGGTGTTTAATCTTCGCTTAGTTGATTAGACTGTATGGTGCATGACTGATTAAATTTGTGCATTGCATTCGCTTAGTTTGCAATTTGAAGACCGAATTAGCCTTCGCTTAGTTGGTTGATTCGTGTTGGATTTGGATTAGAGTAGTGTGTACTTGTCGTTAATCTAGGATAGGAAGCATAATAATTGAGTTAATGACCAATCATTTTTATTCTGTATTTGATTCCATTTTGCATTTTTGTTTTCACATTTCTGTTTGCATCTGTGTTTTAATTTAATTCATCGTATTCACATACCTTTCACCAACCCTCCCCCCCCCCACTTCGTGTTTGACCTGATTCTCGAACCACAATTTAGTCCTTGAGAGACGACCTAGGAGTCACTTCCTAGTCTATATTGCATTCTTTAATGCACATTAAATTTGCATGGGGTGCGACACCCGTCAAATTTTAGAACCGTTGCCGGGGACCAACGGTTGGGTTTTAGGTCTTTTGTTGTGTTAGTGTGTGTTGTGTTCTGTCTTGTGTTGTGAGTGTGATGTTCTATTTTGTGTGTATGTTATTGTGTGTGCGTGTCGCATGTTTAATTGTGTTGTGCTTGTTGTTTTGTAATTTTAGCATTTTCATTCTTCTTTTCCCCTTTCTTTCTATATGTCTACCTATTTTGCTTGTGTGAATACTGCTTCTTCTGCCTGTGTCCATGATAATGATTCTCCTTCTGCATCTGACTCTGATATTGCTTCTCATGCATATTCTGCTGATTTCTATGTTGAGAACAATATGACTCATCCTCTCATTCTTGAGAGTGCTCTTTTGGCGCCAGTTTCACATAATGAGGATGATGTTCATTGCGTTCTCACCTCTGGACTAATACATTGGGTGCCTAAGTTTCATGGTTTTGCAGGTGAATGCCCGCATAGACATTTGGAGGAATTCCACACCATTTACTCTTCAATGAAACCTCTACATTTCTCTGATGATCACATGTTTTTAAGGGCATTTCCGCATTCATTAAAAGAAGCAGCAAGGGATTGGTTGTATTGTCTTCCTCCAGGATCCATCACTTCTTGGGAAGATCTTAAGCATATGTTCTTGGATAAATTCTTCCCTGCTCAGTATGGTTACAATAACGATCCTGGATGGAATGACTCTAGCTTGAGATGGTATGATGCTCCACAGCAATATTAAGAACCATCATTCCAGAGTACTTGTGTGCCTCCCCCAGTCCAGCAACAACAACAGTTTCAGCTTCATGAGCCTGCCCAAGCAGCTCCTCATCCTTCCCCTACTTTTGAGCCTACATTGAAGGAGTTACTAGGCAGATAGCCATGCAGAACATTCAGTTCCAACAAGAGACCAGAGCTTCCATTCAGAGTTTGACTGATCAGATGGGGCAGATGGCTACTCAGCTCATCGAGGAACAGTCTCATGTTTCAGAGGAATCACCATTTCAGACTGTTCAGATTCTAGATGATGTTGGTGTCATCCACATAGGAGATGGGGAGTAGAGTCATGAGTATACTATTGCGCCACCTACTTTCCCATCCTCCTATGCCCCTACTCTTGCACTTGAGGAGACTGATGAAGATTTGGAGGACCAGGCAGGTATAAGCAGTAATTTTGAGTCAGATGGACCACTTTCACCTTCCACCACTCTACCAACTTTCAGGGAAGTGGAGGTAAACATACCTATGATTGATTCTGTTGTTGATGATTATGTTATTGATAGGTATGTTGATGATTGTATTGTTGATGAGCATGATTTTCATTCTACCTCTCTGCATGATGAGTTTTGCTATCACATATGAATGTTTGTTCTCCATGCACTGAACATGAATCTAAGACTGTTGTTGATATTGTTTCTACATTTGAAATTGATTCATGTTCTGATGGTTTATCTGATGTTCAGCATGTTACACTGGGATTGGGTGTTATACCCCTGCATGTTATTTTTGTGGAACCATATTGCACTAACCATGTTGCAGGAGGTACATATGAATTTGACCAACACACACCCATGGTGGAAGATAAAGGTGCCATTATACATGAGAGTTTGAAGATTAATAGGCACCAGTTGAACCCGCTCATCAACAATTACTGCTTCTTAGATCCAGTTGTGGAGGACATCTCCCTACTTGATCAAATCTGGAGGATGAAGCAGTTCCTCCTCAAGACTTCCTTGCCGAATCCGATGGTGGAGAACATATCCCTAACAGTCCAAAAATGGCAACTGCCACCATGATCAGGGGAGTTTTCTTTTCCCTTCTCCTCCCTTTCACGCTTTTATTGCCCTCTTCCTTGATCTGTTGACTATTTTGATTTTTGATCTTATGCTTTTGACACATTGAGGATACTGTGTAGTTTAAGTGTGGTCTATTGGGGGAGATTTCTATTTTCTTTGTTAAATTTTTTCTTTTCTAGGTGTAAAATTTTTTGTTTTCTAGGCAGTTTTTGTTAGTCTTGTATACAGTTTTGCATGTTTCTCTTGATTTTTGGACTTTGTTTAGGTTGTAGATGTGTCTTTCACTTTATTGATACTCTGATTGGTCTGAAATCCATGCTTTTCTTTGATTGGAAGATGATTATGATGTTTGAGAGAGTGATTGATTGTGACAGAAATACCCTGTCTGAGATTTGAGCCACTTTATGTTCTTTCTTGTGTGATAGGTCTCTTGATTGCTTGCACATATGCCTTGGCTTGACTATATTGATGATTCTTGATTGATATGCATGTTTGGAAGTGATAAAGGCAGTTTTATTCTTGAGCCTCTCTAGCCAGATGAGCCTACCTTGTTTTAATCCTTTGATAACCCCTTTTGAGCCTATGCTTTCCCTTTTCTTTGTTTTGAAGCTCATACACTAACCCTAAGTGAAAAACCATGTTTACCTGAACCTTAGGGAATTTTTGAGCTTTGGAATTGTTTTGGGAATAAGTGTGGTCTCCCCGAGGATTCTGATGAGTTGGCTAGTTGGTTCCTCTTCTTAGCTGTTTTTGTATATATGTGTGCATCTTGTCTCATACAATTTTGTTATGAAAAGAGAAAAGAAAAAGAGACAGGATGAGAAAAGAAAAAAAATTAGATAGAGAAAAATGAGAAAAAAATTGCGAATAATGGAGTCAAGAAGAGGATTGAATTAGAAGGTTTGGGTGTTATTTGACTGTGTTTACACTTGTTCCCCATTGCTCCTTTATTCCTTTTGGTTTGTAGCTTTTCATCCATATTTATCCTCCTTTTTCCTTGGCCCCATTGCATCCATAAAAGACCTTTTGATTTGAACATGCATATGTTTTTTAGTGTTGATATTAGAGGCTTGCCAAGACTGTTTGTTGCTTTCTTTCTTGAGTGCATTGAGTAGACACTGTTTACCCTAGACACTTGAGAGAAACACTGATAGTGCATCTGTGAGATTTTGTTATTTTTGATTCACCTCTTGAACTGATTGATTATTTTTCCATGTCTTGAATTGCTTGGATAATTTCTGTGAGTATCTGTTTTCTCTGATCGATTCTGTGTGGGATACTATATATTTCCTTTCTTTGTCTAGATTCCTTGAGAACTGTGTAATTTTGTTTCTTTCATTGTGAATCTTTGTTTTCCGTGTGTTGAGTCTGTGTCAATTCGCTGATGTCCTTTGAACTTTTCCTTGATTTGCGTCTTGATTTTGCCCAGGAGTGCAAAAGACTAAGTGTGGTCTATTTTGATGAGTCAATGTTTTCTTGACTTCATTTAGTTTATTGTGCTAGAATTAATCAGGGAATTGTGCTTAAATGTCCGATATTTTCCCGTTTTTGCTAATTGTGCTTAATTTGATCAGAAATTCTAATTTTAATTAATTTGAATTATCTGAGCTAATTAATTGCATTTTTAATTGCAGGGAAAATTTTGGAGATATATTTTGGAGCATTGGGATGGAGACAAATTAATTCAAGATTTTCCACAAAGACTGTTTAAAATTAATCAAATTATAATTTAGTGGTTTAGAAATTATAGACCAACTTTGGTAATTTTGACCAAATTTTGGTAAAGTAGGCTAAGCCCAAAAGTAAAAATAGTGACATGGCACTTTAGGTTTTTTATTTTGGGTGGTCCCCACCCTTTTTAAGGGACACACGGCCTTAGAGCAAGGAGCAGTCGTCACTCATACTTGACTCTCATTTTTATGCTGGAAAATCTTTTCTTAGGGCCATACTTATTTCTGGTTGCTTTTGAACGTTGTTTGAAGGAGATTTGAGGATGGGCTCACGGTTCATGATGCAAGGGTAGAAGCACATTTCATTTTTTCTCCTTAGAAGCACACGGTTACTGCTGCAATGTAAAGAATCTAGAGGATTTTCGTTTTTTTTTTTTGGGCTGGAACCGAGAAGCACTTTGAATTTCATTGAGAGGAACACGCTGTTTTGCCTACAATTTCTTTTTGCCATTGTTTTTTTTATTTCCTTTTTGGATTCCAGCAAGCTTGCTTAAGCATTGTCTTATCTTGGTGATTCATTTCCTTTGAATAACGCATTCCATTTGGTGGCATTTATCATTTGTTGCTTTTATCTTTGCTGAAAAGAAAGTCCAGCTGCCACGCACATTTTACTTTTCTTTAAGAATGAAGGCTGCTTTGATTTGCACACACGCTGATTTCAATATGATAGCTGAATCAATTGGTTTGCTTTCAAAATGAAGAGAAGAGCACGGTGATTAGGAGAGAAGGCTCGGCTGCCACATCCACACTTTTCTTTGATTTAGAGCTGTTACGTTTCTATTCTACAAGCATATTTTTTTTTAAGCTTTTCATTTAATGAAGGTGCAGCACGTGATGTCTTTTACTTGGGATGCCAGAAAATTCATTTCGGCTGAAGTAGGAACATTTAGTTGGAGGCACATGGTGAGAGTTAGTGCTGCTGCCACGTCCACGGGAGAAGAATTCCAAGGATGTTTTCTTTTTTATTTAATTTAGCAACTTAATTTCTAATTGATGCATTTTCTTATTTGTCTGGTGCATTTTACATTTAATTGTTTTAGCTTAAGCGTTGCATTTTTAATAGCTTTAATTGCATTTGGATATTTATCTATTGCACCGTTTAATTTACTTTTTCCGTTCATTATGCTGCTGGTTTGTTCGGTCTTGTTAATTTAATTACTATGTTAGCCTAGGTTAGTCGGGTTGGTCATTAATAAAATTACTTTGTTTCTTTGAGATTTCTGGACTGTTCTTGTGTTTATTCTGCTCTGCCTAGCATTCTATGAAATATGGTTGTGTTCATTCAATGGGTATACGCTTAGTTGCCCAATTGGTGATTGTACATTCGCTTAGTTGGTCAATCTGTATAGAACACAGAGGATGGAATAAATGTATTGTGTTCGCTTAGTTCGTGATTATGATAGCATGATTAACCTTCGCTTAGTCGGTTAGTTGTGCTGGATTAGAGGCTAGAGTAGTTTAATCATGAGACTCTTGCACTTTAATTGTCATACTGCTGCTTCAATTTTGCTCAATATTTAATTCGTTGTGTGCTTACGGTTGGGTATACGCTTAGTTGCCTAATCGGTGTTTAATCTTCGCTTAGTTGATTAGACTGTATGGTGCATGACTGATTAAATTTGTGCATTGCATTCGCTTAGTTTGCAATTTGAAGACCGAATTAGCCTTCGCTCAGTTGGTTGATTCGTGTTGGATTTGGATTAGAGTAGTGTGTACTTGTCGTTAATCTAGGATAGGAAGCATAATAATTGAGTTAATGACCAATCATTTTTATTCTGTATTTGATTCCATTTTGCATTTTTGTTTTCACATTTCTGTTTGCATCTTGTTTTAATTTAATTCATCGTATTCACATACCTTTCACCAACGCCCCCCCCCCTCCCCACTTCATGTTTGACCTGATTCTCGAACCACAATTTAGTCCTTGAGAGACAACCTAGGAGTCACTTCCTAGTCTATATTGCATTCTTTAATGCACATTAAATTTGCATGGGGTGCGACACCGATCACATACATGAAAGGGAACTTTGTGAAATCTAACCCCGACAACATACTCATCTCATATTAAACAACATTCATTCATCATTGTGCTACTCTGTTATCGATCAACTTGCATTCATATTTAGTTTTTTGGTCTTACCATTTTATATTACTTGTGTGATTCATTACACTTGCCGATCCATCAACAAGGATCTCCAAATCTTCCCCCATCTCCATCACCACAAAGTCCACCATGAATCTAAGGTTGTCTATTCGAACCACAACATCCACCACACCATAAAGCTTCTTAGTGGATCTATTCGCCATTTGCAAGGTCATCTTTGTAGGCTTGACTTCAAGACCACCAATATTTTCAAGTACAGATAAGGGCATCAAATTGATATCAGACCCTAAATCAATTAAGGCTTTCCCTATTTCATGACTCCCAATAGTGGAGGGAATAGTGAAACTTATCGAATCTTTAACCTTTGGAGGAACTGCCTTCTGTAAGATCACACTGCAATTTCCCTGTACCTCAATTGTTTCCTTTTCTGGATATTTTTTATTTTTGTTGAATTTTTTCAGGAATTTAACATAACCAGGAACCTATTGCAATGTCTCAATCACAGGAACTTTAAACTCCAATTTCTTGAAGATTTCCATGAAACGCTCAAACTGTTTTTCCTTCTTCTTCTTGGAATAATTCTTTGGGTAAGGAAGGGGTTTTCATATAATTCTTTCTTTTTTCTCTCATCCTCTTCCTCTCCTTTTTTTATTTTCTTCCCTCTCTTTTTCCTTTTCTTTTCTCTCACTCTCTTCTTTTTCTTTCTCTTCCTCTACATCTTTCTCTTTTTCACTCAACCTTTCTTTTTCTTTTCTCTTTATTTTTATCTCATCTAAAACTTTGTCACTTCTAGTAACAACGACATTACACTCCTCCCTAGGGTTAACTTTCGTATTAAACCCAAAATCTTCCATCTTCTCAACTAGGAAACCAATCTGCATCTCCATCCTTCTAATTACTGCTTCAATGCTTTTATGATGAGATATAGACATCTGCATTAACTGTTGAAGTGTGTCATCTAGGTTTGCCATTCTTTCTGGTATAGAGAGTTGTTGTTGCCATTGTTGTTATGGTAGTCTATTAAATTGTGCGGCAGCCTGCCCAAATTGACTTTGCCCATGCTTGAGTGAGGTTTCTGTTGAGATTGTTGACAACACAATTTCTATATCAATCTAGTTTTTGATGATGACAACACATTGCTTAATAAAATGCATATGTTGTTTCCTGTTATTACATGTTCTTATGCAAATTGATTGTTATATCTGTGAACATGTTTATGTAATGTGTTACATGTTCCTATGTTGATTGATTGATATATATGTGGAACGTGTATATATGCTTTATGTGCTATGTGCAATGCATCATTACATATGTTTTTCTGCACAAATTTTAAAGCTGAAAACCACAAGCATTTTCATGAACTTATAATTGTGTGACAAATTTCTAGTGCAGTCGACTACATTATTAATGGATTCGACTATGCTAAAATCTTTGTACAGATTTTGAGAATCAGTGCTCTATGAATTTTTTAGAAGAAAAGAATTTCAAAATGTTTTACATGATTGAAGTCGACTATGTGCGCCACACATTCGACTGTATTAGTTATCTAATTTGAAATTATGTTATGTTCTTGCACTCTAACGACTATATTTTTAGAAGTTAGTTGAGCATTAATGTCTTGGTCAACTGTATTATATGTGTTTTATATTTGGTTGATTGTATGCTACCAGGTTGACTGGTTGTTATAACTGTCATAATCCAGTCGACTGAATTAGTAGCATAATCGACTGAGAGTCTGTCTGATTAACAGAAATCTATAAATTGACTGATCACGAATAAGTTAAGAGACTTTTGATGAACTGACAATTTCATTTTTGTTTCAGATTGAATTCCCTGTTGTAAGAGCTCCAATAATTCTCCAAGAAGACGGTGGTGATCTTTCTTGAAAGAGATTCAAAGGGAGGTTCTTCTACACACACAAAGATTGATCAGTATCTGCATAAGAAGGTGCTTCTAAGTTGATCACGTTCAGGCTTGGCATCCTTGAAGACTGTTGCATTGTTTTTCTGGCTTGGCATCCGTAAAGACTGATGGTATTTGAACCTGTTGGTTACAAGGGATTGTTCACTTTGAGGATAGTTCAAAGTGGTGTTGTAGATTACAGAAGAGGGGATTATTGCTGCAAGTCTGGTTGTATTGTTTTGCAGCTATATTTTGGTTTTGGGTTAGAGAGGAGATTTATATTTTTGACGTGGAGGTCTTCTATAAATTCCTTGTTGTAAAAACCGCAACCATTATAGTGCATTTGCTTCCTGGGTTGGAAGGACACTGGATGTAGGCATTGTTGGCCGAACCAGTATAAAAATCAGTGTTTGATTTTCTCTATCCCTACACTTTTACTTTGCAGTCGACTTTACTTTTCACGCAGTCAACTACGTTTTTCCGCTGCATATGATTTTTCATTACTTTCATTTCAAGAAAGTGTAAAAAGTTTAATACTCTGATTGCAAGACTGCAGAAAGATTTTGTTTTTGACAAAACAACAATTCACCCCCCTCTTGGTGTAAAAACGAAGCTAACCTGTTTTCCAACAATTTCCACCCATGGTTGAAATTACCTTGGTGGAATTGAGTGCTCATATAGTAAACTTGTTGTCTGAATTGCATCCTGTAAGCACTCGACACAAAAACCTAAAAAACATTGTTAGCACAAAATAACTAAAATAAACAAAACAAAATGCAAAACAAAATCAAATAAAATAAAAATAAAAAAATAAAGTCAAAGTTAATCAAGAATCACACAAATAGATTAGTTTAAACCGTGAGTCCCCAGCAACGACGCCAAAAACTTGTTGGGTCACCGGCAAGTGTACCGGATCGTACAAGTAATATAAAATGGTAAGACCAAGTATCGTGTCCCAAGAGACTCTCGGCACTAGACAGTCGTGTGATAACCTGATTAATTAAGACTTAAAAAGAACAAGATCATTGGTTTTAACTGCAAATACAAAAAATTAAATATGAATGCAGTTTGATCAATTGAAGAGTAGCACAATGATGAACGGATGATGTTTGTAATATGAGATGAGTATGTTGTTGGGGTTAGATTTCACCAAGTTTACTCTCATGTATATAAGAATTCTTCTTCTTTCATTAAAGTCAATGTCACTCACTAAATTACTTAAAACCTAATCCCAATCCCTTGAATCCCTAATAATCAATTCTGCATTTAGATTAAGAGCTTAAGACGACCAAGACTCATACCCCCATCTCTGAGAAATACTGCTCTTGGGAATAATTCTACAAGAACCTGAATTGTAAGGAACCTCCCAACACTCATGCAATTCATACATCATGATATGAATGAGTTAAACAAAGCAAGCATCGATCGCAGAAGAATTACCCTAACAGTTAATGAAGAAGCATATATTATTAAGAATCAATTCAAATACATGAGAGTTCACAAGGTTACATCATCCTCCAACAACAAATAGATGTTAGTTCACCATCGTCATGGTGAAACTAGATATACAATGGAGAAAAATGAGATAGAGAAACCCTAAAAGTTGAAGATGGAAGCTCCCGCATCCATTTCCGCCTCCAAAGAGTGAAAGAGTGTGTTGTTGTGCCTCCTCTGCCAAAAGATACCAAACCTAGGGTGTCCAAGTCCTATAAATAGGGTGAAATCACAACAGAAACAAAGCCCAAGCTCATCTCGCTGGCGCTCAGCGCCCCTAAAAGGGCGTCCAAGCTTTGGACAACAACTTTTGGCGCTCAGCCCCCCTAAAAGGGGCGCTCAACTTGGACAACTTTCTTTAGCACTGCATTTTTTCCTCTTTTTCTACAGTTTTGTTCGCTCCTTGAGTTCCGACTCCTTCATACTTTTGCTCCTCTTCTAAATCACTCCATTAACCTGCAAAATTAAGGGAATTTAGTAATAAAATCATTAAGTATAACCTCAATTCTCTTATTCACAAAACTTAATAGAAAAGCATGATTTCAAGCAAGTTTCTAAGTAGAAAAAGGTGCATTTAGTATTAAAATTACATCACAGATAACAGTATTTTCAACGGTAATCAACCTTCAACCAAAACCAATTTAAAACGACATAACAGGCATCAAATGACCTTAGATTTATATAAGAACAACAAATAGAATTAGCTATTAATCATACTAACTACTACAAGTATGATTTTGGACAAACATATCAGAAAGCCTAATCCATAGGATTAATTTACATACCTAACATGTTGCTCATGTATCCAACCTAACAATACTAAAACAACCATACAAAGGTATATCTTATATGCTCACAACAAATCTTATCCAAATCCAATTCATTCCTGACCAAACCATAATTAAATTGCCAAACGAGAAAAACACCAAAACATAATATTCTACATTTAGCATAACACCATATGCACATATAACCATTCAAGATCACCATACACAAAATTTGCAGAAACAAGAGACAAGGTCAACTCTCCTTACCTTTAATCCAACAGAGATTACAACCTCTAAGTGGTTCCAAAAACATTGTGTAAGGACTCCTTAGTTATAAGCTTCTAGCCAGTCTTTGAAACACGTTCTTTTACCTCACTTTGACATAATAAAGTTGTGCAATCTATGCTCTCTTTCACTCATGATTGTAGTAGGTTTTTGTGCATGAACCTCACACTAAAATTTTATTCATAACTCACATCTAGCCTAACCCTCTCACCCTAACTGCGCACACAACTTTTTCCTAAAAACACCCTTGTTTAAAATTTAAACTTATCAGTTTTAGAAACTGATTTCTCTCGAATAGATATCCTTCTGTTTTATCTATTTTAAACGGATACATATGTGTGCGGTTAAATAAAACATGTGGCAGTCACAAAAAAATAAAAAAGATACATAAAAACATTGGCCAAAGTTCAAACCTTACAAATCATTCACGCGTAGGAATAAAACACAAGACCATAAATTTTATATCAATGTGCTCTTGCCAAGTAAGTTACATAACACTTGTAAAAAAGCATACGCTTTCTTATTAATAAACACTTTGCAGGTTTACATCATCCTTTTATTTCATTAAATTTTCCTAAGTCTTACAAAAGGAGTTAGGAACAATAAAGGACATAAAGAGTAAGGAAAAATAAAGAATAATTTTTTATTATAGATTATAGAACTTATACTATAAATTTTGTATTTTAGATTATATAATCTAAAATGTATTTTTTATTTATATTCATGATTTAAAATAAATTTTTATTTTGTATTACAATTGAACAATTCAAAATACAAATTGTGAATTATATAATCCGAAACATAATAAAAAATACATCTTGAATTATATAATTTATAATACAAAATTTATATTTTGAATTGTATAATTTAGGACATAATTTTTATTTTACATTGTTAGATTGTATAATTTAAAATATAATTTTTGCATTTTATTGTCCAAAACTTTTCCAAATTATATATTTCGGAACTTAAAATAAGGAAAGGGTAAAATTGTAATTTTAAATATATGGATGTCTATGAAAAATTATGGAGGTGGTGGAAGAAAGCCCCGTTGTTGAAATGAAAGCAAACCTAGTCCCCAGGCCCAAAATCTACCCTCTCTTTTTCCTCGGAGGCGAAAACTGAGTTGAGGTTATGCTCTTGAGCAGTTAATCGACAATGCAAGCGTTTCGACGAATCACCACAACGAGCATCTCCACGACAAAGCAATTCAACGCTCTACCATCCATTATTGCCCCCGATACTCATTTCTCTCCTTCCGGCAAAGTTCCAGTGACGAGAAGGTGGTTGTCGAGCCGCAAGTCCCGGAGCGGCGAGGACGAGTGGAACGAGGCTTGGGAAACGGCGTGGCTGCCGGAGGACTTAACACCGAAGACACGAGCTCCATGGGAAAGCGACGTCAACTTCCCTTCCCCCTCTTCCTCCGCCGCAGCTGCGGTTGACGCCGTGGCCGAGGCCGACGAGGAGACGAAAGCGTTCGTGGCGGAGATGAACGAGAATTGGAACGAGCGGCGAAGAGGATCGAAGGAGAAGGAAAAGAGGGAAGAAAACGGCGCGCTTTACAGCGTGGAGAATATGAAGAAGGATTACCGACTGAAGAAGCAGAGGCTGCACGCTGGACTGTGGTTGAAGGAGACTGAGAAGCTCGAGGAGGCAAAATTGGCCGATTCTGACATTGCTGCTGGCGATGACATTCAGAGATTGATTGATAGTTGCTCCGAGTATACCTCTCGCTCTCTTACCCCCTTTTAAATTGGATTATGGTTCTTGAGATGTTGCTTTATATTGGTATTTGAGTTTGTGGTTATTAATTTGTTATTGATTTAAGTTCCTGATACTGAAATCTCATCAAGCATTGTGGTTATATTCAATCTTTTATAATCTAATCTCGTGTAGAGTGTACAATTTGAAGTAGTTATTGACCTTGGGATTTCTAATGAAGCATGTTGTGCGGTGTGTTAAGAACCTGATTAGTTCTGTGTATTGCTTGTTCTATATTATTGTATACTGTGATATTATTGACCAATCACCATCTCTCCCAATATTTTGAACTATAGGTTAAGGCTTGCGAATTCATGATTTAGTTTAATGAGTGTTAGCTACATACTATTCTCTCTTGCTGGTCTCTTTTTTAAAACTACAAATTCATTAGTGTGGAGCTCATTAAGTAGTGTGAAGCCTAATTATTTTCATGATTTGCATCAAACTTCGGTTAATAGTAGAGTGTGTTAGAAGATGTATTTCCAAGAACTTAGTTTTATATATATAAAGAACTGCTAATAGTACATTTATATTATTCGTTAAAAATTTGTTGAAAATCACTGAAGTGTGTGTATATATATTCAGGTGGTAGCGTTTTGTGTTTCATAATTATTCATATCGTGTGCACACTTAGGTATGCTATGAGAAAGCTCATTGTGTTTGAATTGCGGGTAATTCATGGACGCAGTCCCCCTTCCTTGTATTGTAACTCGATTTATAAGAAATGGCGTTGTAGGGGGATTGAACTTTCGACCAGTTGGTTGTAGAAATATCTAATGTGTGCCTTTCTTTTCATGTCATTAATATGGTATTGCTTTTAAGAGACGTGGAGTAATGGTAGCAAATGACAATCTATGAATAAGTACTTGTGTTTTATTTGCGGGGAATGCCAAGGTTTTTCCTTCACGGCAGAATTATTCTTTATAGATCCCAGATAGGGCTATGACTAGGTATTAACTGCTCACTATTTAATTTTTTTCCTTCAAAGTCTTATGTTATTTTCTTACTTTGTTTTGCACATTAATGTAGATGTATGGCCATTCTGTTTTTTCTACACTATGGATTTTCTGGTCTCTTGTTTCTGTGCACATTAAGGTCTCATAGCATCGTAGTTATAGCTTTTTCATCTTTAGTATTATCTCTACTTGTGTATGTTGTACTTAAATAACCGAACAACTGCAGCATTTTTTACCCTGGCAATAATGATCTCAACAATGCACAAGTGCAAACTGCGGAGTTCAAAAATATGCCTGATGGATGGGAAACGATATCAAAAAATCAAGAAGGAAATATCTGGGAGATGTCCCAGAGAGAAGAAGATATACTTCTCCAGGAATTTGAACGACGTATTGCTTATAGCAAATTTCAGGTGTGTATAAAAACAATAGATTGCCATCCCAATACAAAGCGTTGGTATTCTTCATAGGAATCATGGAGTATACTGTCAGATACCTAGTTTTTCTCTTTATCATTGACAACTTGATAAAACTTGTATGCAGATTGCTAGTTTTATCAAGACTCACATATTTAGCAGGAGGAGGCCAATTGATGGGTGGAAATATATGATAGAGGTGGTGGGACCAAATGCTAAGAGAGGAAAGGGTAGTGTTTCGAGAGTACCAAGTCTGTCTGATCCCTCTACACAACCTTTTAAGGAGGAGAAAAATTCAGTTGACAAGACTTACCTTCCTCTTCAGAGAAGGTAGCTTGCTCATGTTGGTGCAGCGGTCGTTTGATTCAAAAATGGGTGAATAAAGGACAGTTACTGCTACTTAGCCTTTATTGACAACAGATGTTCTCCATGCAATCTCTGCTAAGGTTCAAAACCGTGGTTGAATTATAAAAGCAGGTGACATAATATGACCCAGGATGAATGTGATACTAATTAGTGGCCTAAAAGCAAAAGGAGTTTTCTCTTTTGCCATGTTAGATATTACTCTAATATGTGAAAGCATTTAGGGTTAAACTGGTGGATGTACACGAGGATATTGAATTAGGCTTCACAATTTTTTTAACAATTTAATATCTATAGCTATGTATTTATTTACTCGTCCAAATCATATGAAGAATGCACCGGAGGTTGCAAATAGGATTGTTGATGCATCAAAATAGGAACACGGCGTGCATTATATTCATTGAACATGCGGAACTAGTAAATCTGTGCCTATCGAAGCATTATAAACAATTAATCTGGTTCGATTGGTTGAGGTTCAGATCAAACTTATGTGGTTTTGAGCAAGTTGTCTCACACTAGTTCTACATGTCTGTCAAAGAAAATAAACAGATTTAGACTGCTATTTGTCATGTTTTTTCAATATCCATTAGCTAAAGTTAACTTTTAGGTATTGAAGATTGCAAGCCGTATAACATTTCAAATAAAATTTTGCAATGAATAATTTGGTGGAGTACATGGCCGTATAACTCGTTCAATTTCAGACAAATTTCAAAAGAAATACCTTGCTAGATAAATCATGAGCTATTTCAAGGTACTTTATGCATAAGGGTGTTTTAAGAAAAAACAAAAACACAAACCCTTTGTGCATCCCTTAACTAAAACAATGATTTTTTTAAAAGGGACTCCAAACATAATCTTACAATTAGTAACGTAGAAAGCATAACCCTTCCAATATAGCCATGCATCCCTTAAACATTGAGTTAGTTTTTCATTAAAAGTTTATTTCCACCATGGAACTCTATAACATACTTATATTTAAGGTAAAATTCTATGCAATATATCAACATATAATTTCAGTTCTAATTTACACTTGGAAGAACCTAGTTTTTTCTTTTTAATGTGAATGAAAGTCAGAGCCTTGTATTCTCACACGAGAGCATTGCACAAATTCAGCCCTGCGTTAAAATTAGTCTTCAATGAATAAATTGAATATATATGCACATTTTTCTTTTCAAATTTAGCTCAGCGAAAAGCAAAGTCAGTGTGTTCTTATCCACATACTTGAAGTCGAAAAAAACTTTGGAAAAGATGGTAGTGATTACTCCTGACTCTGGTTGCCACAATGATTCTTCATCACTTTCTCCATTTTTTTTATCTTTCCTCCTTTTGCCTTTATAGTTGAATTAACTAGATGAAATATCTCAACCTGAACTAGACTTACATCTAAATTAACTAAGTTCATAAGTCTTACACTTAAATCACTATTAAAGTATCGCCACGGTGATACTACAGATGAGTTTAAGGGTTAACAAAGTTAATTAATATATATAATCATCATCAAAGATCATATAACTTCCGTTCCTCCGTCCTCTAGCTTCTCTGTCAGCCTGCATATATCAACAACCAAACCATAAGTATTTTTTATGCATAAAAACAAGCCTAGTTGCGTATATTTTCATGCTTAAATTGCACTAAAACAGGTATAGTTCCTATAAATTCTGTTCTCAATGAAATTAACAAAAGCAACTATAATTTACATCTAAAACCTTCCATAAGATTCTTGGTTTCCATAACTACTGGTCACAAAAAATTTGGAGAATGTGTACCTTGGTTATGAGTCTTTCAAATGCTTCAGTTCCATGCTCTTCCATGTACCTCTCAGCAGCAGAAAGGACATCATCCTGCTTACTAAATATGTTCTTTCGAGGAACATACCACATTTGAGAGGCTCCTGAAAACTTTGGCATTTGTGGCATTTGTGGATTCATATAGAATGGTCTAACATAATGCCTATAAACATGTGCTGCCCCACTGAACTGCGGAAGAACTAGCCAGCAACTAAGTATCAACTTGGCATAAGGCCAAATGGCAAGCCTGAAATTAGGAACACAATTACATTGGAAAGTTACAATGATTTAGTTTCTTAAAACTTTTCTTGCCAAGCAAAGAACTTGTGAAAGAACCTTTTGAAAATGAAAATTTCCCCCAAGTGATAACTAAAAGACTAAATGGCATTGGTAAATTACTTAAACTTAATTAAGTACTTAATCATAATCACGTTCATGAATTTAACTCAATGAATAAACACAAACTTAGCATTATGTTTGATTATTAAGATGAGGCAAACTACTATATAATTGTTAATAATTTAAGAATGTGTGCACCACTAAAACATTTTTAATTTTTTTACACATTTACTTGTAATTTTATTTGTTACTATCTTATATCTAAAATTCAGTTAAGTTTAAATGTTTTTATAGTTCCCTTAAGGATAAAGTATTTCATTAAAAAAAAGTATGAAAATAAAAAATTTAAAACTAAAATAAATAATATAATTTGAAAAGAGATGGCGATGAATGTTGATAGAATATTGAAGATAAAATAAAAAATATATATTATAATAAGTTATAAATTCATATATTACTTAGCATTCAAAAAAAATGTTATAAATTAGTTAGCTGAACATGCTCGCAACAAATGGCTTAATAATGGTCAAGGGTTCTTTCAAATAAAATAAGCTAGTTATCTTAAAAAGACCTGTAAAACACACTCAAAAGTTAAAACTCATGATTTATAACTTAAAATTTGAACTTTAAATAAATAAAAACATTATGTTTTCAGAAACCAAAATAAAAACGGAAATGCATGAATGATTGTTTTTACATTATTTCGCCAGTTATTTGAACATATCGTTTAGTTGATTTTGAAAACTAAAAACAGCACATAGAAAATCAAACACACCCTTCCTTTTCATACCTTTAACAAGGTTCAAACAATGCACCACAAAGAAATTGCATACTTCAATATATATAAATACATGATAACATCAATATAAAGCATCCAAAAAATGTTGAGATTCAGTCATTAACACTTACACTTCAAGAACTTTGGAAAAGGTGAGCTCAAACAGAGTGATCAAAGAATAGAGAACCCAATAAGTCAGCCATTGCTGATCATCAATACTAGACCTACTCTCTATGGCCTTTATCGAGGCATATCTGCCACAAACACCAAAAGATACACTCACAACTCAAAACCTCACACTTTTTTCAAAAAGTCACATTCAAAAAACAAAAGCCATACTTACAAAGGGTAAACCAGGGTGACCAAGGGCCTGAACAAAAAGCAAAAACACAAATCTCAGATCAAAATGATTCAATGTAACACACAAAAAGTTTGAATTTTTCATATGAATCTACATACAATGACATTCAAGCGTAGAGATGTAATGGACAAGAAGCATACAGAGCAAGAACATCGAAGTTCTTGAAGAGAACTTGGAGAAAATTGTCGCCAGAAGTACCCATTTGATGCAATGTTGCTATTTTTCTTTGTGGATCCTTTTGAGTGGAACACAGACGAGGGTTTGTAAAGAGAGACAAGAGAAAACAGAGAGGCTTGAAAAGTGGGACACTCCAAACTAGAAAGTAAAAATGAAAATGAAAGCATGTTGACAAAACAAAACCAGACCTTAACAAAAAGCTTATGTTTTTTATTATAATGTTTTTGTTATATTAGTTATTTTATGAATGGATAAAAAATAAAATGTGTAACTTCTATGTAAAGCATTTTTATATTGTGATTTAATAATAATTTTAAATTTATCTTTTTATTTAAATACCTCTTATAATTTTATTAATTTTTTTCTGGATAGTTTTCTTTCCTAGTCTAATATGAAGTGTTTAGAAAATGTTCTTATCGACATTTAATTGTATTAAATAAACTTATTTAATTACTTAAAATATTATATATTTTTACATTTTTTTTTCAAATTTCAAAATCTCTTACCCTCCTATCCAATTTTCCTTTCTGCAAAAAGTAGACCTAAAAAAATTATTTAAAGATTGAGGAGATCTATGTATGCAATATTTCTTTTTACCCATATAGCAATGTAATGTTAGGAATATAGTTGATATGTTGATTAAAAAAATTATATAAACACTATTTACATAATTATCCGCTTTTTGTATAAGTATTTAATAGTTAATATGAAGACAAAAAGAACTTAAGAATAATTGAGAATTTACATGAAAAAAAAAATTAAGTTTTTATTTCCTTAAATTTTTTATAAAAATATATGATATATTTTGTCCAAAAAAAAAATATTTGGAAAAAATATTAAATGTGTTAACGCGGAACAACATAGATTTATTTCCATTCTGAACGGTAAGTGCATGGCACTGTTACGCGGTGGTACTGATAGAATTATCAGTGCCAGCTGTCACCAATTGATCTCATTCTTTTTATATAGTTAAATATAGCTTTATAATTGATTTATTTTTTATAATTTATTAATTTGGTTCATTTTATTTTTTTATTATTTTTTAGTTGATTTAATCTTTTAATTATTTTTTTAAAGTTTAATTTGTAAGTTAAAACTATCGTATATCAATTGATCGATGAAATTTTAATTTTTTTACTTTTTTAATTTAAAAAATATAAATCGTCACATCAAATTATAATTATATTACAGTAAAAATTTGACTATATAAGTATTAATGTTACATGTTTATTTTTAATTTAGTTTATTATTTAAAATTTTGGTTCAAGTTTCTTTATTTTTAAAAGGATTTAATTTTAAACTAAATTAATAATTAAATTTAATTACAATTTATACATACATATTGAATTAAATTTTTAAAAGATCTAAATATTCATATAATTTTATCTTCTAAAAAACTTCAAATATAAAAAATACAAATGAAAAAATATAAAAAAAAAGTAATAACAGAGATAACTAAATTAAACTTTTTTTAAAAACATTAGATAGTTAAACCAGAAAATAATAAACAAATTAAAATGAACGAACCTAACATATTAGATTAAATCATTATTATATAAATATTTGTAGCATTTCAAAATAATACAATTTCTTCTGTTTTATCTTCTCAATAAAGTATTCCCTCGAACCACGATTTACGGTCCCAAATACAGAGATCGGATTACGAGATTTTGTAACACGGTAATAATTGTATCAAAACGACTAACTTTTATGAAATAGTGCGAATTTTTTACATTATAACTTTAATATTTAAGAAATAGATTCGAATATCCGTATAATTCAATCAATATAAGGTTAAATTTTTAAAAGTTATTATAAAAAATCACATCAAATTTTCGCATAAAATAAAATAAATAGTCTTATCTCAAAAGTAATATTAAATTTTAACTTAGAAACTAATATTTAATAACAAGACAATAAGTTTTTTTTACACTTTGTCTTATTTTTACAACATCTTATAACATGATTTCGATATTTTAAGTATTAATAACTTTTATTTTCAACTTATTATATATTCTTTAAGAGATTACATACATTCACTAGTCATTAATTACGTACATTATATTTTATATTATTTACTTTCAACTTATTATATTCTTTTTATATTATATTATTATTTAATCAACTACAAAGTCAAAGAAATTACAATTTAACCGGTCAACTAAAAATAAAATGGTTAGTCATCAACCTAGATGATCATCTAACACAATAAAATATCAATTCAAATGATTATGTAACAGACTGAACAAACTCAAACGATCACCTAATAGTTTACACTGGACAGCAATCCGGTGGCAAATCACCATACCAAACGGACAAACAGGTTTGACGACCGATCACCAAAAAGGACAATCCAAAAATATAGGATCAAAGTATATCAACTACAAAACAATTTTACTTAAGGTTAAAGCATGATCAATCATGTTTGGATCATAATTAGACCAATCATACTCAAAAATCCTCACAAAATCTATAAATAGAGGTATGGAATAAGGAGGTAGGTCATTATAACATTAATTTCTTTCTGTTTAAGTTTATTTGACTTTGACATCAAAGTATTTTCTACAGGTATCATCCGAGTAGTTTAGACGCATAGAAGGCTCTTAAGATGGGGTAGGACTTGAACTTATGAAAGAACGTTTAGAGACCAAGTACTTGGACCTAAAGACTTGACCCCACATCCGAACCATTTTGACACCCACCGTGGAGTCAAGTGATCAACCAAATAACCTGATGTGACTACAAAAAACATGACAAGAAACACAGTTGGGGAGGAGGTAGACGGCTAGTTCAATCCGGGTGAGGAACATGCAACAACAAATGGAGGAAATGCAACGCAAGTATGAGGAAGAATTGAGGACCCATCGTGCAGAGATCGTAGCTATGCGACGAACGCAAAGCGTCAAGAATTTTGTGCCTCTTGCACAAACTCAACCCATGCAGACTGGACGACTCGAGGAGCCTTACCAAACTGCCCATGAAGGCAGTTCGGGAGCTATCAAGGATCACCCATCTATGGAAACTGTGAACACAATTGGGATGCTTCATTTCACACCAGCTATAATGAAGACACATTTTCCAGACATGTGGGCTATACCAGTATTTTATAAGTATGACGGTTCCACCAATCTCAACGAAAACCTGAAAATGTTCACAAACTAGATAACACTCTACGTTTAAGGAAGAAGTAGTATCCTAGTTAAATTCATTGCCACCCAACTCCATAGACAACTTTGCCACCATTTGTTCTATGTTTAGGGCATAGTTTGTGACTAGTTGACCACACCACTTGACATCCACTGCCTTAGTGAACAGTAGGCTAGAGAAGCAGGAATCACTTTGAGCGTTCATGGAACACTTGCTAAGACAAGATCGTTTAAGCAAACATTATTTTAAAGTTTAACAAAAGCGTTTAATAAAATAACATTTATCAAAAAAATCGTCTAGGATCAGTTCGCTAAACGCTGTATGTCTAAACGATATATTAAACACTGAACGTTACTCAAACAGACTATGCCTAAACGCTTATACACTTACAATGCCTAAACATTTAAGAAATGTATAACGCTTTTAATTCATGAACAAAATAATACTTCTTTGTCTGTTGAATTGTGCTCTTTTTTTTGTGCAGATCAAATTAGTACAAAGCGTTATTCAAAAGTTATGCATAAGAGCATAAGGACATTAAGAGATAGAAAGATATTTTGTGAATGTTTCCTTTATTTCTTTTGTCTCTTTGTTTCGTACAAGCAGCACAATTGTCTTTGCAAGACGCAATATAACATCTGACCTGGTACTAAAAGACTACAACTCTATGTGAAAGTCAATGCTTTGAGTAACAGATATTTTTCAAAGAAATCTATATAAAGATGACTGCATGAAGAAAAGACAACAAGAACAAGAAATATATAATTGTCTAGACTTTATCTTTGAAAAAGAAAATTTTTAATACAAGTTTTCAGATCTTCTTTGTATTGAAATTATATCCTCTCTAAGAAAGTAATAATCTGCTCTTGTATTTCAAAAACACTATGTTGTTTTGTAGATTCAGAAGTGAATCAAAGCACTTGTTAGTTTAACTCATTGGAATTAAACAATCTAGTTAGTTGAACTACTGTTATACTTGGAGTGGTAAAGCTTGTCTAACTAGTTGGTTTAGATTGTAAAACTAGGACTGATAAAACTCGTTTGTAATCTTTGAAAGATTAATAGAATCCCTTAAAAGTGCTTAAGGGAGAAAACTGAACGTAGCTTACTTTAAAGTGAATTAATATAAAAATAAGTTTCCTTTTTTGCTTTCATTTTAAAATGCTTTCTAAATACTTTTGAAAATCCTTAAGTGTTGAACACTACTTGCAGATCGTTTAATCCCTACAATAGAGTCTAACACTCTTTTGTGAAAAAGTTTTAAATTCTATTCAACCCCCCTTTCTAGACTTTACGTGTGTTTTGTTAGGAATGCCAAAATGAGTCCAAGTCCCACATTCGATAGAAATGAGAAAGTAGAGCACTATATGAAGGTGAAAGACCCGATAACCCATAACCTTAAGGTTTTGGGTAGAGAATAATGTCAATCTCTTATGTAGTTGAGTTCAGATCTCATTTGTATTATGTCTTCTCGATAAACCTCTTCTTCGATAGATTCAACATGTTTCAATAGTTTGAAAAAATGGTAAGACAAATCAAAAACATTAGCTATAAAATGATCATGTATCACATGATTACCGTCTTACAATCAGAGACTAAAAATATATTTAACTCTTATTAAAAATCAATAAAAAAACTTAATTCAACCTAACATGGTTTTATTGATGTTCCATATGTTGGTTATAGATGTCCATCCTCACATCAGCTCTTACCGATAAACATCATCAACCTTAGAAAAACACCACCATGGCTCCCTCCACCACTTCCAAAAGACACCCACTTTACCACGAAATCTATTCCCGGGAAAGAAAATGGGTCTCCGAAATCCGCAAAATGGATTGGAAGGGTGCAGGAAAAAATGAGTATAAGACATTTTATGGGGTGCAGGAAGACAAAGGGAGGGTGCAGGAAAAAATGGATTGGAATTCATAGTTGAATGATCTTGGGCCACCCATTGTGTTTGCGCTTATTAAGTATCAGGTTAAAGGTAATTACGTTTTGCACTGCCATTGTTTCCTCCAGCACCTCAGTATGGGTGTTGGAAATGTCTAAATTGAGAGGCTTTTAAGAGTTTTGAATTGTAAAATTCGAAAATACAAGTGTATAATTTGGAATACGTTTCTTGATCTAAAACTATATTAATTTATAAATATATTTTAAATTATATAATTAAAAATAAATTTATCAAAATTTTATTTTTTAGATTATGTAATTTAGAATGTATTTATGAATTTCATAAATAAAAAAATGTATTTTATATTATAAATTTAAAATATTTTTATATTTTTAATTTAAATAATCTATAATACAATTTTAAATTATGTAATCGAGAATATATTTTGGAGTTTTAGATTAAACAATCTAAAATATATTTTTAGATTATACAATTGATGTTTTCATTTAATTTGGATTTTTTTTTTCTACACTGAAGTACAATAAGTATTCATGAAGGTCTTGGGCCTGTGTTGATTAAGTGACACAAAACAAGTGAGTTACAGATTCTCCAAGAGTAAAGAGTATTTTGCAATTCCATTAAAGCAGATTTGTTGCAGGTGATATCGTAGTTATGCAGTAAATTCTTTGTTAAACTTTCAAAATACATTATTATTGATATATTAATAAATTTAATATATTTTAAAATGTTAAAATCAATATATTTAAAAGAACAACAGAAAAACAATTATAAAATCTACCAAAATTTCAGAAAAAATATAATTTTTATAATAATTTGTAAATAAAGAAATAATTAAACTTAAAAAATATACTAATAATTTAAGTAATCAATATAAAATTATGATGTGAGAAGTTTAGGGAAGAATTTTATATGTTCACATGCATTGAATTGAGCTCAATTTATTGGTTTGACCAAATACTAATCTAGTTTGCGATGTATTTATTGCTAATTTGATGATTTTTTGCACATGATAACATACAAATTTGAGTTTTTCATTGCATGATATGGTGACATGAAAGTTTGAACTGAATAGATGATTTTTTTTTTATTCTTATGCATTTGTTAGAAATACAGTATAATAGATTATGAGTAAAATAAATAAAAAAAGGTGCTAATCATCATTGTAAACAGAGTTATGAGGATGTGTTAGATAAATTGAAACATCATGAGTGTGAAATTATGGCTGAGGTCCCACCTTTTTATCAATCTAACCGTTCATTTAGGTAATCCCTAATGACTTTCTGTTAGTATTTAATTTAAATATGTTAATCTTCATTTTATTAAACTAAAATTCAATTACAGGTAAAAACTATAGTAATGAAACCAGTCAAACAAAAATCAATAAGACTATATTAATTAATTACCTTAGCGGAGGTTTATTTTTATTTTCTTTTTGAGGTTTTTATCCTCTATAAATTAAAACCTCCTATTAATATGCAAAGGTTTTTAATAATTCTTATTATCCTATTTATATTGCGGAGTTTTTTCAAATGGTTTTAATTTCTTTTATTAGTGATTATTATTTTGTAAAGGTTTAAAATCTCTTTTATTTTCAACTATTTTATTGTAAAGATTAATTCCGTTTTTTTCAATTTTTTTTAGTTAATATTCTATTCAATTTACAATTATAATTTAATGGTTTTAAGCCACCTCATTTGTATTTTTTAGTTTTTGAGTTTACTACTTTATTTTGCTTGTTTTTTACATGACAATGTCACCATTGAGATGCTTATATTTTTGTCAACAATATTTATTTGTAACAAGATTCAAATACTGTAATGAAGACAAAAAAGCATGACAAACTTCTTGTACCAAAGTGTTGAATTATATATCATTAAAACATCCAATTCTAAAAAACAACATAATATATAAAAGTAAGTTAAATTGAAACGTACTACAACTAAATTCATAATTACTCAAAATCCATAGGCTAAATATAGTTTCATCCTAAAAGACATCATAAACTCCCTAAATGTTGCTAGCACGAGATGAATTAGTAGGAGCTGAGTCAATTGTAAAACTTCATAGGTAACTACTAAGCTATTATGGGTTTTCAAGAGCACATTGACGTCAAATGCATCCAACATTCAACTTCAAATTAGTATATTGATTCATTAATTAAATTGTCTTGAAGATGTTTCCACCCTAAGAAATCAGTTAGCTTTGAAATCTAATGGTACAAAAAACTTCAAGAAAATTTAAAAAATGAACCATACAAATATGATGAGGATAGAGTTGTGTTTTAGTTCCTAAAGCTATTTCAGCATTAAAGATATTGTGAACCATGTTTCATTTTCCTGAAAACTTCCCTTTCAGTGTTGTCCAATTCAGCTTCAGATTCATCCTCAGATAAAACAGTCTGTGAGGCTTTCTTGTTGGTAGCTTTTAGCGCTATGGACTTCTTTTCTTCAATCTCTTCCTCTTCTTTCAATCTTCCAAGTTCAAGTTCATGTTCTCTTAACTTCCTGAACAAGGTAGCCATGTTCATGCTAGTAAGATCCTTGGATTCAGATATTGCAGTGACTTTTGGTTGTCAGCTTCTGTTCAGGCTTTTGAGAATCTTGATGTTGATCTCCTCTTTATCAAAAACTTTTCCAAGAGCCATTAGATGATTGACAATGTGAGTGAACCTTTTTCTGAACTTCATATATGGTTTCACCAGTCCTCATTCTGAAGAGTTCATACTCTTGTGTTAAAGAATTCTTTTTGGCTCTCTTGACTTCATTCGTGCCTTCATGTGTCACTTCCAAGACATCCCATATTTCTTTAGCAGTTTTGCATTGAGATATCCTAAAAAATTCATCAACTGTTAGTGCATAGGCAATAATATTTCGTGCTTTAACATCATACTATGCTCTACGATTTTCATTTGGAGACCACTCAGAAAAATTTTTCAAAACAGTTTTTCCATTGATAACATGAGTTGGCTCAAAGGACCATTTACTGTTGCATCCCAAATATCTCTATCCACGGATTCAAGAAAAAATTGCATTCAAATTTTCCAAAAAGGATAGTTTTCACCCGCAAACAGTGGTGGTCTGTTTGTAGATGCACCTTCACTATAAGTTTGAAAACTAGAAGCCATTTCCAGGAATATAGTCGATTCAAAGAAAAATTTAGTCGACTAATTTTTCAAATATCTTATGAAAAACAACTCTGGAGCCAATTGTTAGAAATAAAATGGCTTAGTTTCAACACCAAGAGGGGGGGAGGGGTGAATTGGTGAAGTTCAAAACTCAGAGTCTTTTTAAAATATTTTTCGCAAAGTATAGAACTTTCAAAAGTTTCTTGAATCTCAAGGAAAAAGATAAATCAAGTGCAGCAGAAAATAGTTGACTGTGCAGAATATAAAGTCGACTTGAAAATTAAAGAGTTTAGGGATAGAATATTCAAACATAGCTTTTATACTGGTTCAGTCAAACTGCCTACATCCAGTATCCTTCTTGTACCCAGAAGCAAATGCACTATAATGGTTAAGGTTTTTACCACAAGGTTTCTATAGAGACCTCCACGTCAAAATATAAAACACCTTTCTAACCCTTTAACCAAAATATAGGCATACAACACATAAAGAACAACAACAAGATATCCCCTCTTCTACAATCTTTATCAACTTTGAACAATCCTTAAAGTTCCCAGAATGCAACACGTCTTCTTCCTATAATCACAACAGAGCAGCCACAATCTTCACAAGATTGAGAGATGTATCTGATCACGTATGAACACCTTCAGTGCAGAATGATCAAGCAGTCTTATGCGCACACCAACACTTTCTCGTCAAGCAACTCTTCAAAGAATGATCACCACGGTCTTCTTGATGAGTTCTTAGAGCTTCTCACTTTCTAGTAGAGATCAAGTTCTAAAACAATTCAATGAAAATGTTAGAATTACCAAAAGTCTCTGTAGAATACAGAATCACGTCTATTTATAGTTTTCTGTTAAACAGACGCTCCCAAAGTTGACTACGCTACTAATACAGTCGACTATAGTCAAACAGTTATGACAGTTAAAACAATTAGTAGCAATTAGACCAATTAAATTGATTGCACATTTAATTCAGTTCACTAACAATTAATGCTTGGTCAAAGAAACAAAATATAGCCGTTATAGTTCATAAGCATCAACAAAAATTCAAAACATAACTAACTAAGTTGAGTAGCCTGCGCATACAGTCGACTTTGTCACTTCAATGCAGTTTTAAAAATCTTTCTTTGCAAAAATACTCACAACACTATTTTGGAAAATCTGTGCAAGGTCACGAGTTTTAATCGACTTGCTTCATAATGAAGTTGACTTAAAACTTGTAGTTTTGCCACACAATATAAGTTCAACCAAAGTGCATGTGATTTTCTTTTCCAAAACATATGTTATGCAATCATAAATGATATCTCATGTAGAAAGAAGTAAATTGCACACATAGACAGAATTAACACAAACATGTTCTTCAAGAATTCATACACATGAAAGTAATGAATATGTAACACATATTAGTACATGTTTTATTAATAATGTGTTGTCATCATAAAAAACCAGAAGCACAATGAGATTGTAAGGTTTAGCTAAACCAATGCTTCCCTTATCAACAATCTCAACAGTCTTTCACCCCACCACTCACTTGCATGTTCTTCTAACTTAGAGAGATATATGCTAAGAACATATGATTCACTCTCTTTATAAAACAAATGATGTATTTTATCAATTTCTTGCTCCCATGTAAGGTATGTTAATGCACCTATGTCTTTACCAAATAATGAAAGATTCCTAGCTTGATTAAACATCTTATCACAAATTCCTATCCTAGACGACCTATATGAACTATAACACGACATCTTTGTTTTTAAAAGTTTTCTTAATCTAAAGGATTAAAAGCTTCCACTTTAGACAAGTTCTAGGTAAGAGAGGTGAACCACAAGGGTTTCTTAAATACCAAGTCTTGCCTTACCAGAAATATGTTAAGCTATTAACTAATTATCCCTTAAAATAAAATCACCTTTAGAAACAAAGTACATGACTCAAAACCCAACACAACTAATCAAAGACAATTAATGGACTCTAATGACCTCTAAACGTGAAACACAAATCTAACAATCAATGTTAAAGTCTACTCCTATGGTGTTTAATAAAAACATGGACTTTTAAAATCTTTTTGAGAAATTAAAAAGTTCTTTGAATGTTTCTTGTGCAGTAAGCAAAGTATGTGTTAAGACTTCGGCAAGTGTACCGAATCGTATCAAGTAATAATAAGTGGTAAGACCAAGTATCGTTTTTCCAAGAGACTCACGATACTAAATAATTGTGCTTTTGCTTAACCAATCAAGACTATAAGAACAATATTTTTGGGGTTTTTGAATGCAAAACAATAAAAATATATATGCATGTAATTTGATCAATTGAGGCTAAACACAAAAGTGAATGAATGATGTTGATAATATGAGATGAATATGTTGTTAGGTTTTAGATTTCACCTAATCACTCTCATGCATAAACGAATTCATCTTCTTCATTAATGTTAATGAAACTTTCTAATTTACCCTAAACTCGATGTCTCGGTGAAGAGATCTTACTCTTAATTACTAGTTTACTATGTCTAGTCTCCCTAGTAATTATTCATTCATTACATTAACGTGCACAGAAGCTTAAAACAATTAGGCCTCCTATCTCTATGTCTAAGTAATATTGCTCCCAAGAGATTTCCCCAGATCATGATTTATAGATATCTCATGATACCAATCCTAAGGAGAGAAGAAGAGAATTGTCACCTTCCCCAAATCCACCAACACTAAGAGTGCGATATCTCCTCATGATACTTACAAATCATATTATTTATGTCATACATAAAAGAAGAATATCTCTAGCAATTAATGAAAGAAAGAATATATAATAATAATTAATTCAAATACAAGAGAATTTAGAGGTTACATCTTCCCCAATAACAAATGAGATTAGTTCTCCATCGTCATGAAGAAACTAGGTGTACAATGGAATGAAAGAAATAGAAATCCTAGAAAGAGAAAAGCAGAGTTGTCAAATCCCCAAATCTGCCCCCAAAAGGGATGAAAAACGTGTTTCTGTGCTTAAGCCATTAAAAGATACATTCTTTGGGGTGTCCAGGTCTTTAAATAGGGCAAAAAAATAACAGAAAACGGGTCTAGGCCTAAAACAGATCATAAAAATAACAAAAAAATTGGCCCAGATCCACGCAAATGGCGCTCATCGCTCAAATACCGCTCAGCGGTAGGTGTGACACTCAGAATAACGCTCATCGTTGGCACCCAGGCGAAAAACAATGAAAAACTAGTCCCAAGACTAGCACTCAGCGCTGGCGCTCAGCGCTGCTTTTTCTGCACTCTGGTCAACTTCCCAGCATTCTGGTTGACTGATTGACGTTTCTGGTTGACTTTTCTGCACTGCAACTACTTGATACTTCAACCCTTCTTTCAAATCATTCCAAAAACCTACAAAATCAAGGGAATTTAGTAATAAAATCATCAAGTATAACCTTAACTCTCTTATTCATAAAACTAAAGCAAAAACATAAGTCAAAGCAAGTTTCTAAGTCATTAAAGGAGTTTTTGATATCAAAATTAAGTATAAAAATAACGGTTTTTAAACCGTTATCAGTATGCAATCAAAATGTAAAGAGATAAGGAGAAGAAATCAAACACAATTTTTATACTGGTTCAACCTCAATGCCTACATCCAGTCACTCTCCTAATCAACCTTAGATTGAAGAGTAATTCACTATAATGATCAAAGTATTACAACAAAGGCTTTATAGAGCACACTCTAAACACCTCCCAAATTGTCAATCAAATATAGAAACATAATACACCTGCCAACACAACACCCTACGGTCTTATTGCAGAAATCCTTTGAGAATCCCCTCTCAAAGTCAAGAGCACACCACTCTTCTTCCTGACGCACACGTCTAGGGAAACAACAAGATTGCAAATCTTCCTCTGATCAAAACCAGTTGCACCTTCAGTCGTGCTAATGTGATAAGCCAATGTAATCCACAAGATGCCTCACAAGAATTCCTCAAGGTTCTTCAAATTCTTCGCGTTCTTGATTCTTGAAGCGTATTAAGTAATCTATAAACTCGTTCATATTAAAACAATCAAGTATGAAAATGTTTGAATGATCAAAAGTTACAGAAATACAAACAGTGCGTCAATTTATAGTTACTGTCATATCAGACACAAAGTAATCGATTAAATTAGTAGTGTAATCGGTTACATGAAACTGTTGTAACAGTATTAAATGTTCAATTAATGTAATAGATTAACATTAAATGTTAGTCAAACACATTAAAAACAATGATCGTTATAGCAGTTATGACTAACATTCAATCAACTTTCAAAACATAACAGACTTAATTGAATATACAAAAAGGGTAATCGATTAAGTTTATCACTTAAACAAATTTTGAAAACTTTTCTTCTCAAAAACTCATCACAGCACATCTAAAAAAGATATATGCAAAAACATGAGTTTTAATTGATTTAACAACTAATGTAATCGATTCAAAACTAGTTGTTTTGTCACAGTTCAAAAACTAAGATGTTTGATGACCTTAATTGATTATCACAACACTGTAACCGATTAAGTCATGCAAATATGCTTTTGTGCATTTTGTTTCTTTTCTGAACAACATACAATGAACATATACACAAATATAATCTCTTCATAATCACAATAGTATGCATAACCAACACAGTATGTCCAACAAATGTGATTATCTCAATCAGAACTAACACACTATAAACTAAGAAAACAAAAACCTAATTTGTACGAATAGCAATAAAAGTAAAATCAATTATCAAACCTAAATTAATTCAATGAAAAACAACGAATGAAATCGTAAAACTATATCTCAAGCATTAGTATAAAAGTAAACTCATTACCACTAGCGAATGCAATCAAATTAATTAACATCACAATTGAATGACTAAAGCATTAAATCATTACGAGAATCCACAATTAAAATAAAAAAACATGAACTGAACAATGAAACTAAAAATTCCATTAAAGCAAAGTATTACAATACCAAAAATCACCAACTATGATATCTCGTAGCATTATCCAGTAGCAAGCAGAAATCTAATCTATGAAAGCATTGAAAACCTATCTCTAGGAATGCGAAACCGAAAGAAAAGCGATAAACCCTAACTATGATATCTCGCTCAAGAACTCTTGTGCAAACTCTCTTACGGAGTCTCTCACCCTCCACGTTACCACTATGTAATTGTCTAACCTCTAACCTGTACATTCTCTATAACTATTTACAAAATCTCCTTTTATAGGGTCAGATAATAGAGGGAAAAGGAGAACCTTGATGCTTCACTCTTTTTCTTGCTCGCAATCCATGCATCTTGACCCTCCGATCATCTTTAACTTCGTCGTTGGTTCGAGCTCACCTGGTTCAGCTTCACTCTTCTGGGTCAGAACAACCCAAGTTTTCCCTTCATCTCTCTCGTTTTCCTTTTTCAAAACCTAGCTCGAGGGAAGCTTCTCATTTCTAAAATAAAGCCTAATGTGAATGACCCCAAAACCAGTAGCAGAAACGCACCAAACGACGTCGTCCCATAACGTAGGCCCAAATCCAGCCAGCGGCCCAATCAGCACCAATCCAGCAGCTCAATCTCAAGGGGGGTTTGCTCTCTCCACCTCCCCGTTTTCTCACTGCACCTCCCCGTTCTTTTTTTTAGTTATATTTAATTTTTGTTTTTATTTTTTTACTCAACAACTAACCAATTTCCACCATTAACAATGCACCTCCCCAACATTCTACGACTTCCGCTGAAATTCCTCTCAATCGTCTTTTCCCTCTAATTTTTGTTTGTTGAAAGTGTAGTGGTGTAGTACAAAATTACTGTGGTGTGTTTGGTTGGAGATAACATTGGTTCGTTGTGGTGTAAGAAGGTGCTCCAGTGAGTGATTAGAAGAAGTGGCAGTGCAAGAAGAAGGTGCAGTGGTGGAAGAGCTTCGTCTGGTGGTGGTTGAAGGTGGTCCGCGAGCTTTACAGATTTTTTAATATATAAGTCTAACGCTGTACACGCGATGTCAACATTCGTGAATGGGTATCGACATCCGTCGAAGAAGAAACCGACGTTGACATCCGCCTAATAATTGAAATTTCGGATGTCCACATTCGTCCAATAATTGAAATTAGCTTTGGCTGAACATATGGAATATAATGGATATGTATGTGTGCAGCAAAAGGCAAAAAAGTAATGTACCATGGAATGCAAACATGATTTATTAATTGATATGCGAGTCATTTCTCTAGGGCAATTGTGAGACTAAACACACCTCCTCAAGGCTGCAATTAAAGCTTCCCCGAAGTGGTCACTATTAAGGTGGCTTTCCAATAGCAACTTTTGTGTGATTAAACGTTCACTGGGATGTGTGCAATTTTGTGATTGAATTATGGATTCATCTGCTTATGTGCAAATGAAATCTGGGAGGGTTGCTTCTGCAATTGCTATATTCATGTTTCTGTCGTCTGATGGTTTGTGGTTGCGCACTAAATCTTTCTGCCCAGCTGGTCTGTGGGTGACATGGTTCCCACTTTCTACACTTAAATATTTGTCCCCATGAATTTGATTGGTGGTGTTTTGGATTAATTGTTTTTCTCCTTGTTGATGGCTATTCTTACCCAACCCTTACAATTTATGGTTTTCATAGAACATAGCTGATTGTCTTGGACTTCCTCATAGGTCTTGAAATATGTAGAAGGCCTTTGTTGGGTTTGTCGGTATTACTACCAGGGTTAGTTGTTCTTTTACTAGCTAATATATTATATTTGAACCCATTCCTGCTATTTTCTGTTAGTAGATTCATAATCTGGTTCATTTATGTTGCAAAGCTTCCTTGATTACGGTCACCCTTAACCCACCTTAATTGTGGCCTCTTTGGGATCTGCCTTAATTTCAGCTCCAAGGGTGGTGCTTCATCCCACGTCAACTTGATATATGAGTTAACAAAAAGCTTATTAAGCTTGGGTAATCCTCACCTTACATGCATAGTTTTATGGGGTTTTATTTAGGCCAAATTCTAAGAATTCAGCGCATAATGTTATACTGTAAGCAGTTTTGATGAAAAACTTACTTTTAAACTCATGCTGAGAAAATATCCCCACCCTTGGCCTGATCCCTTAAAGGATCGAGTGTCTGGATTTAGTAGAATGTACTACATATATATAGGTTCTGCATATCACCCATATATTGTCTCGTAATAGACTCAGTGGAGAATATTTCCTATACGCTGCTAACCATAAGTTCTAAATGCATTTTATCATGCAATACATGAACATACTATTTCTAAGTAATTAAATATCATTGTTTTTAACTTTTTATTAGTAATTTTTTGTTGTTTAAGTAAACATTTAGTTGTGGTGCACCCAAAGCAATGTTTGTACTAGTGACCATACACAGTTTTAGTAGAATGGAGGCATGGTCATTATTTTGTTGTGCGACAATTATTCCTCATTGTGGATTACACTATCTTGTGAAACTTCTCAGCACTGTAGTTAGATGTATTGTACTAATATACTTTGGTCTGGCTTGAAGAGTGTTTTTGCTTCAGATATGTTCTTTTAGCAAGTTTTCCTGCATCTCTGTATTCTGTTGGAACCTTGTATTGTTGCTCATAGCTATTGGGCTTCAAATATATATTCTAGCAGGAACTTCTAATCATTATTTTTAAGGAATTATTAATATAAAATATGGACTGCAGGCCTTTAAAGCTAGGATACTGGTTCGAGTGGCTTTAAGATTATTGAAGAAATTTTCTGAGACTCTTTCAGTTTTGTTGAAATTATCATCCCATTAATATTCTTCAATAATTTTCATTATTGTTTGTTCATTCAGGTACTACCCTTACCATTATGCTCCTTTTGCTTCTGATCTTAAAGATCTAGCTGATCTGGAGATAACCTTTTTTTTGGGAGAACCATTTAAGCCATTTGATCAACTAATGGGGACCCTACCTGCATCAAGGTTTGTTCTTCTTTCCTGTCATTAGATCTATCATATCATGCATCCTGTGCTGATGCTTATTAAGTTCTTGTCCACAGTTCAAGTGCACTGCCTGAAAAATACAGGGATTTGATGACTGATCCTTCATCACCTATTCTTGAATTCTACCCTGCTGGTGATGTCACCTGATTGTTATTGACTTATTCTGCTATATTTCAGTTTCTAGAGTTACTTGTTTTGCTTTTATGACAAATTTTTCTTTTTTGGACAGATTTTGAGATTGATATGAATGGCAAAAAATATGCATGGCAGGTAATATAATGGTCTCTGTGACTTAATTTTTTTGTTAATATTAATGCTTTGTAATAAAGTGGGGGTTAAGTTTACTGTTGCGTTTTTTTTCAGGGCGTTGCTCTCTGCCACAAGCAAGCTTGAAGGAACATTAACGGTCTGGAATTGTTTTCTTTTACTTTTCTAGTCTATTTCGTTTGTGACCAACTGTAAAAGATTATTGGTCCAATGTTCAAGGCAACTCTCGAAACAATGAGATCTTATATTTTGTTTCGTCAAATCAACCAACTCTCTTTGTTCAAGGCTTCCAATTATCCTATTTGATTTCAAACTTAAAAAAATATCATCTCTCACATTTCATACATCAAACAAATGTTTCACCGAAGAAACCACAATGGCACCGGATATGCCACATCCGTTATAAAAATGGGTATTTTGTAATTAAAAAATTTTTGGAGAGATTTGGGGAGGTGCTGGGAGCATTAGTGGTGGTGGAGGAAGAAACACCCGAATCTCAATTGCAACAATCTAATTGCTTGTGAAACAACTTCCAGATTCAAACAGCCCAAAGAGACCAGGGCCTAATGTCTGCACAAAGAATGAATTAAAGGGTTAAAACAAAATTTAGAGAAAATATAACCTATTCTAATAAAAAAAATATTTTTATTTTGTTTTCTGATTTTTTTTTCTAAAAGGAAAAAAAATATAATTCTTTAAAAACTAATTTTATTTGCCTAAAAAGAAAAAATTAATCCTATTTTTATTAAAAGCTTATTTTTACCTATTTAAACTAAACTATTCTATTTCTAAAGAATTAAAGACCTAAAGAAACTGAATAAAAGGATTTGAATACAGAAAAATAAGCAAATTTGGAGAGTTATAAACAACATTATTGTGTGGTTTTGCTTCTTACACAAGTTTCCTGCAACCATCTCAAACAAGGAATAGATTGGTAAAAACCTCAATGTTATGAACTTTTTTTGTTATATAAGTGTATCTTAAAACATTCCATTTCTATAGTTTAATTGCAACACATATGATACTGTCAGGGAAATCAACTACTACGGCTAAAAAAGCTTGCATGGGTGGCCTTCAAGGTTTGGTACTTTGGTCCATACATTTATAATTGTCTTATTCCAACGATGTTCCTCAGTTTTTTTGTAATTATGATGATATATTGTAGTGTAATAGACAAATTGGCTTGTATGAGTATAGTTACTATGTAATGCCTTGGATGACGACCATTATTCGTGCTCATATTACAAGTTGTTGAAAAATGGTTATACTAACATTGAATCATTTTTTTATCTATTATTTGGAAATCATATACACTAATTGAAATAATTGTCTTTTGTGTAGAAATTCAAGAGTCCTATTCCAATTCTCGATAAGTTCATTTATTATATAAGGAAAGCCTATGTTGATTTTGTTTCTATGTTGGGTTATGCTGGATTTGATATGCAAGTTATATATGTAAGATAAAATAAAAAGAAGAAAAATATTTAAAAAAAAACACATACATTAGGCTTCAATTGTGGTAAAAATCGAAGCAAAAATGAGTATTTGCTTCCGGTTCAGACCATAACCAAAGCTAAATATCATTTCAGAAAGAAGTATTTTAAAAAAAAAACATTTTTCGATGACACAAATTCTCATCAGAATCAAGACCAAAGATCCTTAAAAATAAATAATTATTTTAAATAAGATGAGGTGTATGATATTGTTTATTAGAAGAATTGATGACAAAAACTTAAAATTTTTACTTTTTTTTTTTACTTTTGGTTTAATGCTTCGTTTTTTTTTAACTGAAGCAAAATGTAGACCTTTTTTATTTCGGTTCATAACTGAAGCCAAAAACCCTTCCTTTTGTACTTTGTCTTAATATGTCTTGGTTGTAAAATCAATATCAATTTTCCCTGCATGTAACATTAAGCCAAAAAAATTTAAGTGTCCCTTTGAATTAGAGATATGTTTCGTATTTATAAGAAATCTCTTTTAAATTCTCTCAAGGTGATTTCAATATTTCTAGAAAATAGATCATTTAAGTGAATTTTTGGGTACCAAAAATAGACATCAGAAACGAATTAACATAGTTTCAAGAAGTTCTAAAGTTGTTAATTCTAAAGTTTCAGATAACAAAATGCACTGGTATGTCTATGATAAAGGTTCAAAAACCGTTATTTTCATATTTATTTTCATACAAAACACACCTTTTATGACTTAGAACCTACCTTGAAATCATGCATTTTGCTTTAAGTTAGAAAATAAGAGAGTCAAAGGTGTTTTTCTTGGTATTATGCTTGGTTTTCCTTGTTTTGGAAGGATTTAACATGAATTGAATGACGGAAGCTGGAGTAGGAAGGAGTTGAAGGCAAGAGAAGAAGGAAAAATGCTTAAAAGAAGAATCGCAGGCACCGTTGAGCGCCACAGTACTGCTGAGCGTCAGCCTCTTGAAGGACTTCTCTGGCCAACGCTTAGGCGTAACGCTAAGGGGAAATTTAGTACCGTAGCCAAAGCTGAGCGGCACCGCTGAGCGTTGCTATCTTGGTGAGTTCTCTGTCAAACGCCTGGGCAACAACGCTGAGCATTCTTCTCAAGTGTCGCACCTACCGCTAAGCGGTGAACCAGCGCTGAGCGCTACTTCTTTGGGCTTGGACCAGTTTCTGCTGATTTTTAATGAATTATAAATAGATTTGCATGACCTTGAGGGTCTATCTTTTGGTAGAAGAGACGCTAAAACACCTTCTTCACCCCTCCGAGGCGGATTTTGGATGTGGAAGCTCCAATCTACAAGTTCTAGGGTTTATCTTTTCATTAATTTCATCTAGTTTCACCATGTCTATGGTGAATTCAACCTCCATTATTGTTGGAGAAACGATGTAATCCTATTGAAACTCTCATATATTGAATTGATGCTTTCTTCATATGCTTTATTTCATTAATTGTTAGAGTTTTTTCTCTATTCTCTATGCATGCTATGTTTAAGAGATTATTCAATAATGTGATCTTTGGTTTTATCTTTATGGACACATATGGGTAGATCTAGACATGGGGGAATTCTCTCGGGAGCAGTATTACATAGACAAAGGGATAGGAGGACTGATCACCTTTAAGCTTCTGTGCGAATGTAATGCATGAACAATTGCAAGGGAGACAAGACATTGTAAACTAGTAATTACGAGTAGTCGCTCTTCACCAAGACATTGAGATTAGGATAAATTAGAAAGTGGCATTAGCATTAATGAAAAAGTAGAATTCGTTAATATATGAGAGTGGATTAGGATAAGTCAGAAACCGCAACAACACAATTCATCCATATCATTCAACTACCAATCGATCAACCTTGCATGCATATTTAATTTTTGTTTTTGCATTATAAAAACCAATTTTCGTTATTCAAGTCTTAAATAATCAATAAATCACACGAAAGTCTAGGCCGATGAGTCTCTAGGGAAACGATACTTGGTCTTACCACTTATTATTACTTGATACAATTCGGTACACTTGCCGGAGTCTAAACAAGTTTTTGGCGCCGTTGCTGGGGACTCGTGTTTAACTATTTTAGTAGTGTGATTATTGATTAACTTTGACTTGATTTTTTTTTATAAAAGTGTTTTTTAGGGTTTTAATACATTGCAAGGCCGAGGGTCAATGCATTGAACATGAAGGTGAAACCGGCGTTGATTCAATTGGTGAAGAGTGATAACGGTTAAAAAACCGTTATTTGCGTACTTGATTTTGATACAAAACACACCCTTTATGACTTAGAAACTAGCTTGAAATCATGCATTTTGTCTTAGTTAGGTTATAAGAGAATCGAAGGTGGTTTTATGGGTATTATGCTTGGTTTTCCTTGTTTTGACAAGACTTAACGAGAATTGAATGAAGGATATTGAAGTAAGAAGGAGTTGGACTCAAGAATGGATGAAAAAAGGTGTAAATGAAGAATCACAACCACCGCTCAGCACCAGTTCAGCGCTGAGCGCCAACTTTACTAAATAAAGACTCTGTCAAATGCTTAAGCGCTGACGCTGAGGGGAGAAGATAGAGTCGCACCTACCGCTGAGCACCAGAACCAGCGTTGAGCGCTGGCCTCTCAAGTGAAATCACTGCCAGACGCCTGGGCATGAACGTTGAGCATCCCACTTGAGTGCCGCACCTACCGTTGAGCGCTGTACTTGGGCTTGGGCTGGTTTTCTGTAATTTTTCACAGTTTATAAATAGATTAGTACAACCCTTAGAGGGTCTCTTTTGGCAGAAGAAGACGCAGGAACACCTTTTCTCACCCCTTGGAGGCGGATTTTGGATGCAAAAGCTCCAACCTACAATTCTAGGGTTTATCTTTTCATTATCTTCATTCTTTTCATCTAGTTTCACCATGACAATGGTGAACTAAACCCTATTGTTGTTGGGGAAAACGATGTAATTCTTTGAAACTCTCATATATCAAATTGTTCTTCATTCATATACTTGATTTCATTATTTGTTAGAGTATTTCGTCCGTTATAATTCATGCTTTGAGATAAGACATTATTTAATTGCATGCTCTTTGATTATCTGTATGGACACGTATGGGTAGTCTAGATCTGTGGAAATCTCTTGGGAGCAATTTACCTAGACATAGGGATAGGAGGCCCAATTGCTTTAAGCTTTTGTGCACGTTAATATAATCCATGAATAATTACTAGGGAGACTAGACATAGTAAACTAGTGAATGTGAGTAGGCTCTCTTTGCCGAGACATCGGGTTTAGGGTAAATTAGAAAGTTGCATTAACAATAATGAAAGAGTAGAATTCTTAAAGATATATGAGAGTGGATTAGGAGGATTCGTAAACCCCAACAACATCATTCATCCATATTACATTCAACTACCAATTGATCAACCATTTTTCATGCATATTTCAATTTTCGTTATTTGCATATAAAAACCCTAATTTTCGTTTCGTCAAGTCTTAAGACATCAAATCACATGAAAGTTTAGGTTTATGAGTCCTTTGGGAGACGATACTCGGTCTTACCGTTTTATTACTACTTGATACGATCTGGTACACTATCCAGAGTCTTAACAAAGAGCAACCAATTCAATGGACTGTTAAACGAAAGTCCATATGAGCATCTGACCACCTTCAATGAAATTTGCAACATGGTGAAGATTAATGGTGTGCCAGATGAAGCAATTAAACTTAGCTTGTTTCCTTTCTCATTGGGAGGCAATTAAACTAAAGCTTGTTTCCCTAGGTTAGGCGTGGGACAAATTTAAAAGCTTGCTAAGGAAGACGCCTGTACACGGTTTTGATGAGACAACTTTAGTTCTCACGTTCCTTGGAGATCTTGGTACACAATCAAAGCTTATGTTAGATGCCTCTGTTGGAGGTAATATCAAGAGAAAGACTGTTGAAGAAGCCTATGAGTTGATAGAAAATATGGCGGCCAATGACAATGAGATGAACAGTGAAAGTGTTGATTTTCTTCAACAACAGGAAGTTTCTAAGTTACAGTATCAGGATGTTGTACTAGAGCAACACAAGATGATCACTCATTAGTTGGAAGCAGTTATACAAAGATTGTCTCTATTGCCACAGGAAAGTAGAAATATTTCAAGATTTCAAAAGCAACCACAAGTCACGCCATTAAGGAAGAATGCGGATTCTGAAGAGCTTTATCAGCAAATTATGAATAGGAGTATGTTTTATGTCAAAAGTGTGGAGGAGATGACGCATGATTGTGAAAGGAGTGTGAGAAGTGTTGCAAGGGAAGAATGTAAGATAGTTGTTACTAGGAGCGGTAGAGTGCTAGAGGAGAAAAAATTGAGAGAAGAGAGAAAGAAAAATTGAATGAAGAAAAAGAGAGTGATCAGAAGAAAAAAAGAGAGGAAGAAGAAGGTGCAGTGAGTGAAAAAATGAGAGTTAAGGGAGAAATAAGGAAAGAAGAGGTTGAAAAAGAAAAAAAAGGAGAGTTTGAAAAACCCCTTCCTTATCCAAAGACGTATTCAAGGAAGGAAAAAGAAAAATAGTTCGAGCGATTCATGGAGATTTTTAAGAAGGTGGAGATCACCATACGTTTCTCTGAGGCACTACAGCAAATGCCATCATATGCAAAGTTTTTGAAAGAGCTTCTCATGAAGAGAAGAAAGTAAATTGAAAAGGAGACTATTGAGGTGCAAGGTAATTGCAGTGCAATCATACAGAAGATGTTGCCTCCTAAACTACAAGATCTAGGGAGTTTCACCATTCCATGTACCATAGGAGAGTTAGAAGTTGGAAAAGCTTTAATTGATTTGGGGGCTAGCATTAATCTAATGCCTTTCTCTATGTTCAAGAGGATTGAAGGCTTGGAACTTAAACCTACAAGAATGACTCTTCAATTGGCAGATAGATCTCTCAAATATCCATATGGAGTGGTTGAAGATGTGTTAGTGAAGGTGGATAAATTCTTGTTCCTAGTGGATTTTGTCATAATGAAGATGAAGGAGAATGGAGATGCACCTCTTATTCTTGGAAGACCATTTATGAAGACAGCTAGAATTTTGATTGATGTACAGAATGGCAAACTTAAAGTTAGAGTGCAAGATGAAGAGGTGGATTTTGACGTGTTTCAAGCAATGTCACATCCTAAAGATGATAAAGCATGTTTTCAAGTTGACATTGTTGATGAACTTTGTATGATGCAAGGGAGTAAGGTGCGTGATGCTTCTCCACTTGAAAGAACTCTAATTAATGAACGTGAAAATTTGAATGAAGAGGAGGAGAAGTTGATTGAAGAGTGTTTGAGGGATTTAGAGACGTCAGAAGAAATCCCAACAGCCCATGAGAATTTAATGTGCATAAAGAATGCAGTATAGACTAGGAAGTGACTCCTAGGTCGTCTCTCAAGGACCAAACTGTGGTTCGAGAATCAGGTCAAACACGAAGTGGTGGGGTTTTTTTTGAAAGGTTTTGTGAATGGAGATGAATTAAATTAAAACACAGATGCAAACAGAAATGTAAACAGAAATGTAAAATGGAATCAAATACAGAATAAAAACGGTTTGCCATTAACTTAATTACTATGCTTCCAATCACCGGTTAACACAACAAAGAGGCTACTCTAACCTCTAATCCAACACAGCTAACCAACTAAGCGAAGGCTAATCATGTTTTCATAAAAGCGAACGCGATGTTAACATCAAATCCAATTTACACCATGCAGTCTCATCAACTAAGCGAAGACTCAACACCAACTGGGCAACTAAGCGTATGTCCAATTGCAAGTGCAAATACAGATTTCACATTAACCAAGTCAGAGTGGCAAACACATTACAGTCCAGAAATCTCAAGGAAACAAAGTAATATTGCTAATGACCAATCCACTAACCTAAGCTATCATTACAACTAAATTAACACAACTCAACAAGATAAATAACATTAAAGTGAAGATTAAAATTAAATACAAACAAAAAGTAAATTACTAAAGTAAACGATCCTAGTGACATGTAAATAAGGTAAATGAGGCATATAATCATAAACTTGGTGAATAAAGAAAATAAACTAGCCTACGTGATAAATCATAAATGCAATTAAAGTAAAATAACCTAACGTTAAATGCATTCTAATATATATATATAATGTAAGTAATGAGTTTCGGTCATGCTATCATATGTGAAGAGAAAAAAAAAGTAACGAAACCTTGCAAGCAAACCCGTCCACGACGTAAGCATATGCCATTTACAATTGAAAATTCATGAAATTTCATGCTCTCCTTTCAATTCAAGACCGTGAATCAATGCATAAAAGTAAAAAGAAAAATGCTTCTCTCTTCAAGCCAAAAAATATGTTGCACCGTTCTCTCCCAAAACAATGACCATGACTTTCCAAATCTCTAATCTACCTATCATGATGGGACAATATTTTTATTAAATGAAACAAAATGGAAATAAACTATTCTCCTAATCACCGTACACCTACTTCTACTCGACCTCCTCTTCATTCTTAAATAAATAAAGGAAAAAGAACTACACATATGGCTGCCAAGAATGTCTCATCCCATCACCTACTCTACTTTCCATTTTATAAAAAAAAAGCTAATGCTACTCTCCTTCGAGCAACGTCAGATCAGCCCAAAAGAAATCAACCCCTTTTACCAAAATAAAAATATGAAATAGGCTCATCAAAGGCTAAATGTGACGTGAATGCTTGCAGCGGGAAAATGAAAGAAATAAAAGGGCTGGAATGAAACTTAATCACCGTGAGGGATGTTGCTTTTACTAAATGAAATAAAAAAAACAAAAAAAAAATATGAGACCGTAGCTTGCAGCTCCAAAATGATACCCGTGTGTGCACCCAAATTTAAATCAACGAGCAATTTTTTATTCAACCAAAATCCAAAAGTTCAAACATCCTTCCTACCCAAGCTCTGTATGAAAAACGTTCCACTAAAAATCTCCTCCCCCAAATGTGACGGCTGCTCTCCACAAAAATGCCGTGAGCTATCTGAATAATGGGTGGGGTCCACCGCAAAAACAAAACCAAGGGTGCCAAGTGTCACACTCATATTTGGGCTCAACATGTTTTTGCCAAAATTTGGCCCAATGTGCACTAGCTTGTCTAAAAAAAACTAAACTTCAAAATTACAATTTTGATTAATTCTAAACTACTAAATTAAAATACAACTAATTCTAAAACGCTTATGGGAGAGTCTTGAACTATTTTGTCTCCTTCCCAATGCTCAAAAATACATCTCCAAAATTTTCCCTACAATTAAAAATGCAAATAATTAGCTTAGAATATTCAAATTAATTAAAATTAGAATTTCCTGTCAAATTAAGCACTATTAGCAGAAACGAAAAAATACTGGACATTTAAGCACAATTCCCTGATTAAATTCGGTGAAATAAACTAAGTGCAGTTAATAAAATATCGACTCATCAAGGAGAGGCGAGTTTTGAGAAGATTGAGCCCAAAGGAGGAAGTTAAAGAAAGTAAGTTTGAGTTGAAGGCGTTACCACCACATCTGAAGAACGTGTTTTTGGAAGAAGATGGAGGGAAGCCAGTCATCATTAGTAAGTCATTATCTCCTCAAGAAGAAGAAAAGTTGGTTGGAGTCTCTAAAGTAAATAAAGGTGCTATTGGGTGGTCAATAAAGATCTTAAATGTATAAGCCCAACATGTTGCATTCATAGGATCTTCATGGAGGATGATCATAGACCGGTAGCTCAACCACAAAGGAGGCTGAATCCTGTGATGAATGAGGTGGTCAGAAAAGAAGTGTTGAAGCTCTTGGAAGCCGATATCATTTACCCAATTTCTGATAGTAAATGGGTAAGTCCAGTACAGGTGGTTCCAAAGAAAGGAGGAATGATGGTGATTTACAATGAGAAGAATGAGTTGATTCCTACAAGAACAGTTACTGGGTGGTGAATGTGCATTGATTACAGAAAATTAAATACAACCACTAGGAATGATCATTTTCCTCTTCCTTTTATGGATCAGATGCTAGAAAGATTGACTGAACAAGTTTATTATTGCTTCCTAGATGGGTATTATGGGTATAATCATATTGTGGTGGATCCTAAAGATCAAGAGAAGACTGCTTTTACATGTCCCTTTGGTGTATTTGCTTATAGAAAAATGCCATTTGGATTATGTAATGCCCCATCTACGTTTCAAAGGTGTATGCCAACTATTTTTGCAGATCTTATGGAGAAGTGTATAGAAGTTTTCATGGATGATTTCTCAGTGTTTGGAAATTCCTTTCAGAAGTGTTTGGCCAACCTGGACGTTGTTCTCAAAAGATGTGTTCAAACAAAACTTGTTCTTAATTGGGAGAAGTGTCATTTCATGGTAACAGAGGGAATTGTTTTGGGCCATAAGATTTCTGCCAGGGGGATTGAAGTGGATAAAGCAAAAGTAGAGGTTATTGAAAAAATTATACCACCTACGAATGTGAAGGGAATCTGGAGTTTCTTAGGCCATGCTGGGTTTTGTAGAAGATTTATCAAAGACTTTTCAAAGATCGCTAAACCTTTGAGTAATCTACTTGTCAAAGACACACCTTTTGTGATGAATGATGAATGTTTACAAGCTTTTGATGTCTTGAAGAAGAGGTTGATTTCTGCCCCAGTGATTATAGCGCCAAATTGGAGTAAAGTTTTTGAGCTCATGTGTGATGCTAGTGATTATGCCATAGATGTTGTGCTTGGTCAAAGAAAAGAGAAGGTATTTCATACTATCTACTATGCTAGCAAAGTCTTGAATGAGGCTCAATTGAATTACGCCACTACAGAGAAGGAGTTTCTGGCAATAGTTTTTGCTTTGGAGAAGTTTAGACCTTATCTAATTGGATCTAAAGTGATTATCTATACCGATCATGCAGCTATAAAGTACTTGTTGACAAAGTCGGATTCAAAGCCACGATTGATTAGATGGGTGGTCTTACTACAAGAGTTTGATGTGGAAATCCGTGATAAAATGGGGAGTGAAAATTTGATTACTGATCACTTGTCCCGATTAGTCAATAATGAAGTCACAAGTAAGGAAAGAGAAATCTGGGAGTCCTTTTCAGATGAAACACTCTTGTATGTTCAACAGAGGCCATGGTTTGCTGATATGGTTAATTTTAAAGCTGCAGGAGTTATTCCAGAAGAATTGAATTGGCAACAAAGGAAAAAGTTTTTACATGATGCTAAGTAGTTCATATGGGATGATCCTTACTTGTTCAAGATCGGAGCTGATAATCTTTTGAGGAGATGTGTGACAAGAGAAGAGACAGAAGGCATTCTTTGCATTGTCATGATTCGCCCTATGGAGGCCAGTATAATGGAGAAAGAATTGCTGCAAAGATTCTTCAGTCAGGATTTTATTGGCCTACTTTGTTTAAAGATGCTCATAATCATGCTAGAAATTGTGACAAATGCCAAAGGACGGGGGCTATTTCAAGACGTCATGAGATGCCCTCACAAGGCATTCTGGATGTTGAATTCTTTGACTACTAGGGTATTGATTTTGTTGGGCCCTTTCCACCATCTTTCAATAATGAATATATATTGGTGGCGGTTGACTATGTGAGTAAATGGGTTGAAGCTTTAGCATGTCCCAAGAATGATGCCAATACTGTGATCAAATTTTTGAAAAGGAAAATTTTCTCACATTTTGGAACTCCTAGGGTACTCATCAATGATGGGGGATCTCATTTTTGTAACTCTCAGCTTGCGAAGGTACTTAGGCACTATGGAGTAAGGCATAAGGTGGCGACACCTTACCATCCACAAACAAATGGTTAGGCTGAAGTTTTCAACAGGGAGATAAAGAGGATTTTGGAGAAAACAATTGCTTCATCAAGGAAAGATTTGTCACATAAACTAGATGATGCTCTATGGGCATATAGGACAGCTATGAAAACTTCCATGGGTCTATCACCTTTTCAGTTGGTGTATGGGAAAGCATGTCATTTGCCAGTGGAGATGGAGCATGAAGCTTTGTGGGCTTTGAAATTTTTGAATTTCGATCCTCATGAAACTCCAAGTAAACGTAGAAGGCAGATGCTGGAGCTTGAAGAGATGCGGTGGCATGCATATGACTCATCTAAGAGTTATAAAGAAAAGGTAAAATTCTATCATGACAGGAAGTTGATAAAAAGGGTGTTCAATCCAGGGCAACATGTGTTGTTGTTTAATTCAAGGTTGAAGCTATTTCTTGGGAAGCTGAAGTCAAAATAGTCAGGGCCTTTTATAATAAAGAATGTACATCCTCATGGAGCGGTTGAATTGATGGATCCGACTACTAGTGATCCAAGTAAAATTTGGGTGGTGAATGGACAAAGACTCAAGCACTATCTGGGAGGAGAAGTGGAACGACTTTCCATTGTGAGGAAGTTGGTAGATCTGTAAGGTTATTGGTCAGGCTCGTGACGTTAAACAAGTGCTTACTGGGAGACAACCCAGGATTTTATTATCTTCTATCTTTTGTTTTTTTTATGTAATTTGAATTTTTAGTATAGGTTTACTTTTGTTGAGTAGCGTAGGTTTTTATTGTACTTGCTTTGAACACCTTATCTGATGATGGTTTGACTTGTTGATTACATGATGAGTGTGCTTGATGATGCTTGATTTGGATGATGATTGAGATTGCTTTACATGCTTATATATAGGTGAAGTGTTCACAAACTATGAGAACAGATGCATGATGATATTATGATTGTGATTATGATGCTAAGCATGGTGTATGATTATGATATTTGAAATGATGAGTGAACCTATTTGTGAGGTTTTGAGCTCTAGAGTTTTGATGATATGTTTGCCATCTACTTGAGAGCATGAATGTTTTTGCCTAAATCTTTATGATTGATTGAATTGCATGTTTCTATCATATGACCAAGGCCATTTTTAGAAGCCCTTACTTAGCCAAAATTTTGTCCCAAAGTAAAGAGAACCATGAGTTCTACCTTTTTTGAACATAAGCTTTAAACACTTTATGTGAAAACCTTTTGAAAATCTTTACCTTGAGTTGAGTTGAGAATAATTGAATGGTATTGATAAAGGTTCAAGTTCGGGGTTGTTGGGAGAATTGAAAGGCAAAGAAAAGCATTGAGCTAATGTGTTGAATGAAAAAGCATGAAAAAGATTGAAAAGATAGAAAAGATAAGCATGAAAAGAAAAGCTCAATGCAAAAGAAAATGGGAAAGTTGGGAATGAGTGAGATTGGTGAAAGAGAGAGTTTGTGCTTGAATATGAATGTTTGAATAACTCTCTTAACTCAAGGATTTTGTGATCCAGAAAAACCAATTTTTCTTGTTAGTCCAACCTCATTATAAGCCTTGAAAAGTCCTTGTGATGACATTTATGTGTGAGAATGTTGATTGTAGTAGATGAAAAACAATTTTGTTCTATGTGACATGTAGATAGTAGAGGGAAGGAGTGACCTCTTGAAACACTTGAGTGATTGAGTGAAACACCTTATCTGGTGAGGATTGATTACATGAATTCATGATTACATTTGTGCTTAGTTAATTGATCATTCATAAGAATTGCATCTATTGGAAATTATATGATTATGTGAACACTATGTGAGTTGTAATGAATTGAAGCATGTGTGCATCTTGATCAGATTCCATTGAAAAGCTGAATTGAGTAATTACTTGTTGAGAAAGAATGGGTTTTGAATGTGTTGAACCATTTTGATGATAGGTAGAAAGTTAATTTTTGTTTTGTTTGCTTGAGGACAAACATAGTTCTAAGTTTGGGGTTGTGATAACGGTTAAAAAATCGTTATTTGGATACATGATTTTGACAAAAAACACACCATTTATGACTCAGAAACTAGCTTGAAATCATGCATTTTGTCTTGGTTAGGTTATAAGAGAGTCGAAGGTGGTTTTATGGGTATTATGCTTGGTTTTCCTTGTTTTGACGGGACTTAACGAGAATTGAATGAAGGATATTGAAGTAGGAAGGAGTTGGACTCAAGAAAGGATGAAAAAAAGTGCAAATGAAGAATCGTAGCCACCACTCAGCGCCAGTTCAGCGCTGAGCGCTAGCTTTGCTGAATAAAGACTTTGTCAAACGCTTAAGCATTGACGCTGAGGGGAGAAGATAGAGTCGCACCTACCGCTGAGCGCTAGAACCAGCACTGAGCGATGGCTTCTCCAGTGAAATCACTGTCAGACGCCTGGGCGTGAACACTTAGCGTCCCACTTGAGTGTCGCACGTACCGCTAAACAGTGGACCCAGCGCTGAGCGCTGTACTTGGGCTTGTTTTTCTGTAATTTTTCACAGTTTATAAATAGATCAGTATAACCCTTGAAGGGTATCTTTTGGTAGAAGAAGACGCAGAAACACCCTTTCTCACCCCTTGGAGGCGGATTTTGGATGCAAAAGCTCCAACCTACAATTCTAGGGTTTATCTTTTCATTATCTTCATTTTTTTCATCTAGTTTCACCATGACAATGGTGAACTAAATCCTATTGCATGCTCTTTGATTATCTGTATGGACACGTATGGGTAGTCTAGATCTAAGCAAATCTCTTGGGAGCTATATTACCTAGACATAAGGATAGGAGGCCCAATTGCTTTAAGCTTTAGTGCACGTTAATATAATGCATGAATAATTACTAGGGAGACTAGACATAGTGAACTAGTGATTATGAGTAGGCTCTCTTTGCCGAGACATCGGGTTTAGGGTAAATTAGAAAGTTGCATTAACAATAATTAAAGAGTAGAATTCTTAAAGATATACGAGAGTGGATTAGGAGGATTCGTAAACCCCAACAACATCATTCATCCATATTACATTCAACTGCCAATTGATCAACCATTTTGCATGCATATTTTAATTTTCGTTATTTGCATATAAAAACCCTAATTTTCGTTTCATCAAGTCTTAAGACATCAAATCACATGAAAGTTTAGGCCTAAGAGTCCTTTGGGAGACGATACTCGGTCTTACCGTTTTATTACTACTTGATACGATCTAGTACACTTACCAGAGTCTTAACAAAGAGCAACCAATTTAATGGACTGTCAAACGAAAGTCCATATGAGCATCTGACCACCTTCAATGAAATTTGCAACACGGTGAAGATTAATGGTGTGCCGGATGAAGCAATTAAACTTAGCTTGTTTCCTTTCTCATTGGGAGGCAATGCTAAGCTATGATTGAACTCTTTCCCGGAGGATAGCTTTACTGATTGGGAGACTGTGGTGTCCAAATTCCTAAACAAGTATTTTCCACAGTCTAAGATCAACAAAGGTAAACAGGAAATCTCTTCTTTCAGGCAAGGCATGGAAGAAACCTTAGGCCAGGCGTGGGATAGATACAAAAGCTTGCTGAGAAAGACACCCATGCACGTTTTTGATGATACATCAGTAGTCTTGTCATTCCTTGGAGGTCTTGGTGCTCAAACGAAGCTTATGCTAGATGCCTCAGCTGAAGGTAACATTAAGCACAAGACTGCAAAGGAAGCATTTGATTTGATAGATAACATGTCTGCTAATGACAATGAGATGCATAGTGAAAGAGGCGCCTTGCTTCAACAAAAGGCAGTTCTTCAATTGCTAACTCAAGATGCCTTGCTTGCACAGAACAAGTTGATAACTCAACAATTGGAGATTCTGACAAAGACTTTGGCTCAACTGCCTAAGGAGTTCAAGAACGTTTCAGAGGTGCAACAACAACTTTGTGATCGTTGTGGTGGTGACCATATTAATGGTCAATGTGCTTATCCAGAGAGGCCCAAGAAGAACTCAACTACATGGGCAATCAATTCCAATTCCGCCAAGGTAATTACAACCAAGGGTGGAAACCTCACCCAAGCATGGGTCAAGGTCAGACTGGACAATCTGGACAAGTAGGAGGCCAATTCAATATACCAAGTATCTGCTTTGAATGACAGAAATAACAGGATGGAAGAGGTGTTTCAACAATATTTGAAGGCACATGAATCCACCATGAAGAGTAATGAAGCTAACTTCAGAAATTTAGAGATGCAGAGTAGTCAATTAGCTAAAAGGTTGGAGCACAAAGCAGATAATCAATTTGGGGCTAATACTGAGGTTAACCCTAAAGAGGATTGTAAGGTTGTAGTAAGTGTTGTTGAGGAGAGAGTGGACGAGAAAAAGGAGTGTGTTGAGTTAGTAAGGGAAGAAGAAAAAGAAGAGAAAAGATGTGAGAGGGAGTTGGAAAAAGAAGAAGAGAAGAGGGGAGAGAAAAGAATTGAAAAAGAGAAAAAAATTGAAAAAGATGAGAGAATTCTTCCTTATCCAAAAGGGCGTGAGAGAGTAGAAAGAAGATGTAAGCGTTTTAGAGAAATCTTCAATCAAATGGAGATTACTATACCGTTGACTGAAGCACTTCAAAAATTCCTGTCTATGCTAGATGAATAAAGCATTATCTCGGTGAAAAGATAGATTTTGATGAGGGAGCTAATGATGAACAAGGAGGTTGCAGTGACTTGTTGAAGAAATCATGTCCTCTAAAAGTTAAAGATCCAGGAGGTTTTACAGTTCCTTGCACAATTGGGAGTGTGAAGATAGGGAAAGCCCTACTTGATTTAGGGTCAAGTATTAATATAATGCCCCTATCTATGCTGAAAAAGATTGGTGGTCTTAGATTAAAGCCAACAAAGATTTCCTTGATAATGGCGGATGAATCACCAAAGAAACCCTACGGTGTGGTGGAGGATGTTGTGATTCGCATTAAAAGACTTATATTCTTGGTTGACTTTGTGGTCATGGAGATGAAGGAGGATGACAAGATCCCAATCATTCTTGGAAGGCCGTTCATGAAGGCGGCTAAAGTAGTTATCAATGTAGATGATGCATTGATCATGATTAAAGACCAAGAAGAGGAGGTCATCTATGATGTCTTCAAAGATAAGCAGATTCAAGTGAAGAAGATAAGTCATAAAGCTGCATGGAAGGATGCACTAGTGGCTAGACCTAAATCTGCAAAGCCGGTCAACAAAGGTAAAAATTGTGTTTTAATACAGGTTAAGGAAGAAGAGAAAATTGGTAAAGGAGGGACAATCCACTTTGACTTGGAGGATGCACAATTCAAACTTGGTACTCCTGTGAGATTCAAGAAGAAGTTGTGGGTTGTGAAAGGATTCAAAGAGAATGGAGTGATAGAGATTGAGGCTCCATACTCTAGGCGAGTCAAGAAGATGGACCAGAAGCAACTGATTAGTTGGTGTGATGAAAGCAAGAGAGACACCAACTTTGAAGATGGAACGTGGGCTTAATTGGGTCAAGCTAATGACGTTAAAGAAGTGCTTGTTGGGAGGCACCCCAGTGACCTAAAAACATTGTTTCTTTTGTTATTTAATTGTTTTGGTTATGTAATTTTAAATATTGTTGAACACTGTTATTGGGTAGCATCTATTGAGGGATGTTAAAAAGATTGAGTATCTACTGAAGGATACAGGAAGGTACACCTACTGATAGGTGTTGGTAAGATTTACACTTAATGATGGGTGCTAGAAAGGTTTGGGTCAGGCTCATGACGTTAAACAAGCGCTACCTGGGAGGCAACTCAGTGCTTTGAACTTATCTTTTTGGTTTTGTACTTTGAACTTATTTGCTTCTGTTAAGTAGTGTAGGTTTTGATGTACTTGGTCTGACAAATGATGGTTTGATTGATTGATGTTTGCATGATGAGTGTTGCTTAACGATGCTTTTTATTGACTGATGTTGACATGGTACTATATGATGTATACTGGTGTCTTCACAAGCTATGTGAACAAATGAGTGATGATATTATGATTGTGATTATGATGCTAAGCAGGATGTTTATCTGGGATGTTTGGAATAGTGAGTGAACTTATATGTGAGGTTTTGAGCTCCAGAGTTTTTGATTGAATGATTGCTATTTGCTTAAAAGCATGAATGATTTTGCCCAGGTTTCTCTGATTGATTGAATTGCATGTATATGTCACATGATGAAGGCCATTTTTTATTAGCCCTGTCTTAGGCAATGCATAGAATTTTCGTCCCAAAGAAAAAGAAAATGATGTTTTCTACCCTTTTTGAACCTTGGCCTTAAATAGTATGTGAAACCCTTTTTGGAAATATTTACCTTGAGGTAAGCTGAGAATTATTGTGTGGTATTGATAAAAGTTCAAGTTTGAGGTAGTTGCAAAAATTGAAAAAAAAAGAAAAAGATGAGCATTGAGATAATGTGTTGAGGAAAAGCATGAAAAGAAGATAGAAAAGATAGAATGAAAAAGATAAGCTCAATGCAAAGAAAAAGGAAAAGTTGGGAATGATTAAGATTGGTAAAAAGAGAGTTGTGCTTGAATTATGAATGTTGAATGGCTCTCTTAACTCAAGGATTTTGTGATCTAGAAAAACTAATTTTTCTTGTTGGCCCAACCTCATTATAAGCCTTGAAAAAGTCTTTGTGATGACACGTGTGTGTGATGATGATTGATTGTGGTAAATGAAAGGCAATTTTGTTCTATGTGACATAAGGATAGTAGAGGGAAGGAGTGACCTCTAGAAACACCTGAGGAATTAAGTGAAACACTTTGTCTGGTGAGGAATAATTCCATGAATCTATGATTATATCTGTGCTTAGCTACTTGATCATTCATGAGAATAGCATCTGTTGGGTATTATATGATTGTGTGAACACCATGATGAGCATTGAGAATCAAGGCATGTGTGCATCTTGATTACATTCTATTGATGAGCAGATTTGACTGATTACTTGTCTTGAAAGAAAGAGCTTTTGAATGTGATTGAACCATTGAATTGATTGGTGAAAGACCGAGTTTCATTTTGTTTGCTTGAGGACAAGCAAAGTTCTAAGTTTGGGGTTGTGATAACAGTTCAAAAACCATTATTTCATACTTATTTTGATACAAAACACACCTTTAATGACTTAGAAACTACCTTGAAATCATGCATTTTGCTTAAGTTAGAAAATAAGAGAGTCAAAGGTGTTTTTCTTGGTATTATGCTTGGTTTTCCTTGTTTTGGCAGGATTTAACATGAATTGAATGACGGAAGCTGAAGTAGGAAGGAGTTGGAGGCAAGAGAAGAAGGAAAAGTGCTTAAAAGAAGAATCCCAGGCATCGCTGAGCGCCATGTTAAGACCCTGGCAAGTGTACCAGATCGTATCAAGTAATAAAAATCGGTAATCCCAATATCGTTCTTCCCACAGGACTCTTAAGGCCTCATCTTTCATGTAAACAAATTGTTTAAGACTTGAGTAAAAGAAAATTAGTTTAAATGGTTTGAATGCAAAACAGAAATAAACATGCAAATGCAGGAACTCAATTGACTAAGAGAAACTATGAATGAATGAGGTTGTTGGGGTTTACAATTTCATCTTATCCACCCTCATATATCTACTATTCTTATTTACTTTGCTTATTTATCATATTGCCATGCAAACTTTCTTGGTCTACCCTTAACCCAATCCCTTGGTGAAAAGAGCCTATTACTAATTATCGGCTTGTTATCCCTAGCCTCCCCTAGTAATTAATAATGCATGATAAGCGGAAGCAAAATACAATTGATCGTCCTACCCCTATCCCTAGGCGGTATTAACATAATCAAGGAATTCCCCCCAGTTCATGACATTATTGTACGTCCCCGTATCAATAAAGACAAATAACATCTACCGAATGAGTTAAACGGTAAAAGCATTAAATACAGGTAAAAAACCCAACAATTGATAAATCAAGCATATGCACGAATATAAAGTAAACAAGAATTTGGATATATGAGAGTTTCAAAAGATTACATTGTTCCCCAACAACAAAGGGTTTAGTTCACCATAGTCATGGTGAAACTAGATGAAATATAATGGAAGAATAGAAAAGCAAACCCTAGATTTGATAAAGTAGAGCCTAAGCATCCAAGAAATCTCCTCCAAAGGTGTAAAGCTGTCGTGGACGTTGTTCTCTGCCAAAAGAATTACATTTGGATTCGCACTAGGACTATATATAAGCCAAAAAGATAACATAAAGATCTCAAAATCCAAAATATAAAAACAGACAACCGCCTAGGCGCCAAAATTGGTCGCTCAGCAGTTTGCCTCAACACACGTCACCGCCCAGGCGCCTAAAATGACCGCTGAGCGGTTTGCCTTTTGTTGCTCTGGACGCTCAGCGTCATCGCCTGGGCGCCAGACAATACTTTTCCTCAAACTAGGACGCTCAGCGGTGGAATTTACCGTTGAGCGGTTCACAGACTCTTCTTTTCTTCCTTTTTCTCCTTTCTTCTTGAGTCTATGACCTTCCTACTTCATTGCCATCTTCAATTTTCATCAAAAACCCTGCAAAACAATGCAAAACAAGCATAATATCTCTAGAAACAACTTTTGACTCTCATGTGACACAACTTAAGAGTTTTACTTGATTTTAAGCACATTTTAAGCTACAAAGGGTGTGATTTAATATCAAATTTATGCATGAAAATAACAGTTTTGAGACCGTTATCACGCCACAGTACCGCTGAGCGCCAGCCTCTTGAAGGACTTCTCTGGCCATAGCTTAAGCGTCAACGCTGAGAGGAAATTCAGTACCGCAGCCACTGCTGAACGGCACCGCTGAGCGCTGCTATCTTGGTGAGTTCTCTGCCAGACGCTTGGGCGACAACGCTGAGCATTCTTCTCAATTGTCGCACCTACCGCTGAGCGGTGAACCAGTGCTGAGCACTACTTCTAGAGGGTCTATCTTTTGGCAGAAGAGACGCATAATCACCTTCTTCACCCCTCGAAGGCGGATTTTGGATGCAGAAGCTCAAATCTACAAGTTCTAGGGTTTATATTTTCATTCTTTTCATTAATTTCATCTAGTTTCACCATGTTTATGGTGAACTAAACCTCCATTGTTTTTGGGGAAACGATGTAATCCTATTGAAACTCTCATATATTGAATTGATGCTTTCTTCATATGCTTTATTTCATTAATTGTTAGAGTTATTCATCTATTCTCTATGCATGCTCTGTTTAAGACATTATTCAAGAATGTGATCTTTGATTTTATCTTTATGGACACATATGGGTAGATCTAGACATGGAGGAATTCTCTCGGGAGCAATATTACCTAGACATAGGGATAGGATGACCGATTGCCTTTAAGCTTCTGTGCGAATGTAATGCATGAACAATTGCTAGGGAGACAAGACATTGTAAACTAATAATTAGGAGTAGTCCTTCTTCACCAAGACATTGGGATTAGGTTAAATTAGAAAGTGACATTAACATTAAAGAAAAAGTAGAATTCGTTAATATATGAGAGTGGATTAGGATAAGTCGAAACCCCAACAACACAATTCATCCATATCATTCAACTGCCAATCGATCAACCTTGTATGCATATTTAATTTTTGTTTTTGCATTATAAACACCAATTTTCATTATTCAAGTCTTAAATAATCAACAAATAACACGAAAGTCTAGGTCGATGAGTCTCTAGAGAAACAATACTTGGTCTTACCACTTATTATTACTTGATATGATTCGATACACTTGCCGGATTCTTAACAGTCTAGTTTGTTAATAAGATTGTCCTAAGGGCGACCTACATATTTCCACCTTTTGCTATATTCTCACCTGTATGGTAAACTTCCTTTTGCATGACTGGATCGAACCTAGAGTTGAAATTTGAGATTAATTTGTTGAGTGTATAATTAGTCATAGGCTGGCAAGTTTTATCACGACGGTATAGTAGTATACAATTTCAAAAGTCTTGTTGTACAAGACGTTAAATTTATTAAAAAGATAAAATATTTACATAACAGTATCAAAATATAACTTCGCATATATATAGAAACTTAAAAAGTATCATATGTATAAATATTGATATATTTAAAACACTACACATGTTGAATAACAAATCTTTAATAATTTTATTTATTCGAGTAAATAATCTATTTTGATAATATTTTGAATGTACGTTGTAACATCCCAAAAATATAGTCTAAACCATATCATAGAATATTACATATAACAATATTTAGCAAAGTACGGTTCTCCAAAATTACTACAGAATTAAAAACTTACAACGCATGAATAAACCGAACAGTTCTACAAAACTAAATACAAGTCGAACGGTATACAAAATGTCTTTACAAACCGAACGGTCATACAACACCATGTATGAACTGAACAGTCCTAACTAAGATGAAGGGAACTCCTCGTCTAGCACTTGCTCCAGAGGGCACTCATCGCCTTCTGCTCACATCCACAGGATGATCATCGCAGTGAAGAAAATGACCGAACGAACAAGTAAAGACAAGATAGGAAAATAGGGTAGGCTTGGATAATTTAATTAATCCAAACAAACACATCATTTAAACAGAGATAAAAATAAGTAAAAACAAACATATCAAACATACAATCATCATACATGTATTTCAGGCAATGATCGGACGTATATAAAGGCAATAACCGACAATTTGACTTGACCATCCGGATCGTATGAATCGTGTAGCTAGACGTTTTTGCACCCGAGTGGTGTAGTAGCTGGGATGCCCTCAAGAGCTGCCACCCAAGGTTAGTCCGTTATACTTCGCCTATATGAACCTCATGGACTAGGACCTCCTACCGTTCTCACACATGAGTTACTCTTCTCTACGTGAGAATGAATAATCATAGAACATCAGGATAAACGACAACATAACATGACCACATTCATACTCTACCATTCAAAGTCATTCGGGAGACATTCCACCTTGGAATTCTCTTCCACAATACCTAACTAACGTACTTCTCATTATTCAACATATAAAATTATACACAAGCAATTCTCCACTCAGAAGATCAAACGACCCTATGAACATGAAAGACCGAAAGGAAGTAGTATTATAGCCTATGAGCATGACCGAACGGTAAGAACACCCTTAACTCAAGAACATGACCGGACGGTCATGTAACAGGTTGTGCTCAAGTATGAGCCGAATGCAGTTTAAGGCCGAACACTAATAAGCTTGGACCGAATACTAAGGACTCAGATATAATACTTATAACCTGTACCGAACACTAAACTATAAGACCTAGTTCTCTTCAAGATATCGAGTTCCAGTACGAGACTGGACACTCTTTAAGAGATCGAGTGCCAATACAAGACTGAATACTCTTTAAGAGACCGAGTGCCAGTACAAGACCGAACACTCTTTAGGAGATCGAGTGCCAGTACAAGACTGAACACTCTTTAAGAAACCGAGTGTCAATACAAGACCGAACACTCTTTAGGAGACCGAGTGCCAGTAACAGACTGAACACTCTTTAAGATAGAAATATATATAAATATGTAAGCCGACTACTAAAATAACCGAACATCTATTCACATTCTGAAGACGATTAGAATATTAAATACTTAACTTATTTGAATACCTTGACTAGTCTGACTAATAAGTATAAATAGAAAAATATGCTTAAACTGAATGCTTAATTTCAATGATACCAATAGAAGACCGATCGGTCATCAACTGCCATTCTCTACATAAGGAGAATACAGTCAAGATCGAACGCACCAAGGGAAAATCGAACGGTCACAAATGACTCTCGGCGACAATTTGCAAAATTCTGCAGAATATTACAGAGTTACGATCAAACCTTATTCCTACCCAGTTCATGCCATTTTTCAATCATTAACACATACAAACAAACATGCAATATTCCAATAACAACCAAATCACCCAACATAGCATCATTCAAACATGCAACCATCCATGATAGAAAATCATAATTAAATTACAAGCTTCCCTTACCTCGAAACCCAAGTAATTTCTACACTTCCACTGTTTTCCTAGACCTCAAGTAACTTCTAGGATAGCCTACAACGTTCTGATCGGTGAAAAAGGACCAACTAGCGGATCAAAGACAGAAAAATGGATTCAGAGAAAGACTTGATGAACACATGCAAGACCAAACAGTACTTTGCATGTGACATAAATGCATGGATCATAAAAGACGACGAGATTCGACTTACCACTTCAAAATCGCAACTTGATCGGTTTAAATGAAATTCCTTGACGCTAGGAGAGCTCAGGTATGATCTGTTTGTTGATCGGATGAAGGAGAAGGAAGAAAGTTTAGAGAGAAGGTGAAGAAACTAGGAGAGAAAGTAGAGAGAAGGAGGAGAAAATGGAATTTTGCAGAAGCTTGGGGAAGAAGGTGTGCATGCAAGAAGTGACAGAAATTTTAAAATCCCAACAAACATACTGCCGTCAAAAACCGATCAGTCCACTTCTTTGCAGCCACCTAGATCCCACTAAGCCACTGAATTTAATGACCCTGACATACGTGGGTGAATTTTGGTCTTGTAATTTTATAAAAAACATGTTTTAAATAAGATAAACATCCACGAAAAAATATAGAAGTTTGATTTGTGAATGAATCTTTTAAAAACATGCTTGATTGCAAGATCTTTTGGAGATGAAATTATGTTAGGGAATAAATCCCCTCGGATTTTCACTAAGGGAACCCTCTATTGAAGATCTCTATCACATCCCAACGCATTTTATTATTTATATTCTCTCATTATTTTTAATTAAAGACTCAGATTTTAAAGAATAGTAATGTCAAGTGGAAGTGTCCAAATCCATGCTTTGCCAGTTTCAATAACCTTTGTCATTACTCAATAAAAAACTCTTGTCTATCTTGAACCCGAGGAATGCATGTCAAACATGTTTCAATTATACAATAACATAATATTTGCAGTAATAATGTGTGTGTGAATTATACTTCCCAAACAAATAACATAAACAATTTTATATGTAAGAACAAGAAGAAAAGGAAAAGAAGAGACAAACCAGAGGTTTTCAATTGTTTTTGTAGTACATTGCATAAGCTAAATTCTGTTAAACAATCCAATCCAAAAACCAGCGACAATACAAGATGAGGACGATAGCGAAATCATGGTGTTTTCTCAGAAATACCGTGGATCGATTTTAACGCGTCGTTGGAGCAGTTGGTCAATCATGTCGGTTTGGCCCTGGTAGGCGGCACAACATGGATCACGATGCGGTCGTTAATAATGTCGGTGAAGTTGATGTCACTCCTCGCCTCTAACAACTACTCAATGGCGGAAAAAATGGTTGCCAGCGGCATTGCAGCCTCGAAGAAGAACAGAGAGGATAAAATCTTAATTGAATCATAAGTTTGTAGCTTCACTTGACTACTGAATTAAAGCGGTTTTAATAAATCATTAAATTTAATTTTTGCATTGAGTTAGTTTTTCTTTGAAACGAATATATAATTAAATTTTCATAAAATTAATTTAACTCAATAATTTATACTTTTGACTCATGAATCTCTATTAGGTTTAGTCCGCAAACCGACACATAATTATGTAGGAATTGTTCACTTATATTTTGGGATCCATACACCTTTACTAGATTCATTGTATGACAAATGAAAACATAAGTCCACAACAAAGTTCGACATATAATCTGACATTTTATTGGTCTAAGTCATACACTTCGTTTAAATCTTCATTCAAAACTCCATGATAGAGAATCCCACGCCAAACATTAATTAAGCTTCTTGTATTTGCGTTTCCAGAGTATTATTATATCTTGTATCTCATGGATTATTAATGATTATAAATCATCAGAAAAAAAAAGTTAGTTTGATAAGTTGAATAATTTAATTATTCTTAACATTATTGTTTAATTATTTAAAAGTTTCATTAAAATATTTGAATTTAATTTTTATTTATTTTAATTGAAATTCTATCGATTGATTTTTTCATTAATTAAGTGATGTGCTGATATATTATCTCGTGTCATCTTACTCACATATCTCTACATATTAAAAAAAAAGTGAGATTTTATAATAAATATAAAATAATATTATGGTTAATATAAAATAATAATTGATTTTTATTATCTTAATTAAAAATATTTTAAATAACGCGATCATAATGCTCTTTGATGGATCTCATAACTGGCATACCACAATTGATGTAAATGGCAATAATGATCCTTTGTCATTTAACTTATTTTAATTAATATTAAAGTTACTCATCATCACTTAATTACAATATTATTATATTGATTACAAAACTAACTTTTCATTTTTTAATACATTGAAAACAAGTAAACAAGACAATGAAAAAAAGATAACAGTCACCATAACTATTTAACAGAAAATTAAACAATATAAATATTTAATTAAAAAATATAAATTTTTTTAATACTAATAAACTATTTTTTTTATACAAAAACTTAAATAGAAATATTTAAATTTACGAGAGATTTAAAACTTAATTGTCTGATTTAAATATTAACTTGAGGAACAATGTAATGTAAGTATTCCAGCATCATTTCAAGGATGAGGCTCATGATAGTTGGAATTTTGTGAATACAAAGCGACTAACATAAGATAGTGTTACCAGATATATAGTGTAATAATTCATAGTGGAAGTTTATTCATTCACAGTGTTATATAACTTCACTTAAATCATGTCTATTCACCACTTTCTTTCGAATGAGCTAACATCCCATTTTATCAACAAATTATTTTTGTTTTGAATTTACTACCATATTCATTTCAAATAAAAGATTAACCAATAATTTCTTCCTACCATTCTTAATTGCTTGCGCAAAATCTGATTACCATCAAAGTGCAAAATTTGGGATGACAATTAAAAACCCTTTAAGATCAGTGCAAATTTCATAATGAAAAAAATAATTAAACCTCTTTTAATATCTATTACTTTTATCTGACTAAACACATAATATTACTACTTTTTTCAAAATCCATTTTGTTGACACGAAAAAGAGTTATGCTGGAATTAACTTGAATGAAATAACAGTGTTCGATGCTCCTTAATAAATACATACACAAGGTAAAAACTACAGCACTTGTAATAGTTAATTAATAGCTTGTGTACTGTTTATGATCATGAATATTAATTTTACCTTTTTATTTCGTTCTTTATTCTTTTTACATAACTTTTTCTTTTTGGTGGTCTCCTACGTTTATTTAACAAAGTACCTCAGTCTGTTCTGCTACCTAGCTCTCTCACCTACCCTAGTACTGCGCCATGCACTGCTTACACCGATGCATGGACGACGTTAGCATAAATCACTGTCCATTATGCACAACTTCCTCTATTATATAGAAGATGAAAATGAAGAAATATTCACATGTTGTGTCACTTTTAATAATAAAAAAAAATTATTAAAAATGAAAATGAAAATATAAGTATAACACTTTTGTATTCACACTATTTAATCTAACTCATCGAGTGATAAGTTATTGGAAAACTTATTCGTGTGAAACATTGATTTGATTGAGAGATATGTTAAATTGCACCCTTCCTCTTTTCATATTTTTGTCCATTTTTTCTCCTTCTAGACCCTAGTAATAACTTATACTCTGAATAATTATGGATGTATCACTAATGATTCGTTTTGAAAAGCTTAGTTGATTTTAATGTTTTAGAAGGTAAAATGAAATTTTGAATACCTTAAATTGATTTTGAAACTTCAATATTTTCTTGTTCTAAGCTGATAAAATAGATAATTGACATAACTAGTTATGAATGATATCGAGAGTCATATAAGAAAAAATAAAACCTAGGCACGTATTTCACGAGATTCACGATTCAACTTTTAATTTTTTCTACATCAATCTAAGTTGATTTTGGATAAACATTTCATTTCATTAAAGAATTTAAATATTTTTTTTATTTAGTTTTCCTTTGTCTATCTAATTAAATGATGACAAATGAAAAGTCCTAACCAATTAATGAAGTTTTTTTTTTTTTCCAGTTATCAACGTTTAATCAAAGCCTAGCCATAAGAATATTTAACCTTTCATTTATACATCACCTTATGTATATGTTAACGGCACATGTAACATCAACTTGTAATGCTGTGGTTTTAATGATAGAAGTAAGTGACTCCATGAACCCAACGCAAAACATTTTGAGCTAATAAGCAAAAAAGGAAACAAACAAAACTGTGTTTAAAATCAAAATTGTTTGTATATTTTTTTTTTCAAAGAAAAATCTTATAAAATGTGTACACTTTATGGGAGGAAATAAAATAGCAGAGAGGATGTCTGATGTAATGAGATATTTCAGATTTTATTATCAGAATACGGAAGTGCTGAAAATTTTTTGACATATGAAAAATATTACTAGCTAGCAAACTAGAGATGGGATGTATGAAGGGTTGCACTTCTGAATAAGTAAAAGGTATTCGGACAAAGCAAATTGAGTGAATTAATATAATTGAATTGGATTGCCAAGGGAAAAGAGATAATTTTGTAAACAGTGGTATAATTGGAAAAGAAAAAGTGTAGAAAAAGTAGTTAATTATAGAGATAAAATTGTTTTGAAAAGAATATAGATAGTTGAGGATAAATAGAGGCAAAAGGGTGGAAATTGTTTGATATGATTAGTTGTAATTGGTGCAGTTCAGTATATTTAATAAGCTGAGAGAATGATGGAAAGAAGGATAAAATTTATAGTGGAAAGAGAAAGAATGAAGGTTGTGGTGAGGCAGTGGCTGTATGTTAATTTTAGGCAATGGGCAACCTTGGGGGTTCACTGGTCACCACCTGAGTTTAAGAGGTAGCTTCTTGAAAAGGCTGAAGAAACTGCTCAGGATTCAGGAGTGGCCTCTTTCATCCAAAGCATCTATTATATAGATATTGGTCCCTAGCTACCTATGTATGTAGTGCCGTACACACACATAATTCACAACTGCAGCAATAAGGGATGCATCATGCATGTGACAGTCTTTGCAGTACTTACCACAACACCAGCAGCATCTTCAACTCAATGCAGTAAAACATCAAATTCGTACCTTATTCATTTTCTCCACAGCAATAATAGATATACTTAAACAATTACTTTCTTAAACCTACCCACCTTCCTCTAAACAACACTAATTTATTAATCACCCAAATACCATCTTTCTCTATAAAATTACCAAATCATATAGTGCACCACCAAGCACACAAAACCACCATCTCCTCATCATTAATAAAAAACTAATCTATCTAATACACAAACTATATATAATGGAATTAAATTATACGTTATATATATATATATATATATATATATTAATTTCTTCTCCAACCCTAACATGATCAACCTCACCAAAATCACACCAAAGGTCCAAAATCACATACTCAACTCAATATACCAAAGAAATCAAACTCGCGCTGCTTGCATGTTTTGCAAATGAACATAACATATGTCGTTACGTATTTAATATATAATTTGGAAACCACTGATCAGTAGCACTACTAGTAGTAATAGTAACACTAGTAATAATAGTGATTAAAAGAAAAATTAGGAAGCTAGCATCAGATCATTCACGTGATTATTGGACCTTCAGGAATGTTGACTGGTTGAGTCACGTCCATCATCTCCGCCGTGAGGTTGTCCGGCGCTTCCTGGAGACTCCGAGACGCCGTTCACCGGAATCTGTCTGTAGGCATTAAGGGCTGCAAGCATGCCTAAGTTACTTTCACTTAGAAGTTGAGCACCGCCACTACCACCACCGCCACCTCCGCCACCAACCATACCAGAACCCAGCTGACCACCGGGCATAAGGGGCATCGGAGAAGCAAAATTCATGAAATGAATGCCACCTGGGGGAGACATACCTCCTCTATACACCCCACTGTTCCCAACGGAGGGAATTGCCCAAATGGGATTATCGTTACCATTGCCGCTGCCGCCACCGCCACCACCGCTCATGGATTGGTTACCGTGACCCGCCACCATCCAAAACGCCGCCGTATTGGAAGCGTGGCTCGATGGAAGCGACCCTGTGCTCGATTGTATCAAATAGCTTCCCATTTGTGATAGTTCTTGCTCTGGCCTTCTCTTTCTCCCTAAGCTTCCGTCAGAATCCGAAGCAACCGATTCAAGACCGCCACCGGATTCTTCTCGAAGCTCTTGTTTCGCTTGCTGAATTACATTGATGTTACCCATAGGGTTAAAATTCAAAATTGCGGAGATGGAAGAAGTGTTCTCCAACATGCTCCTACGAGAATCTTCCATCACCATGCTCATGCTCCGGTCCCACTCTGCGCGGTTCCTTAGCTGCGCCGCCGCAGCAGCCGCAGCTGTAGAGGTGGAGAACGTGCTAGGGTTGAAGTAGTTTCCGCGAAAGTAGTGCGAAGGCGCCGACATGGTGGAGCCGGAGCTGCGGAGGGAGATGTTGAGGGAGGTGAAGTTGGCGGGAATGGTGCCGGTGCCGGTGGCAGCGATGACCGCAGGCTCGGCCTGCTGAAGGAGCCATTCTATGGTCTCTCCGTCAGACTTGTGTCCCAGCTCACGCGTTAGCTGAAAGACTCTGGCAGCACAGGCGGCGGGCATGCGGATCCGGCGGCCTCGGCCATCGACCTTGGTGTGGCGGTCCTTGGTGGAAGTTCTCTTTGGTGGAGGCTTCTTGGACTGCTCCGCCAAGTGGAGGTTGTTATTAGTTACAGAAGCAGTAGTAATAGTAGTTGCAGTTACGACGCTGTCTCTGGTAGTGGTGGAACAAGGTTGTTCGGTGACGTCATCAACGTCCTTTTTCTCTAACAGCTGCAGAGGGAAATTGGGTCTGGTTCGGATCCCATTTTGATGATCAGCCTCCAATTCCATGATCTTGTTATCTCATATAACGAAGCTCTCTATAAGCACTTTTTTTAAAGAAAAAAATAAAAATAAATGAATTGGTGGGGTTTATTTAAAAAAACACTCTTTCTCCTATCTGGTAGCTAGCTAGCAGCTATAGTGGAAGTAGTAGTACTGCCACTAGATATGTTTTATAAATTTATATATATATATATATATATATATATATATATATATATATATATATATTTGTATGTGTGTAGCTTGGGGTTGAGGTGACCCTCAAATTGTATCGCTTAGTGGGTTAGTGGGTCTCTCTTTTCTGTGTTTGTGTGTTTTGTGGAGCATGGAATTCCTTTCAGATGGGAGCTTGGAGCTGAGTTGTTCTGTGTGTGGAAAGAGAGAGAATGAATGAATGAATGAATGATAGATAGAGGATAAGGGAGAGGAGGCAGCAAGCTTTAAGCAACAAAAATAATGAGTGGGAATAATAAAGACTCAGTAAAATTTTAAAAAGCATAGAGTTTCTCTTTCTTTTTGTTTTTTTATGAATGGAATCCTTTTTTTAGTCTTCTCTCCTTTCATCACTCTTCTTATTTTCAACACTCTTCAAATCAATCTCTCCATTTTCAAGTTTTTACTTTTCTCAATTAGACCCTGCAACATGCTAGCTGTACAACAAATCTTAAATGGAAAACAATCACTCTCCTCCTCTTAACAACTTTTCATAATTCCACTCTCCTTTTTTTCAAAGGAACCGTCTACATCTTTTTTTTTTTCTCACAATTATTTATTAAAATGAACTAAAATTAGTTATCTCCACAAACATCTTTGAAAATTGTGGTTTTTAAATTTCAAATGATAAAAGGAAGAATATTATGAAGAATGAAATAAATAGGAAGAATATTGATTTGAGGTTTGAGAAGGTTTAATTTAATTTAATTTAATTTTGTTGGCATTGAATTTTTCAGTGGAGGAAATGCAAATAGAAGTAAAATACAGGGTGTCATTTGATTGTGGTTGGACAGTGGACAGTCTCTTGATTCAGACTCCACGTGCGGTGCTCTTTATCATTCAATCCATAAAGACTGTGGTGGCCGGAATGGGACCCAAACTCCTAAGTCAAAAATCAAAATAAACACTAAGCCAAATAAAAAAGATAATCAAGTGGATCCCATCTCATTCAACTCATCATTGCTGTTTTCTTCTTCCTCCTTTGCCCCTCTTTCCCCCATTTTCCTTCTTCCATTTCTAGGGCTAACAACCATCCCACTTTTCCATGCTTTTTATTTTTCTTTCTTATTTCTCCATTTATCATTCAAACAAATATCATCGTTTAACTAACTAAAAACAAATCTAAATCACCTACGTCATCTTCTTAATCCTAGTACTTCTCTTCATCATTGTACTTTTTTCTTTAACAAACAAACATGCTATATACCTTAATTATGTTTTAGTCAATCACGTATAATACGTACACCAATGTGTGTAACCTATCGTCGTTTTCGTGGGGGAATAATTTGGGAAATTTTCTTTTCTTTAATTTTTTTTTTCTATAAATTACATGCATGTAATATATTATGAAATCAATAAAAGGAATTTTCAAGCTGTGATTAACATTTCGTATGCAATATATTAACACTTTTTTCTTAACTTATGCCACTTGCTATTTTAGAAAGTAGCTACATTGTTTATAGAGCATTAGAAGCAGATGGATTGACTCAAGAAGATTATTAGGTAATCTAGGATTTAAGTTCTGCTATTTTTGTCATGGTTTGTTAAAGCTTCAAGTTTCTCTTTCAAACTTACTGTTTTTTTTTTTCTTCATTCGTACCCAGGATAAATAAACGAATGAAAATGTTACTTGCACATGTGGTTCGACATAGAGTAATTTTATCCTGGTTAATGATAGTGAGTTTGATGGTTAATTATTAATTAAATAACAATAGATCATCATCTTATTGATTATTAATAAAAATTGTGAAGCTAATTATTAGAGATGGGGGTATATACACACACATATATGTGGTCCTTATGAATTTTGATGATTTCTAAACCTCAAACAATAAGATCTACCTTTTGCAGAAAAGTCATAAAGTTCACGTCACAAAGAATTGTTATGTCGTTGCTCGTCAACAACATTGTGGTTAGTAATAAAATAAAAAAATAATAATAAAATTGGCTAGAAAATAATTTCTCCACTACTTGCCTAGCTCGTTAGAAAATCTACAACTTGACCTAGAAAAAGATAATAATTTAATAGTTATGCTGAGAGAGAAAATTGAAGCAAGGCACGTGTCACCCCATGTGGCCAAAAGGACCAAGTTAACTTTAAAGGGAACAAACAATGGAAATAATATGACCCCGCAATGCAATGGCATAGTACAATTACATTTCAACAACCAACATACCTAACAAAATGATGAAACAATATCCAACACCGCAATTATATACATTGTACTATGTGGTTTAGAAAAAAGATAAATTAATTAAGACGTAACATTGTTTGTACATGTCACTAAGAGCGGTTTTTGTGTTTCATAACGATAATTCCTCCAACTGATTTGTGTCTAAAATTTCCAATTATGTTTGTTTGATTTGTACCACAATTAACTTGCCCGGTTCTAAATGACACTTAGTCATGTCATTCCTCCACAATTGGAGATGCACTTTTTTACCCACCATGGTCATGCCAACGATTCTTCTTTGATGCCTTTGAGTCATTCAGATGTAACCAAAGGTACACTTTGATTTCTAAGAAAAGAATCAATAGTATTTGTGTGCTGTCTCATGCACTGTCACTATAGCCAACGACACACCCACGTTCTCCTCAGAAACCTAATGGGGCTGATCATTATTTTGCCTCTGTAACACCAATCTTCCTTCCATCTTCATACAGCTGAAGAACAAATTACACCACTGTAATCACATGTCTAAATGATGTAACATTTAGGTCATAATTAGATATTTCCTTCCACTCATAACTTTTGGATCAACTAAATATTCAGATGGAAAACTTTTCTGTTTACAATAGTTTACCAGAATCGAACAAAAACTGGTTAAAAAAATGTTCTGATAGGCATGTGCCACGCAAATCCAGCAATAAATTCAAACCTAAAAAACTAGACAATACTAAGGTAGCATGAAACATTAGGTGTGCCTTGTATATACCCAATGTAATGCTTTTTTGCGCAAGACCCTTTTAACATAGGAATAGAAAGAGCAAATAATTTGCTTGTTCCCTTATTTTTTATCTTTGTAAGTTACCAGCTTGAACTAGAGTCAAGAGTGAATGTACAGCAAAATAGAGTCCTCATGATGGAGGCAAAGGACTAGTACTAGTTGATCATCACAAATCACAGTTTCATTTTTTGGCAAAGTTCATGGATCACGTGCTTGCTACCTATCTATGCCGGTGATGAGGATGGCTTACCATCCATATCAGCTCAATCATGCACAACAATTTTGTCGGAATATTGGTAGTTATCGAGCTATGCATAAATTTTTTTCCTCCCATTTTTGGTGAAGCTGGTCACTACTTTTCAAAGGTTCAAATCTAACTCCCATTCTTATCTTTTTTTTTTTTATTATTATTTATTATTATTATTATTAATATTCTGTCGTAATTCTCAATCTTCTGCATATACATTAAAGATTATTCCTACAAACGCGTAATCTCTATCCCTCTTATTATAATGTTTCAATGATATTATCTTACATTAAAAGAAATTAGATTTATGGTGCACCATACAGCACTTGTATTGTTCACTCAAAAAAGATACTGCACTTCTAAATCTTGGTTTCGTCCCCCAAAATAAGAACCTCTCACAGTACAAAATGTAGCACGCTTTTCTCAAAGAAGATGAAGCAACAGTTTCACTGTCCTACTAAATTAGCTTATAATGCTTGTATAAAGTGTAAAAACTTACAACAGAAAATTTGATCACTGTATTAATTACACAGCTGACGTGTGTTCAAGCAAACAGATTATGAGCTATAAAATCCTATGATACTCTGTAAGCAACATCCAGAGAAGAAAAGTTCGATTACCTGAATATCAAGAAATAGATATTTTGCGCAAATCTTCTTAAATTAAAGTTTTTTATTTGAAATTGTTTAGGGTGCCAGTTTTTATTTATTTAATGCTTACTTTATATACACGAACACTGTGTTCTAAAACATATCTGGTGGTGGGAAGTGAGTCATATTTTGTTTGCTGTTCACTGAACATTTTCTGAGAAAGAAAAACGGTTGTGGAGTATTGAATTTGAGTGGTAATTATTACATGATTAGGAAGAAGGAAGATGCATTGGATGGAAAGGCAGATGAATGACAGGTTTTGGTGAAAGAAAAGCAAAAGAAGGAATGACAGGTGGCGAGAACAATCTTAAATTCCAAGGGCAAGATGGACCTTTCAAGAGAAACTAAAGAAACCCTAATAAT